>CM026386.1:18059815-18072665 GCA_014843695.1 Archivesica marissinica | reverse complement strand
TATTCAGAGGTATGTAGTGTTAAACGGGTTAATTTCAAAACGTTTCATAGCACAAGGGCTCATTCTAGGTCAGAATTTTTGGGAGAAAGCGCACGATCCTATCCTTAAATTGTATTATTTAATCAATTTCAACAAAATATGGTTAAAATGCACAGTATGATCATTAAATACAACATTATAATAGAAGGAGTGCTTTATAATGGGCCAGTGTATCTTACTGGACACCATTAAATACAACATTATAATAGAAGGAGTGCTTTATAATGGTAGTGTATCTTACTGGACAGTCCATTAAATACAACATTATAATAGAAGGAGTGCTTTATAATGTGTCAGTGTATCTTACTGGACACCATTAAATACAACATTATAATAGAAGGAGTGCTTTATAATGGTAGTGTATCTTACTGGACACCATTAAATACAACGTTATAATAGAAGGAGTGCTTTATAATGGTAGTGTATCTTACTGGACACCATTAAATACAACATTATAATAGAAGGAGTGCTTTATAATGGGTCAGTGTATCTTACTGGACACCATTAAATACAACATTATAATAGAAGGAGTGCTTTATAATGGTAGTGTATCTTACTGGACACCATTAAATACAACATTATAATAGAAGGAGTGCTTTATAATGGTAGTGTATCTTACTGGACAGTCCATTAAATACAACATTATAATAGAAGGAGTGCTTTATAATGGGTAAGTGTATCTTACTGGACACCATTAATACAACATATAATAGAAGGAGTGCTTTATAATGGGTCAGGTTTTTGGTTTTTTTGGTGTTTTTGGGTGTGTATCTTACTGGGCACCATTACATACAACATTATAATAGAAGGAGTGCTTTATAATGGGCCAGTGTTTCTTACTGGACACCATTAAATACAACATTATAATAGAAGGAGTGCTTTATAATGGGTCAGTGTATCTTACTGGCCAGTACAACCATTAAATACAACATTATAATAGGGAGTGCTTTATAATGGGTCAGTGTATCTTACTGGACACCATTAAATACAACATTATAATAGAAGGAGTGCTTTATAATGGGCCAGTGTATCTTACTGGACAGTACAACCATTAAATACAACATTATAATAGAAGGAGTGCTTTATAATGGGCCAGTGTATCTTACTGGACACCATTAAATACAACATTTGAATAGAAGGAGTGCTTTATAATGGGCAAGTGTATCTTACTGGACACCATTAAATACAACATTATAATAGAAGGAGTGCTTTAAAATGGGGCAAGTGTATCTTACTGGACACCATTAAATACAACATTATAATAGAAGGAGTGCTTTATAATGGGCCAGTGTATCTTACTGGACACCATTAAATACAACATTATAATAGAAGGAGTGCTTTATAATGGGTCAGTGTATCTTACTGGACACCATTACATACAACATTATAATAGAAGGAGTGCTTTATAATGGGCCAGTGTATCTTACTGGACACCATTAAATACAACATTATAATAGAAGGAGTGCTTTATAATGGGTCAGTGTATCTTACTGGACACCATTACATACAACATTATAATAGAAGGAGTGCTTTATAATGGGCCAGTGTATCTTACTGGACACCATTAAATACAACATTATAATAGAAGGAGTGCTTTATAATGGGTCAGTGTATCTTACTGGCCAGTACAACCATTAAATACAACATTATAATAGAAGGAGTGCTTTATAATGGGTCAGTGTATCTTACTGGACACCATTAAATACAACAGTATAATAGAAGGAGTGCTTTATAATGGGCCAGTGTATCTTACTGGACAGTACAACCATTAAATACAACATTATAATAGAAGGAGTGCTTTATAATGGGCCAGTGTATCTTACTGGACACCATTAAATACAACATTATAATAGAAGGAGTGCTTTATAATGGGCCAGTGTATCTTACTGGACACCATTAAATACAACGTTATAATAGAAGGAGTGCTTTATAATGGGTCAGTGTATCTTACTGGACAGTACAACCATTAAATACAACATTATAATAGAAGGAGTGCTTTATAATGGGCAAGTGTATCTTACTGGACACCATTAAATACAACATTATAATAGAAGGAGTGCTTTATAATGGGCCAGTGTATCTTACTGGACACCATTAAATACAACATTATAATAGAAGGAGTGCTTTATAATGGGCCAGTGTATCTTACTGGACTTTTTTGGGGTTTTTGGGGTGTTTTTGGACCATTAAATACAACATATAATAGAAGGAGTGCTTTATAATGGGCCAGTGTATCTTACTGACACCATTAAATACAACATTATAATAGAAGGAGTGCTTTATAATGGGCAGTGAATCTTACTGGACACCATTAATACAACATTATAATAGAGGAGTGCTTTATAATGGGCCAGTGAATCTTTGGACACCATTAAATACAACATTAAATAGAAGGATGCTTTATAATGGGCCAGTGAATCTTACTGACACCATTAAATACAACATTATATAGAAGGAGTGCTTTATAATGGGCCAGTGTATCTTACTGGACACCATTAAATACAACATTATAATAGAAGGAGTGCTTTATAATGGGCCAGTGTATCTTACTGGACACCATTAAATACAACATTATAATAGAAGGAGTGCTTTATAATGGGCCAGTGTATCTTACTGGACACCATTAAATACAACATTATAATAGAAGGAGTGCTTTATAGGGCAGTGTATCTTACTGGACACCATTAATACAACATTATAATAGAAGAGTGCTTTATATGGGCCAGTGTATCTTACTGGACACCATTAAATACAACATTTTAATAGAAGGAGTGCTTTATAATGGGCCAGTGTATCTTACTGGACACATTAAATACAACATTTTAATAGAAGGAGTGCTTTATAATGGGTCAGTGTATCTTACTGGACAGTATGACCATTAAATACAACATTATAATAGAAGGAGTGCTTTATAATGGGCCAGTGTATCTTACTGGACACCATTAAATACAACATTTTAATAGAAGGAGTGCTTTATAATGGGTCAGTGTATCTTACTGGACAGTATGACCATTAAATACAACATTATAATAGAAGGAGTGCTTTATAATGGGCCAGTGTATCTTACTGGACACCATTAAATACAACATTTTAATAGAAGGAGTGCTTTATAATGGGTCAGTGTATCTTACTGGACAGTATGACCATTAAATACAACATTATAATAGAAGGAGTGCTTTATAATGGGCCAGTGTATCTTACTGGACACCATTAAATACAACATTTTAATAGAAGGAGTGCTTTATAATGGGTCAGTGTATCTTACTGGACAGTATGACCATTAAATACAACATTATAATAGAAGGAGTGCTTTATAATGGGCCAGTGTATCTTACTGGACAGTACAACCATTAAATACAACATTTTAATAGAAGGAGTGCTTTATAATGGGCCAGTGTATCTTACTGGACACCATTAAATACAACATTTTAATAGAAGGAGTGCTTTATAATGGGCCAGTGGATCTTACTGGACACCATTAAATACAACATTGGAATAGAAGGAGTGCTTTATAATGGGTCAGTGTATCTTACTGGACACCATTAAATACAACATTGGAATAGAAGGAGTGCTTTATAATGGGCCAGTGGATCTTGCTGGACTAAATTTTGCATGAAAATTGTACAAAAAAACAAAATTTGCTATTTCGCCCAAAACGCCCTCTGGAATGAGCCCTGCGCACCAAATGGATTAATGTTGTTTTAAAGAGCAAATCAATTGGTTACATTGTGAGGAAGTGGGTCCTGATTCTCCAGCACAATATTCTTCTCAAATGCAGTGTTTGATGTACTGTTACCATGGTTACCACTGGTTAATTATATGCACCAACTAATTGCATAGGGCAGCATCAGCCAGGTTTCAAACCTGCACCACTACGACAGAATCGTCTAGCAATCACGAATCTCACCTCTACCACTCAAGCCAAGGTGGTTAGAAATAAACGTTTACTACATGTAGCCATGCATGCGAAACACTTCCAGTTATTTCATATCCTAAATTTAAAAATATGTCTGCTGCAGTGTGTTTGTATTTCTTGCAAATTAAAACATGCTCAAGAATCGGATTTAATATCGTCAAATTGCTCAGGTTGGGTGTCATCTCTTTTTCTTGTCCCCGCTACTCTTCGGGCCTTTCTTATCCTCCTGCAAATAACATCAAGTCAAGTCACCCGCTTTGGTGGATATCCCTAACCTGAACTACATGTATATGACAGAAAG
Organism: Archivesica marissinica; assembly: GCA_014843695.1. Taxonomy (NCBI): domain Eukaryota; kingdom Metazoa; phylum Mollusca; class Bivalvia; order Venerida; family Vesicomyidae; genus Archivesica; species Archivesica marissinica. Next base: position 18,068,409 of record CM026386.1, on the reverse strand, counting down.
TCAAGTCACCCGCTTTGGTGGATATCCCTAACCTGAACTACATGTATATGACAGAAAGTCAAGTCACCCGCTTTGGTGGATATCCCTAACCTGAACTACATGTATATGACAGAAAGTCAAGTCACCCGCTTTGGTGGACATCAGTCTTCTAAACTACATGTATATGACAGAAAGTCAAGTCACCCGCTTTGGTGGACATCCGTGATCTGAACTACATGTATATGACAGAAAGTCAGTGTACTACATGGTGAGCAGTGTACTACATGGTGAGCAGTGTACTACATGGTGAGCAGCGTACTACATGGTGAGCAGCGTACTACATGGTGAGCAGTGTACTACATGGTGAGCAGCGGGATACATGGTGAGCAGTGTACTACATGGTGAGCAGCGTACTACATGGTGAGCAGTGTACTACATGGTGAGCAGTGTACTACATGGTGAGCAGTGGGATACATGGTGAGCAGCGTGATACATGGTGAGCAGTGTACTACATGGTGAGCAGTGTGATACATGGTGAGCAGCGTACTACATGGTGAGCAGTGTACTACATGGTGAGCAGTGTACTACATGGTGAGCAGTGGGATACATGGTGAGCAGTGGGATACATGGTGAGCAGTGTACTACATGGTGAGCAGTGTATACATGGTGAGCAGTGTACTACATGGTGAGCAGTGTACTACATGGTGAGCAGTGTACTACATGGTGAGCAGTGTACTACATGGTGAGCAGTGTGATACATGGTGAGCAGTGTACTACATGGTGAGCAGTGTACTACATGGTGAGCAGTGTACTACATGGTGAGCAGTGTACTACATGGTGAGCAGTGTACTACATGGTGAGCAGTGTACTACATGGTGAGCAGTGTACTACATGGTGAGCAGTGTACTACATGGTGAGCAGTGTACTACATGGTGAGCAGTGTACTACATGGTGAGCAGTGTGATACATGGTGAGCAGTGTACTACATGGTGAGCAGTGGGATACATGGTGAGCAGTGTACTACATGGTGAGCAGTGTACTACATGGTGAGCAGTGTACTACATGGTGAGCAGTGTACTACATGGTGAGCAGTGTACTACATGGTGAGCAGTGTGATACATGGTGAGCAGTGGGATACATGGTGAGCAGTGTACTACATGGTGAGCAGTGTACTACATGGTGAGCAGTGGGATACATGGTGAGCAGTGGGATACATGGTGAGCAGTGTACTACATGGTGAGCAGTGTACTACATGGTGAGCAGTGTACTACATGGTGAGCAGTGGGATACATGGTGAGCAGTGTACTACATGGTGAGCAGTGTACTACATGGTGAGCAGCGTACTACATGGTGAGCAGCGTACTACATGGTGAGCAGCGTACTACATGGTGAGCAGCGTACTACATGGTGAGCAGTGTACTACATGGTGAGCAGTGTACTACATGGTGAGCAGTGTACTACATGGTGAGCAGCGTACTACATGGTGAGCAGCGTACTACATGGTGAGCAGCGTACTACATGGTGAGCAGTGTACTACATGGTGAGCAGTGTACTACATGGTGAGCAGTGTACTACATGGTGAGCAGTGGGATACATGGTGAGCAGTGGGATACATGGTGAGCAGTGTACTACATGGTGAGCAGTGTACTACATGGTGAGCAGTGGGATACATGGTGAGCAGTGGGATACATGGTGAGCAGCGTACTACATAGTGAGCAGTGGGATACATGGTGAGCAGTGTACTACATGGTGAGCAGTGTACTACATGGTGAGCAGTGTACTACATGGTGAGCAGTGTACTACATGGTGAGCAGTGGGATACATGGTGAGCAGCGTACTACATGGTGAGCAGTGGGATACATGGTGAGCAGCGTACTACATGGTGAACAGTGGGATACATGGTGAGCAGTGTACTACATGTTGAGCAGTGTACTACATGGTGAGCAGTGTACTACATGGTGAGCAGTGTACTACATGGTGAGCAGTGTACTACATGGTGAGCAGTGTACTACATGGTGAGCAGTGTACTACATGGTGAGCAGCATATTACATGGTGAGCAGCGTACTACATGGTGAGCAGCGTACTACATGGTGAGCAGCATACTACATGGTGAGCAGTGTACTACATGATGAGCAGTGTACTACATGATGAGCAGTGTACTACATGGTGAGCAGTGGGATACATGGTGAGCAGTGTACTACATGGTGAGCAGTGTACTACATGGTGAGCAGTGTACTACATGGTGAGCAGTGGGATACATGGTGAGCAGTGTACTACATGATGAGCAGCGTACTACATGGTGAGCAGCGGGATACATGGTGAGCAGCGTACTACATGATGAGCAGCATACTACATGGTGAGCAGCGTACTACATGATGAGCAGCGTACTACATGATGAGCAGCGTACTACATGGTGAGCAGTGGGATACATGGTGAGCAGTGTACTACATGGTGAGCAGCGTACTACATGGTGAGCAGCATACTACATGGTGAGCAGGGTACTACATGGTGAGCAGCGTACTACATGGTGAGCAGCATACTACATGGTGAGCAGTGTACTACATGGTGAGCAGCGTACTACATGGTGAGCAGCGTACTACATGGTGAGCAGTGTACTACATGGTGAGCAGTGTACTACATGATGAGCAGCGGGATACATGGTGAGCAGCATACTACATGATGAGCAGCGTACTACATGGTGAGCAGTGTACTACATGGTGAGCAGCGTACTACATGGTGAGCAGCGTACTACATGGTGAGCAGTGTACTACATAGTGAGCAGTGTACTACATGATGAGCAGCGGGATACATGGTGAGCAGCGTACTACATGATGAGCAGCGTACTACATGGTGAGCAGCATACTACATGGTGAGCAGCATACTACATGGTGAGCAGCATACTACATGGTGAGCAGCATACTACATGGTGAGCAGCATACTACATGGTGAGCAGTGTACTACATGGTGAGCAGTGTACTACATGGTGAGCAGTGTACTACATGGTGAGCAGTGGGATACATGGTGAGCAGTGTACTACATGGTGAGCAGTGTACTACAGGGTGAGCAGCGTACTACATGGTGAGCAGTGTACTACATGGTGAGCAGTGGGATACATGGTGAGCAGTGTACTACATGGTGAGCAGTGGGATACATGGTGAGCAGTGTACTACATGGTGAGCAGTGTGATACATGGTGAGCAGTGTATCACATGGTGAGCAGTGTACTACATGGTGAGCAGTGTACTACATGGTGAGCAGCGTACTACATGGTGAGCAGTGTACTACATGGTGAGCAGCGTACTACATGGTGAGCAGTGTACTACATGGTGAGCAGTGTACTACATGGTGAGCAGTGTACTACATGGTGAGCAGCGTACTACATGGTGAGCAGCGTACTACATGGTGAGCAGTGTACTACATGGTGAGCAGCATACTACATGGTGAGCAGTATACTACATGGTGAGCAGTGGGATACATGGTGAGCAGTGTACTACATGGTGAGCAGTGTACTACATGGTGAGCAGCATACTACATGGTGAGCAGTGTACTACATGGTGAGCAGTGTACTACATGGTGAGCAGTGTACTACATGGTGAGCAGTGGGATACATGGTGAGCAGTGGGATACATGGTGAGCAGAGGGATACATGGTGAGCAGTGTACTACATGGTGAGCAGTGGACTACATGGTGAGCAGCGGGATACATGGTGAGCAGTGTACTACATGGTGAGCAGTGGGATACATGGTGAGCAGCGGGATACATGGTGAGCAGTGTACTACATGGTGAGCAGTGTACTACATGGTGAGCAGTGTACTACATGGTGAGCAGTGGGATACATGGTGAGCAGTGTACTACATGGTGAGCAGTGGGATACATGGTGAGCAGCGGGATACATGGTGAGCAGTGTACTACATGGTGAGCAGTGTACTACATGGTGAGCAGTGTACTACATGGTGAGCAGTGGGATACATGGTGAGCAGTGGGATACATGGTGAGCAGTGGGATACATGGTGAGCAGTGTACTACATGGTGAGCAGTGTACTACATGGTGAGCAGTGTACTACATGGTGAGCAGCGTACTACATGGTGAGCAGTGTACTACATGGTGAGCAGCGTACTACATGGTGAGCAGTGGGATACATGGTGAGCAGTGGGATACATGGTGAGCAGTGTACTACATGGTGAACAGTGGGATACATGGTGAGCAGTGTACTACATGGTGAGCAGTGGGATACATGGTGAGCAGCGTACTACATGGTGAGCAGTGTACTACATGGTGAGCAGTGGGATACATGGTGAGCAGTGTACTACATGGTGAGCAGCGTACTACATGGTGAGCAGCGTACTACATGGTGAGCAGTGTACTACATGGTGAGCAGCGTACTACATGGTGAGCAGTGTACTACATGGTGAGCAGTGGGATACATGGTGAGCAGTGTACTACATGGTGAGCAGTGGGATACATGGTGAGCAGTGTACTACATGGTGAGCAGTGGGATACATGGTGAGCAGCGTACTACATGGTGAGCAGTGGGATACATGGTGAGCAGTGTACTACATGGTGAGCAGCGTACTACATGGTGAGCAGCATACTACATGGTGAGCAGTGTACTACATGATGAGCAGTGTACTACATGATGAGCAGTGTACTACATGGTGAGCAGTGGGATACATGGTGAGCAGTGTACTACATGGTGAGCAGTGTACTACATGGTGAGCAGTGTACTACATGGTGAGCAGTGGGATACATGGTGAGCAGTGTACTACATGATGAGCAGCGTACTACATGGTGAGCAGCGGGATACATGGTGAGCAGCGTACTACATGATGAGCAGCATACTACATGGTGAGCAGCGTACTACATGATGAGCAGCGTACTACATGATGAGCAGCGTACTACATGGTGAGCAGTGGGATACATGGTGAGCAGTGTACTACATGGTGAGCAGCGTACTACATGGTGAGCAGCATACTACATGGTGAGCAGGGTACTACATGGTGAGCAGCGTACTACATGGTGAGCAGCATACTACATGGTGAGCAGTGTACTACATGGTGAGCAGCGTACTACATGGTGAGCAGCGTACTACATGGTGAGCAGTGTACTACATGGTGAGCAGTGTACTACATGATGAGCAGCGGGATACATGGTGAGCAGCATACTACATGATGAGCAGCGTACTACATGGTGAGCAGTGTACTACATGGTGAGCAGCGTACTACATGGTGAGCAGCGTACTACATGGTGAGCAGTGTACTACATAGTGAGCAGTGTACTACATGATGAGCAGCGGGATACATGGTGAGCAGCGTACTACATGATGAGCAGCGTACTACATGGTGAGCAGCATACTACATGGTGAGCAGCATACTACATGGTGAGCAGCATACTACATGGTGAGCAGCATACTACATGGTGAGCAGCATACTACATGGTGAGCAGTGTACTACATGGTGAGCAGTGTACTACATGGTGAGCAGTGTACTACATGGTGAGCAGTGGGATACATGGTGAGCAGTGTACTACATGGTGAGCAGTGTACTACAGGGTGAGCAGCGTACTACATGGTGAGCAGTGTACTACATGGTGAGCAGTGGGATACATGGTGAGCAGTGTACTACATGGTGAGCAGTGGGATACATGGTGAGCAGTGTACTACATGGTGAGCAGTGTGATACATGGTGAGCAGTGTACTACATGGTGAGCAGTGTACTACATGGTGAGCAGTGTACTACATGGTGAGCAGTGTACTACATGGTGAGCAGTGTACTACATGGTGAGCAGCGTACTACATGGTGAGCAGTGTACTACATGGTGAGCAGTGTACTACATGGTGAGCAGTGGGATACATGGTGAGCAGTGTACTACATGGTGAGCAGTGTACTACATGGTGAGCAGTGTTACATGGTGAGCAGTGTACTACATGGTGAGCAGTGTACTACATGGTGAGCAGTGTACTACATGGTGAGCAGTGGGATACATGGTGAGCAGTGGGATACATGGTGAGCAGTGTACTACATGGTGAGCAGTGACATGGTGAGCAGTGGGATACATGGTGAGCAGTGGGATACATGGTGAGCAGTGTACTACATGGTGAGCAGTGTACTACATGGTGAGCAGTGTACTACATGGTGAGCAGTGTGATACATGGTGAGCAGTGTACTACATGGTGAGCAGTGGGATACATGGTGAGCAGTGGGATACATGGTGAGCAGTGTACTACATGGTGAGCAGTGTACTACATGGTGAGCAGTGTACTACATGGTGAGCAGTGGGATACATGGTGAGCAGTGTACTACATGGTGAGCAGTGGGATACATGGTGAGCAGCGGGATACATGGTGAGCAGTGTACTACATGGTGAGCAGTGTACTACATGGTGAGCAGTGTACTACATGGTGAGCAGTGGGATACATGGTGAGCAGTGTACTACATGGTGAGCAGTGGGATACATGGTGAGCAGCGGGATACATGGTGAGCAGTGTACTACATGGTGAGCAGTGTACTACATGGTGAGCAGTGTACTACATGGTGAGCAGTGGGATACATGGTGAGCAGTGTACTACATGGTGAGCAGTGTACTACATGGTGAGCAGTGTACTACATGGTGAGCAGTGTACTACATGGTGAGCAGTGTACTACATGGTGAGCAGTGTACTACATGGTGAGCAGTGGGATACATGGTGAGCAGCGGGATACATGGTGAGCAGTGTACTACATGGTGAGCAGTGTACTACATGGTGAGCAGTGGGATACATGGTGAGCAGTGGGATACATGGTGAGCAGTCTACATGGTGAGCAGTGTACTACATGGTGAGCAGTGTACTACATGGTGAGCAGTGTACTACATGGTGAGCAGTGTACTACATGGTGAGCAGTGTACTACATGGTGAGCAGCGTACTACATGGTGAGCAGTGGGATACATGGTGAGCAGGGATACATGGTGAGCAGTGTACTACATGGTGAGCAGTGGGATACATGGTGAGCAGTGTACTACATGGTGAGCAGTGGGATACATGGTGAGCAGTGTACTACATGGTGAGCAGTGTACTACATGGTGAGCAGTGGGATACATGGTGAGCAGTGTACTACATGGTGAGCAGCGTACTACATGGTGAGCAGCGTACTACATGGTGAGCAGTGTACTACATGGTGAGCAGTGTACTACATGGTGAGCAGTGTACTACATGGTGAGCAGTGGGATACATGGTGAGCAGTGTACTACATGGTGAGCAGTGGGATACATGGTGAGCAGTGTACTACATGGTGAGCAGTGGGATACATGGTGAGCAGCGTACTACATGGTGAGCAGTGGGATACATGGTGAGCAGTGTACTACATGGTGAGCAGTGTACTACATGGTGAGCAGTGTACTACATGGTGAGCAGTGGGATACATGGTGAGCAGTGTACTACATGGTGAGCAGTGGGATACATGGTGAGCAGTGTACTACATGGTGAGCAGTGTACTACATGGTGAGCAGTGGGATACATGGTGAGCAGTGTACTACATGGTGAGCAGTGTACTACATGGTGAGCAGTGTACTACATGGTGAGCAGTGTACTACATGGTGAGCAGTGTACTACATGGTGAGCAGTGGGATACATGGTGAGCAGTGTACTACATGGTGAGCAGTGGGATACATGGTGAGCAGTGTACTACATGGTGAGCAGTGGATACATGGTGAGCAGTGTGATACATGGTGAGCAGTGTACTACATGGTGAGCAGTGGGATACATGGTGAGCAGTGTACTACATGGTGAGCAGTGGGATACATGGTGAGCAGTGTACTACATGGTGAGCGGACTACATGGTGAGCAGCGTACTACATGGTGAGCAGTGTACTACATGGTGAGCAGTGTACTACATGGTGAGCAGCTACTACATGGTGAGCAGTGTACTACATGGTGAGCAGTGTACTACATGGTGAGCAGTGTACTACATGGTGAGCAGTGTACTACATGGTGAGCAGTGTACTACATGGTGAGCAGTGGGATACATGGTGAGCAGTGTCTACATGGTGAGCAGTGTACTACATGGTGAGCAGTGTACTACATGGTGAGCAGTGTACTACATGGTGAGCAGTGGGATACATGGTGAGCAGTGTACTACATGGTGAGCAGTGGGATACATGGTGAGCAGCGGGATACATGGTGAGCAGTGTACTACATGGTGAGCAGTGTACTACATGGTGAGCAGTGTACTACATGGTGAGCAGTGGGATACATGGTGAGCAGTGTACTACATGGTGAGCAGTGGGATACATGGTGAGCAGCGGGATACATGGTGAGCAGTGTACTACATGGTGAGCAGTGTACTACATGGTGAGCAGTGTACTACATGGTGAGCAGTGGGATACATGGTGAGCAGTGTACTACATGGTGAGCAGTGGGATACATGGTGAGCAGCGGGATACATGGTGAGCAGTGTACTACATGGTGAGCAGTGTACTACATGGTGAGCAGTGTACTACATGGTGAGCAGTGGGATACATGGTGAGCAGTGTACTACATGGTGAGCAGTGGGATACATGGTGAGCAGCGGGATACATGGTGAGCAGTGTACTACATGGTGAGCAGTGTACTACATGGTGAGCAGTGTACTACATGGTGAG
>CM026386.1:18027929-18058815 GCA_014843695.1 Archivesica marissinica | reverse complement strand
CTTCAATGGTGTGCAGAAAGCAAAGCCCACAATAGTGCTTTTGACGACCGTTTACCAACCTGTCTTCAATGGTGTGCAGAGAGTTAGGACCACAATTGTTCTCTAGATGACATTTTTCCAACCTGACTTCAATGGTGTGCAGAGTGATAAGTCCACAATAGAGCTCTAGATGACAGTTTACCAAAATGACTACAATGGTGTACAAACAGTTAAGCCCACAATCGTGCTCTAAATGACAGTTTAGCCACCTGACTTCAATGGTGTGCAGAACGGTAAGCCCACAGCAGTGCTCTAGATGACAGCATAGCCACCTGACTTCAATGGTGTACAGAGAGGTAAGCCCACAATAGTGCTCTAGGTGACAGTTTAGCCACCTGACTTCAATGGTTTGCAGAGTGTTAAGGCCGCAATAGTGCTTTCGATGACTGTTTATAAACCTGACTTCAATGGTGTGCAGAGAGATAAGGCCAAAATAGTGCTCTAGATGACATAAAAACCACCTGAATTCAATGGTGTGCAGAGAGGTAAACCCACAATAGTGCTCTAGATGATAATTTAGCCACCTGACTTCAATGGTGTGCTGAGAGATAAGCCCACAATAGTGCTCTAGATGACCGATTACCAACCTGACTTCAATGTTGTGCAGAGAGTTAAGCCCACACTAGTGCTCCCAACCTGACCTCATTGGTGGGCAGAGAGTTAGGCCCACAATAGTGCTCTAGATGACAGTTTACCAACATGACTTCAATGGTTTGCAGAGAAATAAGCCCACAATAGTGCTCTAGATGACAGTTTAGCAACCTGACTTCAATGGTGTGCAGAAAGCTAAGCCCAAAATAGTGCTTTGTCGACCGCTTACCAACCTGACTGCAATGGTGTGCAGAGAATTAAGCCCACAAAAGTGCTGTTCATGACAGTTTAGCCACCTGACTTCAATGGGGTGCAGAGAGGTATGCCCACAATAATGCTCTAGATGACATATTAGCCTCATGACTTCAATGGTTTGCAGAGAGATACGCCCACAGTAGTGCTCTACATGACATATTAGGCACATGATTTAAATGGTGTGCAGAGATGTAAGCACAAAATAGTGCTCTATATGACAGTTTAGCAACCTGACTTCAATGGTGTGCAAAGAGATAAGCCCACAATAGTGCTCTAGATAACAGTTTAGCCACCTGACTGCAATGGTGTGCAGAGAGGTAAGCACAAAATAGTGCTCTAGATGACAGTTTAGCCACCTGACTTCAATGGTGTGCAGAGAGGTAAGCCTACAATAGTGCTCTAGATGATAGTTTAGCAACCTGACTACAATGGTGTGCAGAGAGATAAGTCCACAATAGTGCTCTAGATGACAGTTTACCAACATGACTACAATGGTGTGCAAACAGCTAAGGCCACAATGGTGCTCTAGATGACAGTTTAGCCACATGACTTCAATGGTGTGCAGAGAGTAAGCCCACAATAGTGCTTTCGATGACAGTTTAGCAACCTCACTTCAATGGTGTGCAGAGAAGTAAGCCCACAATAGTGCTTTCGATGACATTTTACCAACATTACTTCAATGGTGTGCAGAAAGATAAGCCCACAATAGTGCTCTAGATGACAGACCACCAACCTGACTTCAATGGTGTGAAGAGAGTTAAGCCCACAATAGTGCTCCCAACCTGACTTCAATGGTGTGCAGAGAGTTAAGCCCACAATAGTGCTCTAGATGACAGTTTAGCCACCTGACTTCAATGGTGTGCAGAGAGGTAAGCCCACACTAGTGCTCTAGATGACATATTAGCCACATGACTTCAATGGTGTGCAGAGAGATAAGCCCACAGTAATGTTCTAGATGAGAGATTAGCCACCATGGTGTGCAGAGAGGTAAGCACAAAATAGTGCTCTACATGACAGTTTAGCAACCTGACTTCAATGGTGTGCAGAGAGATAAGCCCACAATAGTGCTCTAGATGACAGTTTACCAACCTGACTTCAATGGTGTGCAGAGAGTTAAGCCCACACTAATGCTCCCAACCTGACTTCAATGGTGGGCAGAGAGTTAGGCCCACAATAGTGCTCTAGATGACAGTTTACCAACATGACTTCAATGTTGTGCAAAGAGATAATCCCACAGAAATGCTCTAGATGACAGATTAGCCACCTGACTTTAATGGTGTGCAGAGAGGTAAGCACACAATATAGTGCTCTACATGACAGTTTAGCAACCTGACTTCAATGGTGTGCAGAGAGATAAGCCCACAATAGTGCTCTAAATAACAGTTTAGCCACCTGACTACAATGGTGTGCAGAGAGGTAAGAACAAAATAGTGCTCTAGATGACAGCTTAGCAAACTGACTTCAATTGTGTGCAGAGAGGTAAGCCCACAATAGTGCTTTCGATGACAGTTTACAAACATGACTTCAATGGTGTGCTGAGAGATAAGCCCACACTAGTGCTCTAGATGACAGAATACCAACCTGACTTCAATGGTGTGCAGAGAGTTAAACCCACAATAGTGCTTCCAACCTAACTTCAATGGTGTGCAGAGAGTTAGGCCCACAATAGTGCTCTAGATGACTGTTGGTAAGTTTATCAACATGTTTCAATGGTGTGCAGAGAGTTAGGCCCACAATAGTGATCTCGATGACTGTTTATCAACATGACTTCAATGTTGTGCAGACAGCTAAGCCCACAATAGTGCTTTTGACGACGGTTTACCAACCTGACTTCAATGGTGTGGAGAGAGTTAGTCCCATAATAGTGCTCTAGATGACAGTTTTCCAACCTGAATTCAATGGTGTGCAGAGAGTTAGGCCCACAATAATGCTCTAGATGACAGCTTAGCCACCTGACTTCAATGGCGTGCAGAGAGATAAGTCCACAATAGTGCTCTAGATGACAGTTTACCAACATGACTATAATGGTGTGCAGAAAGTTAAGGCCACAATAATGCTTTAGTTGACTGATAAACCACCTGACTTCAATGGTGTGCAGAGACTTAAGCCCACAATAGTGCTCTAGATGACAGCTTAGCCACCTGACTTCAATGGTGTGCAGAGAGGTAAGCCCACAACAGTGCTCTAGATGACAGTTCAGCCACCGGACTTCAATGGTGTATAGAGAGGTAAGCACAAAATAGTGCTCTAGATGACAGTTTAGCCACCTGACTTCAATGGTTTGCAGAGAGTTAAGGCCACAATAGTGCTTTCGATGACAGTAAAGCCACCTGACTTCAATGGTGTGCAGAGAGGTAAGCCCAGAATAGTGCTCTAGATGATAGTTTAGCCACCTGACTTCAATAGTGTGCAGAGAGATAAGTCTACAATAGTGCTGTAGATGATAGTTTACCAACATGACTGACTACAATGGTGTGCAAACTGTTACGGCCTCAATAGTGCTTTCGATGACAATTTAGCAATCTGACTTCAATGGTGTGCAGAGAGGTAAGCCCACAATAGTGCTTTCGATGACAGTTTAACAACATGACTTCAATGGTGTGCAGAAAGATAAGCCCACAATAGTGCTCTAGTTGACAGACTACCAACCTGATTTCAATGGTGTGCAGAGAGTTAAGCCCACAATAGTGCTCCCAACCTGACTTCAATGGTGTGCAGATAGTTAGGACCACACTAGTGTTCTAGATGACTGTTGGTAAGTTTACCAACATGACTTCAATGGTGTGCAGAGATATAAGCCCATAATAGTGCACTAGATGACAGTTTAGCGACCTGACTTCAATGGTGTGCAGAGAGTTAAGCCCACAATAGTGCTCTAGATGACAGCTTAGCCACCTGACTTCAATGGTGTGCGGAGAGGTAAGCCCACAACAGTGCTCTAGATGACAGTTTAGCCACCTGACTTCAATGGTGTACAGAGAGTTAAGCACAAAATAGTGCTCTAGATGACAGTTTAGCAACCTGACTTCAATGGTGTGCAGAGAGATAAGCCCACAATAGTGCTCTAGATGATAGTTTAGCCACCTGACTTCAATGGTGTGCTGAGAGATAAGCCCACACTAATGCTACCAACCTGACTTCAATGGTGGGCAGAGATTTAGGCCCAAAATAGTGCTCTAGATGACAGATTACCAACATGACAACAATGGTATGCAGACAGATAAGGCCACAATAGTCCTCTAGATGACAGTTAAGCCACCTGACTTCAATGGTGTGAAGAGAATTAAGCCCAAAATAGTGCTATAGATGACAGTTTAACGACCTGACTTCAATGGTGTGCAGATAGTTAAGCCCACAATAGTGCTCTAGATGACAGTTCAGCCACCGGACTTCAATGGTGTATAGAGAGGTAAGCACAAAATAGTGCTCTAGATGACAGTTTAGCCACCTGACTTCAATGGTTTGCAGAGAGTTAAGGCCACAATAGTGCTTTCGATGACAGTAAAGCCACCTGACTTCAATGGTGTGCAGAGAGGTAAGCCCAGAATAGTGCTCTAGATGATAGTTTAGCCACCTGACTTCAATAGTGTGCAGAGAGATAAGTCCACAATAGTGCTGTAGATGATAGTTTACCAACATGACTGACTACAATGGTGTGCAAACTGTTACGGCCTCAATAGCGCTTTCGATGACAATTTAGCAATCTGACTTCAATGGTGTGCAGAGAGGTAAGCCCACAATAGTGCTTTCGATGACAGTTTAACAACATGACTTCAATGGTGTGCAGAAAGATAAGCCCACAATAGTGCTCTAGTTGACAGACTACCAACCTGATTTCAATGGTGTGCAGAGAGTTAAGCCCACAATAATGCTCCCAACCTGACTTCAATGGTGTGCAGATAGTTAGGACCACACTAGTGTTCTAGATGACTGTTGGTAAGTTTACCAACATGACTTCAATGGTGTGCAGAGATATAAGCCCATAATAGTGCACTAGATGACAGTTTAGCGACCTGACTTCAATGGTGTGCAGAGAGTTAAGCCCACAATAGTGCTCTAGATGACAGCTTAGCCACCTGACTTCAATGGTGTGCGGAGAGGTAAGCCCACAACAGTGCTCTAGATGACAGTTTAGCCACCTGACTTCAATGGTGTACAGAGAGTTAAGCACAAAATAGTGCTCTAGATGACAGTTTAGCCACCTGACTTCAATGGTGTGCAGAGAGATAAGCCCACAATAGTGCTCTAGATGATAGTTTAGCCACCTGACTTCAATGGTGTGCGGAGAGATAAGCCCACACTAATGCTCCCAACCTGACTTCAATGGTGGGCAGAGAGTTAGGCCCACAATAGTGCTCTAGATGACAGTTTACCAACATGACAACAATGGTATGCAGACAGTTAAGGCCACAATAGTCCTCTAGATGACAGTTAAGCTACCTGACTTCAATGGTGTGCAGAGAATTAAGCCCAAAATAGTGCTACAGATGACAGTTTAACGACCTGACTTCAATGGTGTGCAGATAGTTAAGCCCACAATAGTGCTCTAGATGACAGCTTAGCCACCTGACTTCAATGGTATGCAGAGAGGTAAGCTCACAACAGTGCTCTAGATGACAATTTAGCCACCTGACTTCAATGGTTTGCAGAGAGTTAAGGCCACAATAGAGCTTTCGATGACTGTTTACAAACCTGACTTCAATAGTGTGCAGACAGTTTAGGCCACACTAGTGCTCTAGATGACAGTAAAGCCACCTGACTTCAATGGTGTACAGAGAGGTAAGCACAAAATAGTGCTCTAGATGACATATTAGCCACCTGACTTCAATGGTTTGCAGAGAGTTAAGGCCACAATAGAGCTTTCGATGACTGTTTACAAACCTGACTTCAATAGTGTGCAGAGAGTTTAGGCCACACTAGTGCTCTAGATGACAGTAAAGCCACCTGACTTCAATGGTGTACAGAGAGGTAAGCACAAAATAGTGTTCTAGATGACAAATTAGCCACCTGACTTCAATGGTGTGCAGAGAGATAAGCCCACAATAGTGCTCTAGATGACAGATTAGCAACCTGACTTCAATGGTGTGCTGAGATATAAGCCCACAATAGTGCTCTAGATGACAGATTAGCAACCTGACTTCAATGGTGTGCAGAGAGATAAGCCCACAATAGTGCTCTAAATGACATATTAGCCATCTGACTTCAATGGTTTGCAGAGAGTTAAGGCCACAATAGTGCTTTCGATGACAGTTTATAAACCTGACTTCAATGGTGTGCAGACAGTTAAGGCAACAATATTGCTCTACATGACAATAAAGCCACATGACTTCAATGGTGTGCAGAGAGATAAGCCCACAATAGTGCTTTTGACGACCATTTACCAACCTGACTTCAATGGTGTGCAGAGAGTTAGGCCAACAATAGTGCTCTAGATGACAGTTTTCCAACCTGACTTCAATGGTGTGCAGAGAGTTAAGCCCACAATAATGCTCTAGATGACAGTTTAGCCACCTGACTTCAATGGTGTGCAGAGAGATAAGTCCACAGTAGTGCTCTAGATGACAGTTTAGCAACCTGACTTCAATGGTTTTCAGACAGCTAAGCCCACACTAGTGCTTTTGACGACCGTTTACCAACCTGACTTCAATGGTGTGCAGAGTGTTAGGCCCACAATAGTGCTCTAGATGACAGATTACCAACCTGACTTCAATGGTGTGCAGAGAGATACGCCCACAATAGTGCTCTAGATGACAGTTTAGCAGCCTGACTTCAATGGTTTCAGACAGCTAAGCCCACATTAGTACTTTTGACGACCGTTTACCAACCTGACTTCAATGGTGTGCAGAGTGTTAGGCCCACACTAGTGCTCTAGATGACAGTTTTTCAACCTGACTTCAATGGTGGACAGAGAGTTAAGCCCACAATAATGCTCTAGATGATAGTTTAGCCACCTGACTTCAATGGTGTGCAGAGAGATATGTCCACAATAGTGCTCTAGTTGACAGTTAAGCCACCTGAATTCAACGGTGTGCAGAGAGCTAAGCCCACAATAGTGCTTTAGATGACAGTTTAGCCACCTGACTTGAATGGTGTGCAGAGAGGTAAGCCCACAACAGTGCTCTAGATGACAGTTTAGCCACCTGACTTCAATGGTGTACAGAGAGGTAAGCACAAAATAGTGCTCTAGATGACAGTTTAGCGACCTGACTTCAATTGTTTGCAGAGAGTTAAGGCCACAATAGTGCTATCGATGACAGTTTACAAACCTGACTTCAATGGTGTGCAGACAGATAAGGCAACAATAGTGCTCTAGATGACGGTAAAGCCACATGACTTCAATGGTGTGCAGAGAGATAAGCCCACAATAGTGCTCTAGATGACAGAATACCAACCTGACTTCAATGGTGTGCAGAGAGTTAAGCCCACAATAGTGCTCCCAACCTGACTTCAATGGTTAGCAGAGAGTTAGGCCCACAACAGTGATCTAGATGACTATTGGTAAGTTAACCAACATGACTTCAATGGTGTGCAGAGAGATAAGCCAACAAAAGTGCTCTAGATGACAATTTAGCAACCTGACTTCAATGTTGTGCAGACAGCTTAGCCCACAATAGTGCTTTTGACGACCGTTTACCAACCTGACTTCAATGGTGTGAAGAGAGTTAGGCCCACACTAGTGCTCTAGATGACAGTTTTCCAACCTGACTTCAATGGTATGCAGAGAGTTAAGCCCACAACAGTGCTCTAGATGACAGTTTAGCGACCTGACTTCAATGGTGTGCAGAGAGATATGTCCACAATAGTGCTCTAGTTGACAGTTAAGCCACCTGAATTCAACGGTGTGCAGAGAGCTAAGCCCACAATAGTGCTTTAGATGACAGTTTAGCCACCTGACTTGAATGGTGTGCAGAGAGGTAAGCCCACAACAGTGCTCTAGATGACAGTTTAGCCACCTGACTTCAATGGTGTACAGAGAGGTAAGCACAAAATAGTGCTCTAGATGACAGTTTAGCGACCTGACTTCAATTGTTTGCAGAGAGTTAAGGCCACAATAGTGCTATCGATGACAGTTTACAAACCTGACTTCAATGGTGTGCAGACAGATAATGCAACAATAGTGCTCTAGATGACGGTAAAGCCACATGACTTCAATGGTGTGCAGAGAGATAAGCCCACAATAGTGCTCTAGATGACAGAATACCAACCTGACTTCAATGGTGTGCAGAGAGTTAAGCCCACAATAGTGCTCCCAACCTGACTTCAATGGTTAGCAGAGAGTTAGGCCCACAACAGTGATCTAGATGACTATTGGTAAGTTAACCAACATGACTTCAATGGTGTGCAGAGAGATAAGCCAACAAAAGTGCTCTAGATGACAATTTAGCAACCTGACTTCAATGTTGTGCAGACAGCTTAGCCCACAATAGTGCTTTTGACGACCGTTTACCAACCTGACTTCAATGGTGTGAAGAGAGTTAGGCCCACACTAGTGCTCTAGATGACAGTTTTCCAACCTGACTTCAATGGTATGCAGAGAGTTAAGCCCACAACAGTGCTCTAGATGACAGTTTAGCCACCTGAGTTCAATGGTGTACAGAGAGTTAAGCACACAATAGTGCTCTAGATGACAGTTTAGCGACCTGACTTCAATGGTTTGCAGAGAGTTAAGGCCACAATAGTGCTATCGATGAGAGTTTACAAACCTGACTTCAATAGTGTGCAGACAGATAAGGCAACAATAGTGCTCTAGATGACAGAATACCAACCTGACTTCAATGGTGTGCAGAGAGTTAAGCCCATTATAGAGCTCCCAACCTGACTTCAATGGCTAGCAGAGAGTTAGGCCCACAATAGTGTTCTAGATGACTATTGGTAAGTTAACCAACATGACTTCAATGGTGTGCAGAGAATTAAGCCCACAATAGTGCTCCAGATGACAGTTTACCAACATTACTTCAATGGGGTGCAGAGAGATAAGCCCACAATAGTACTCTAGATGACAGTTTAGCAACCTGACTTCAATGGTTTGCAGACAGCTAAGCCCACAATAGTACTTTTGACGACCGTTTACCAACCTGACTTCAATGGTGTGCAGATGCTAGGCCCACACTAGTGCTCTAGATGACAGTTTTTCAACCTGACTTCAATGGTGGGCAGAGAGTTAAGCCCACAATAATGCTCTAGATGACAGTTTAGCCACCTGACTTCAATGGTGTGCAGAGAGATATGTCCACAATAGTGCCCTAAATGACAGTTAAGCCACCTGAATTCAATGGTGTGCAGAGAGATAAGTCCACAATAGTGCTCTAGATGACAGTTTACCAACATGACTACAATGGTGTGCAAACAGTTAAGGCCACAATAGTGCTCTTGATGACAGATTAGCCACCTGACTTCAATGGTGTGCAGAGAGATAAGCCCACAATTGTGCTTTCGATGACAGTTTACCAACATGACTTCAGTGGTGTGCAGAGAGTTAAGCCCATAATAGTGCTGTTGAGGACCGTTTACCAACCTGACTTCAATGGTGTGCAGAGAGATCAGTCCACAATAGTGTTCTAGATGACAGTTTATCAACCTGACTTCAATGGTTTTCAGACAGCTAAGCCCACAATAGTGCTTTTGACGACCATTTATAAACCTGACTGCAATGGTGTGCAGAGAGTTAGGCCCACAATAGAGCTCTAGATGACAGTTTACCAACATGACTTCAATGGTGTGCAGAGAGATAAGCCCACAATAGTGCTCTAGATGACAGTTTAGCAACCTGATTTCAATGGTGTGCATACCGCTAAGCCCACACTAGTGCTATTGACGACAGTTTTTCAACCTGACTTCAATGGTGGGTATAGAGTTAAGCCCACAATAATGCTCTAGATGAGAGCTTAGCCACCTGACTTCAATGGTGTGCAGAGAGATATGTCCACAATAGTGCTATAGATGACAGTTTACCAACATGACTACAATGGTGTGCAGACAGTTAAGCCCACAATAGTTCTCTAGATAACAGTTAGGCCACCTGACCTCAATGGTGTGCAGAGAATTAAGTCCACAATAGCGCTCTAGATGACAGTTTAGCGACCTGACTTCAATGGTGTGCAAAGAATTACACCCACAATAGTGCTCTAGATGACAGTTTAACCACCTGACTTCAATGGTGTGCAGAGAGGTAAGCCCACAACAGTGCTCTAGATGACAAATTAGCCACTTGACTTCAATGGTTTGCAGAGAGTTAGGGCCACACTAGTGCTTTCGATGACAGTTTACAAACCGGACTTCAATGGTGTGCAGACGGTTAAGGCAACAATAGTGCTCTAGATGACAGTAAAGCCACATGACTTCAATGGTGTGCAGAGAGATAAGCCCACAATAGTGCTCTAGATGACAGATTAGCAATCTGACTTCAATGGTGTGCAGAGCGATAAGCCCACAATAGTGCTCTAGATGACAGATTAGCAATCTTACTTCAATGATTGCAGAGAAATAAGCCCACAATAGTGCTCTAGATGACAGATTAGCAACCTGACTTCAATGGTGTGCAGACAGCTAAGCCCACAATAGTGCTTTTGACAACCGTTTACCAACCTGACTTCAATGGTGTGCAGAGAGTTAGGGCCACAATAGTACTCTATATGACAGTTTACAAACCTGACTTCAATGGTGTGCAGAGAATGAGGCCCACAATAGTGCCTTAGATGACAGTTTAGCCACCTGACTTCAATGTTGTGCAGAGAGGTAAGCCCACAATAGTACTCCCAACCTGACTTCAATGGTGTGCAGAGAGTTAGGCCCACAATAGTGCTCTAGATGACAGTTTTTCAACCTGAATTCAATGGTGTGTATAGAGTTAAGCCCACAATAATGCTCTAGATGAGAGCTTAGCCACCTGACTTCAATGGTGTGCAGAGAGATATGTCCACAATAGTGCTCTAGATGACAGTTTACCAACATGACTACAATGGTGTGCAGACAGTTAAGCCCACAATAGTTCTCTAGATAACAGTTAGGCCACCTGACCTCAATGGTGTGCAGAGAATTAAGATGACAGTTTAGCGACCTGACTTCAATGGTGTGCAAAGAATTACACCCACAATAGTGCTCTAGATGACAGTTTAACCACTTGACTTCAATGGTGTGCAGAGAGGTAAGCCCACAACAGTGCTCTAGATGACAGATTAGCCACTTGACATCAATGGTTTGCAGAGAGTTAGGGCCACACTAGTGCTTTTGATGACAGTTTACAAACCGGACTTCAATGGTGTGCAGACGGTTAAGGCAACAATAGTGCTCTAGATGACAGTAAAGCCACATGACTTCAATGGTGTGCAGAGAGATAAGCCCACAATAGTGCTCTAGATGACATATTAGCAATCTGACTTCAATGGTGTGCAGAGCGATAAGCCCACAATAGTGCTCTAGATGACAGATTAGCAACCTTACTTCAATGGTTGCAGAGAAATAAGCCCACAATAGTGCTCTAGATGACAGATTAGCAACCTGACTTCAATGGTGTGCAGACAGCTAAGCCCACAATAGTGCTTTTGATGACCGTTTACCAACCTGACTTCAATGGTGTGCAGAGAGTTAGGGCCACAATAGTACTCTATATGACAGTTTACAAACCTGACTTCAATGGTGTGCAGAGAATGAGGCCCACACTAGTGCTTTAGATGACAGTTTAGCCACCTGACTTCAATGTTGTGCAGAGAGTTAAGCCCACAATAGTAATCCCAACCTGACTTCAATGGTGTGCAGAGAGTTAGGCCCACAATAGTGCTTTCGATGACAGATTAGCCACCTGACTTCAATGTTGTGCAGAGAGATAAGCCCACAATAGTGCTCTAGATGACAGTTTTGCAACCTGATTTCAATGGTGTGCAGAGAGTTACGCCCACAATAGTGCTTTCGATGACAGTTTACCAACATGACTTCAATGGTGTGCAGAGAGATACCCCCACAATAGTGGTCTAGATAACAGATTAACCACCTGACTACAATGGTATGCACACAGTTAAGCCCACAATAGTGCTTTTGACGACCGTTTACCAACCTAACTTCAATGGTGTGCAGAGATTTAGGCCCACAATACTGCTCTATATGACAGTTTACCAACATGACTTCAATGGTTTGCAGAGAGATAAGCCCACAATAGTGGTCTAGATGACAGTTTAGCAACCTGACTTCAATGGTGTGCAGAGAGTTAAGCCCACAGTGGTGCATTAGATGACAGTTTATCTACCTGACTACAATGGTGTGCAGACAGTTAAGGCCAAAATAATGCTCTAGATGACAGTTACGCCATCTGATTTCAATGGTGTGCAGATAATTAAGTCCACAATAGTGCTCTAGATGACAGTTTAGCAACCTGACTTTAATGGAGTGCAGAGAGTTAAGCCCACAATAGTGCTCTAGATGAAAGATTAGCCACCTGACTTCAATGGTGTTCAGAGAGATAAGCCCACAATAGTGCTCTAGATGACAGATTAGCAACCTGACTTCAATGGTGTGCCGATAGATAAGCCCAAACTTGTGCTCTAGATGACAGGTTAGCAACCTGACTTCAATGGTGTGCAGAGAAGTAAGCCCACAATAGTGCTCTAGATGACAGTTTAGCCACATTACTTTAATGGTTTGCAGGGAGTTAAGCCCACAATAGTGCTCTATATGACAGTTAAGCCACCTGACTTAAATGTTGTTCAGAGAGGTAAGCACAAAATATAGTGCTCTAGATGACAGTTTAGCCACCTGACTTCAATAGTGTGCAAATATTTAAGCCCACAATAGTGTTTTCGATGACAGTTTAGCAACCTGACTTCAATGGTGTGCAGAGAGGTAAGCCCACAATAGTGCTCTAGATGACAGTTACCAACATGACTTCAATGGTGTGCAGAGAGAAAAGCCCACAATATTGCTCTAGATGACAGTTTAGCAACCTGACTTCAATGGTGTGCAGACAGCTAAGCCCACAATAGTGCTTTTGACAACCGTTTACCAACCTGACTTCAATGGTGTGCAGAGAGTTAGGCCCACAATACTGCTCTAGATGACAGTTTACCAACATGACTTCAATGGTGTGCAGAGAGATAAGTTCACAATAGTGCTCTAGATGACAGTTTACCAACATGACAACAATGGTGTGCAGACAGCTAAGGCCACAATAGTGCTCTAGATGACAGTTACGACACCTGACTTTAATGGTGTGCAGAAAGATAAGCCTACAGTAATACTCTAGATGACAGATTAGCCAGGTGACTTCAATGGTGTGCAGAGATGTAAGCACAAATAATAGTGCTCTAGATGACAGTTTAGCAACATGACTTCAATGGTGTGCAGAGAGATAAGCACAAAATAGTGCTCTAGATGACAATTTAGCCACCTGACTTCAATGTTGTGCAGAGATAAGCCCACAATAGTGCTTTCGATGACAGTTTAGCAACCTGACTTCGATGGTGTGCAGAGAGGTAAGCCCACAATAGTGCTCTATATGACAGTTTAGCCACATTATTTCAATGGTGTGCAGAGAGGTAAGCCCACAATAATGCTCTATATGACAGTTAAGCCACCTGACTTAAATGGTGTGCAGAGAAATAAGCCCACAATATTGCTCTAGATGACAGTTTAGCAATCCGACTTCAATGGTGTGCAGAGAGATAAGTCCACAATAGTGCTCTAGATGACAGATTAGCCACCTGACTTCAATGGTGTGCAGAGAGTTAAGCCCACAGTAGTACTCTATAGGACATATTAGACACATGAATTCAATGGTGTGCAGACAGCTAACCCCACATTAGTGCTTTTGACGACCGTTTACCAACCTGACTTCAATGATGTGCAGACAGTTAGGCCCACACTATTGCTCTAGATGACAGTTTACCAACCTGACTTCAATGGTGTGCAGAGAGTTACGCCCACAATAGTGCTTTCGATGACAGTTTTGTAACCTGATTTCAATGGTGTGCAGAGAGTTACGCCCACAATAGTGCTTTCGATGACAGTTTACCAACATGACTTCAATGGTGTGCAGAGAGATACGCCCACAATAGTGCTCTAGATAACAGATTAGCCACCTGACTTCAATGGTATGGACACAGCTAAGCCCACAATAGTGCTTTTGACGACCGTTTACCAACCTAACTTCAATGGTGTGCAGAGAGTTAGGCCCACAATACTGCTCTATATGACAGTTTACCAACATGACTTCAATGGTGTGCAGAGAGATACGCCCACAATAGTGCTCTAGATAACAGATTAGCCACCTGACTTCAATGGTATGGACACAGCTAAGCCCACAATAGTGCTTTTGACGACCGTTTACCAACCTAACTTCAATGGTGTGCAGAGAGTTAGGCCCACAATACTGCTCTATATGACAGTTTAGCAACCTGACTTCAATGGTGTGCAGAGAGTTAAGCCCACAGTGGTGCATTAGATGACAGTTTATCTACCTGACTATAATGGTGTGCAGACAGTTAAGGCCACAATACAATAGTGCTCTAGATGACAGATTACCAACGTGACATCAATGGTGTGCAGAGAGTTAAGCCCACAATAGTGCTCCCAACGTGACTTCAATGGTGTGCAGAGAGTTAGGCCCACAATAGTGCTCTAGATGACAGTTTACTAACATGACTTCAATGGTGTGCAGAGAGATAAGCCCACAATAGTGCTCTAGATGACAATTTAGCAACCTGACAGCAATGGTGTGCATACAGCTAAGCCCACACTAGTGCTTTTGACGACCGTTTACCAACCTGACTTCAATGGTGTGCAGAGAGTTAAGCCCACAATAATGCTCTAGATGACAGATTAGCCACCTGACTTCAATGGTGTGCAGACAGTTAACGCCACAATAGTGCTCTAGATGAAAGTTAAGCCACCTGACGTCAATGGTATGCAGAGGATTAAGCCCACAATAGTGCTCTAGATGACAGATTAGCCACCTGACTTCAATGGTGCGAAGAGAGATAAGACCACAGTAGTGCTCTAGATAACAGTGTAGCCACCTGACTTCAATGGTGTGCAGAGAGATAAGCCCACAATAGTGCTCTAGATAACAGTTTAGCCACCTGACTTCAATGGTGTGCAGAGAGGTAAGCCCACAATAGTGCTCTAGATGACATATTAGCCACATGACTTCAATGGTGTGCAGAGAGGTAAGATCACACTAGTGCTCTAGATAACAGATTAGCCACCAGACTTCAATGGTGTGCAGAGAGATAAGCCCATAGTAGTGCTCTATATGACATTTAGCACATGACTTCAATGGTGTGCAGAGAGATAAGCCCACAGTAGTGCTCTATATGACAGATTAGCCACCTGACTTCAATGGTGTCAGAGAGGTAAGACCACAATAGTGCTCTAGATGACAGATTAGCACCTAACTTCAGTGGGTGCAGAGACTTAAGCCCATAGTAGCGCTCTAGGTGACATATTAGCCACATGACTTCAATGGTGTGCAGAGAGACAAGCCCACAGTAGTGCTCTAGATGACAGATTAGCCACCTGACTTCAATGGTGTGCAGAGATGTAAGCACAAAAAAGAGTGCTCTAGATTTCATTTAGCAACCTGATTTCAATGGTGTGCAGAGAGATATGCACAAATAGTACTCTAGATGACAATTTAGCCACCTGACTTCAATGGTGTACGAGAGGTAAGCCCACAATAGTGCTTTCGATGACAGTTTAGCAACCTGACTTCAATGGTGTGCAAGAGAGATAAGACCACAGTAGTGCTCTAGATAACAGTGTAGCCACCTGACTTCAATGGTGTGCAGAGAGATAAGCCCACAATAGTGCTCTAGATAACAGTTTAGCCACCTGACTTCAATGGTGTGCAGAGAGGTAAGCCCACAATAGTGCTCTAGATGACATATTAGCCCATGACTTCAATGGGTGCAGAGAGGTAAGATCACACTAGTGCTCTAGATAACAGATTAGCCACAGACTTCAATGGTGTGCAGAGAGATAAGCCCATAGTAGTGCTCTATATGACATATTACACATGACTTCAATGGTGTGCAGAGAGATAAGCCCACAGTAGTGCTCTATATGACAGATTAGCCACCTGACTTCAATGGTGGTCAGAGAGGTAAGACCACAATAGTGCTCTAGATGACAGATTAGCCACCTAACTTCAGTGGTGTGCAGAGACTTAAGCCCATAGTAGCGCTCTAGGTGACATATTAGCCACATGACTTCAATGGTGTGCAGAGAGACAAGCCCACAGTAGTGCTCTAGATGACAGATTAGCCACCTGACTTCAATGGTGTGCAGAGATGTAAGCACAAAAAAGAGTGCTCTAGATTTCAGTTTAGCAACCTGACTTCAATGGTGTGCAGAGAGATATGCACAAAATAGTACTCTAGATGACAATTTAGCCACCTGACTTCAATGGTGTACAGAGAGGTAAGCCCACAATAGTGCTTTCGATGACAGTTTAGCAACCTGACTTCAATGGTGTGCAGAGAGGTAAGCCCACAATAGTGCTCTCGATGACAGTTTACCAACATGACTTCAATGGTGTGCAGAGAGATAAGCCCACAATAGTGCTCTAGATGACAGATCACCAACGTGACTTCAATGGTGTGCAGAGAGTTAGGCCAACAATAGTGCTCTAGATGACAGTTTAGCCACCTGACTTCAATGGTGTGCATAGAGGTAAGCCCACAATAGTGCTCTATATGACATATTAGCCAAATGACTTCAATGGTGTGCAGAGAGATAAGCCCACAATAGTGCTCTAGATGACAGATTAGCCACCTGACTTCAATGGTGTACAGAGAGGTAAGCCCAAATAGTGCTCTAGATGACAGAATAGCCACATGACTCCAATGGTGTGCAGAGAGGTAAGCCCACCCTAGTGCTCTAGATGACAGATAAGCCACCTGACTTCAATGGTGTGCAGAGAGTTAATACCACAATAGTGCTCTAGATGACAGATTAGCCACATGACTTCAATGGTGTACAGAGAGATAATTCCAGAGTAGTGCTCTAGATAACAGATTAGCCACCTGACTTCAATGGTGTGCAGAGAGGTAAGACCACAATAGTGATCTAGATGACAGATTAGCCACCTGACTTCAATGGTGTGCAGAGAGGTAAGCACAAAAAGAGTGCTCTAGATTTCAGTTTAGTAACCTGATTTCTACGGTGTGCAGAGAGATAAGCACAAAATAGTGCTCTAGATGACAGTTTAGCCACATGACTTCAATGGTATGCAGAGAGATAAGCCCACGGTAGTGCTCTAGATGACAGATTAGCCACCTGACTTCAATGGTGTGCAGAGAGGTAAGCACAAAAAGAGTGCTCTAGATTTCAGTTTAGTAACCTGATTTCTACGGTGTGCAGAGAGATAAGCACAAAATAGTGCTCTAGATGACAGTTTAGCCACATGACTTCAATGGTATGCAGAGAGATAAGCCCACGGTAGTGCTCTAGATGACAGATTAGCCACCTGACTTCAATGGTGTGCAGAGAGGTAAGCACAAAAAGAGTGCTCTAGATTTCAGTTTAGTAACCTGATTTCTACGGTGTGCAGAGAGATAAGCACAAAATAGTGCTCTAGATGACAGTTTAGCCACCTGACTTCAATGGTGCGCCGAGAGATTAGCCCACAATAGTGCTCTAGATAACAGTTTAGCCACATGACTTCAATGGTGTACAGAGAGGTAAGCCCACAATAGTGCTCTAGATGACAGATTAGCCACATGACTCCAATGGTGTACAGAGAGGTAAGCCCACCCTAGTGCTCTAGATGACAGATTAGCCGCCTGACTTCAATGGTGTGCAGAGAGGTAAGCCCACAATAGTGCTCTAGATGACAGATCAGCCACCTGACTTCAATGGTGTGCAGAGAGATAAGCCCATAGTAGCGCTCTAGATGACATATTAGCCACATGAATTCAATGGTGTGCAGAGAGATTAGCCCACAGTAGTGCTCTATATGACAGATTAGCCACCTGACTTCAATGGTGTGCAGAGAGGTAAGCACAAAAAAGAGTGCTCTAGATTTCAGTTTAGCAACCTGATTTCAATGGTGTGCAGAGAGATAAGCCCAAAATAGTGCTCTAGATAACAGTTTAGCTACCTGACTTCAATGGTGTGCAGAGAATTAAGCCCCAACTAGTGCTCTAGATGACAGTTTAGCCACCTGACTTCAATGGTGTACAGAGAGGTAAGCCCACAATAGTGCTCTAGATGACAGAATAGCCACATGACTCCAATGTTGTGCAGAGAGGTAAGCCCACCCTAGTGCTCTAGATGACAGATAAGCCACCTGACTTCAATGGTGTGCAGAGAGGTAAGACCACAATAGTTCTCTAGATGACAGATTAGCCACATGACTTCAATGGTGTACAGAGAGATAATCCCACAGTAGTGCTCTAGATAACAGTTTAGCCACCTGACTTCAATAGTGTGCAGAGAGATAAGCCCACAATAGTGCTCTAGATAACAGTTTAGCCACCTGACTTCAATGGTGTGCAGAGAGGTAAGCCCACACTAGTGCTCTAGATGACAAATTAGCCACCTGACTTCAATGGTGTGCAGAGAGATAAGCCTATAGTAGCGCTCTAGATGACATATTAGCCACATGACTTCAATGGTATGCAGAGAGATAAGCCCACGGTAGTGCTCTAGATGACAGATTAGCCACCTGACTTCAATGGTGTGCAGAGAGGTAAGCACAAAAAAGAGTGCTCTAGATTTCAGTTTAGCAACCTGATTTCTACGGTGTGCAGAGAAATAAGCACAAAATATTGCTCCAGATGACAGTTTAGCCACCTGACTTCAATGGTGTGCAGAGAGATAGCCCAGAATAGTGCTCTAGATAACATTTTAGCCACCTGACTTCAATGGTGTGCAGAGATTTATGCCCACACTAGTGCTCTAGATGACAGTTTAGCCACCTGACTTCAATGGTGTACAGAGATGTAAGCCCACAATTGTGCTCTAGATGGCAGATTAGCCACATGACTCCAATGGTGTGCAGAGAGGTAAGCCCACCCTAGTGCTCTAGATGACAGATTAGCCACCTGACTTCAATGGTGTGCAGAGAGGTAAGCCCACAATAGTTCTCTAAATGACAGATTAGCCACTTGACTTCAATGGTGTGCAGAAAGATAAGCCCAAAATAGTGCTTTCGATGACAGATCACCAACGTGACATCAATGGTGTGCAGAGAGTTAAGCCAACAATAGTGCTTCCAACGTGACTTCAATTGTGTGCAGAGAGTTAAATCCACATTAGTGCACTAGATGACAGTATACCAACATGACTACAATGGTGTGCAGACAGCTAAGGCCACAATAGTGCTCTAGATGACAAATAAGCCACCTGACTTCAATAGTATGCAGAGGATTAAGCCCACAATAGTGCTATAGATGATAGTTTAGCAACCTGACTGCAATGGTGTGCAGACAGCTAAGCCCACAATAGTGCTTTCGATGACAGTTTACCAACATGACTTCAATGGTGTGCAGAGAGATAAGCCAACAATAGTGCTCTAGATGACAGATTACTAACGTGACTTCAATGGTGTGCAGAGAGTTAAGCCCACAATAGTGCTCCCAACGTGAGCTCAATGGTGTGCAGAGAGTTAGGCCCACAATAGTGCTCTAGATGACACTTTAGCAACCTGACTTCAATGTTGCTTAGAGATAAGCCCACAATAGTGCTCTAGATGACACTTTAGCAACCTGACTGCAATGGTGTGCAGACAGCTAAGCCCACAATAGTGCTTTTGAAGACCGTTTTCCAACCTGACTTCAATGGTGTGCAGAGAGTTAGACTCACAATTGTGCACTAGATTAAAGTTTTCCAACCTGACTTCAATAGTGTGCAGAGAGTTAAGCCCACAATAGTGCTCTAGATGAGAGATTAGCCACCTGACTTTAATGGTGTTAAGAGAGATAAGCCCACTATAGTGCTCTAGATGACAGAATAGCCACCTGACTTCAATGGTGTGCACATAGCTAGGCCCACAATAGTGCTTTTGACGACCGTTTACCAACATGACTTCAATGGTGTGCAGAGAGTTAGGCCCACAATAGTGCTCTAGATGACAGTTTACCAACATGACTTCAATGGTGTGCAGAGAGATAAGCCCACTCTAGTGCTCTAGATGACAGTTTAGCAACCTGATTTCATTGGTGTGCAGACAGCTAAGCCCACAATAGTGCTTTTGACGACCGTTTACCAACCTGACTTCAATGGTGTGCAGAGAGTTAGACTCACAATTGTGCTCTAGATTAAAGTTTTCCAACCTGACTTCAATGGTGTGCAAAGAGTTAAGCCCACAATAGTGCTCTAGATGAGAGATTAGCCACCTGACTTCAATGGTGTGCAGAGTGATAAGCCCATAGTAGCGCTCTAGGTGACATATTAGCCACATGACTTCAATGGTGTGCAGAGAGATATGCCTACAGTAGTGCTATAGTTGACAGATTAGCCACCTGAATTCAATGGTTTGCAGAAAGGTAAGCACAAAAAAGAGTGCTCTAGATTTCAATTTAGCAACATGATTTCAATGGTGTGCAGAGAGATATGCACAAAATAGTGCTCTAGATGACAGTTTAGCCACCTGACTTCAATGGTGTACAGAGAGGTAAGCCCACTATAGTGCTTTCGATGACAGTTTAGCAACCTGACTTCAATGGTGTGCAGAGAGGTAAGCCCACAATAGTGCTTTCGATGACAGTTTACCAACATGACTTCAATGGTGTGCAGAGAGATAAGCCCACAATAGTGCTCTAGATGACAGATTACCAACGTGACTTCAATGGTGTGCAGAGAGTTACGCCCACAATAGTGCTCCCAACGTGACCTCAATGGTGTGCAGAGAGTTAGGCCCACAATAGTGCTCTAGATGACACTTTAGCAACCTGACTTCAATGGTGCTTAGAGATAAGCCCACAATAGTGCTCTAGATGACACTTTAGCAACCTGACTGCAATGGTGTGCAGACAGCTAAGCCCACAATAGTGCTTTTGACGACCGTTTACCAACCTGACTTCAATGGTGTGCAGAGAGTTAGACTCACAATTGTGCTCTAGATTAAAGTTTTCCAACCTGACTTCAATGGTGTGCAGAGAGTTAAGCCCACAATAGTGCTCTAGAGGAGAGATTAGCCACCTGACTTTAATGGTGTTAAGAGAGATAAGCCCTCAATAGTGCTCTAGATGAGAGAATAGCCACCTGACTTCAATGGTGTGCACATAGCTAGGCCCACAATAGTGCTTTTGTCGACCGTTTACCAACATGACTTCAATGGTGTGCAGAGAGTTAGGCCCACAATAGTGCTCTAGATGACAGTTTACCAACATGACTTCAATGGTGTGCAGAGAGATAAGCCCACACTAGTGCTCTAGATGACAGTTTAGCAACCTGACTTCATTGGTGTACAGACAGCTAAGCCCACAATAGTGCTTTTGACGACCGTTTACCACCCTGACTTCAATGGTGTGCAGAGAGTTAGGCCCACAATAGTGCTCTAGATGACAGTTTACCAACCTGACTTCAATGGTGTGCAGATAATTAAGCCCACAATGGTGCATTAGATGACAGTTTAGCTACCTGACTTCAATGGTGTGCAGAGAGATAAGTTCACAATAGTGCTCTAGATGACAGTTTACCAACATGACTACAATGGTGTGCAGAGTGGTACGCCAACAATACTGCTCTAGATGACAGATTAGCCACCTGACCTCAATGGTGTGCAGAGAGGTAAGACCACCATAGTGCTCTAGATGACAGATAAGCCACCTGACTTCAATGGTGTGCAGAGCGATAAGCCCACAATAGTGCTCTAGATGACAGATTAGCCACATGACGCCAATGGTGTGCAGAGAGGTAAGCCCACACTAGTGCTCTAGAAGACAGATTAGCCACCTGACTTCAATGGTGTGCAGAGAGATAGGCCCATAGTAGCGCTCTAGATGACATATTAGCCACATGACTTCAATGGTGTGCAGAGAGATAAGCCCACAGTAGTGTTCTAGATGACAGTTTAACAACCTGACTCCAATGGTGCGCAGAGAGGTAAGCCCACAATAATGCATTCGATGACAGTTTACCTACATGACTTCAATGGTGTGCAGAGAGATAAGCCCACAGTAGTGCTCTAGATGACAGATTACCAACGTGACATCAATGGTTTGCAGAGAGCTAAGCCCACAATAATGCTACCAACGTGATTTCAATGGTGTGCAGAGAGTTAGGCCCACAATAGTGCTCTAGATGACACTTTACCAACATTACGTCAATGGTGTGCAGAGAGATAAGCCCACAATAGTGCTCTAGATGACACATTAGCAACCTGACTGCAATGGTGTGCATTCAGCTAGGCCCACAATAGTGCTTTTGACGACCGTTTACCAACCTGACTTCAATGGTGTGCAGAGAGTTAAACCCACAATAGTGCTCTAGATGACAGTTAACCACCTGTCTTCATTGGTGTGCAGAGAGATAAGCCCACAATAGTGCTCTAGATGACACATTAGCAACCTGACTGCAATGGTGTGCATTCAGCTAGGCCCACAATAGTGCTTTTGACGACCGTTTACCAACCTGACTTCAATGGTGTGCAGAGAGTTAAACCCACAATAGTGCTCTAGATGACAGTTAACCACCTGTCTTCATTGGTGTGCAGAGAGATAAGCCCACAATAGTGCTCTAGATGACACATTAGCAACCTGACTGCAATGGTGTGCATTCAGCTAGGCCCACAATAGTGCTTTTGACGACCGTTTACCAACCTGACTTCAATGGTGTGCAGAGAGTTAAACCCACAATAGTGCTCTAGATGACAGTTAACCACCTGTCTTCAATGGTGTGCAGAGAGGTAAGCCCACAACAGTGCTCTAGATGACAGTTTAGCCACCTAACTGCAATGGTGTACAGAGAGGTAAGCACAAAGTAGTGCTCTAGATGACAGTTTAGCCACCTGACTTCAATGGTTTGCAGAGAGTTATGGCCACAATGGTGCTTTCGATGACTGTTTACAAACCTGACTTCAATGGTGTGCAGACAGTTAAGGCCACTATAGTGCTCTAGATGACAGTAAAGCCATCTGACTTCAATGGTGTGCAGAGAGGTAAGCACAAAATAGTGCTCTAGATAACAGATTAGCCCCCTTACCTCAATGATGTGCAGAGAGATAAGCCCACAATAGTGCTCTAGATGACAGATTAGCAACCTGACTTCAATGGTGTGCAGAGAGGTAAGCACAATATAGTGCTCTAGATGACAGACTGGCCACCTGACTTCAATGGTGTGCAGAGAGGTAAGCACAAATTAGTGCTCTAGATGACATATTAGCCACATGACTTCAATGGTGTGCAGAGAGATAAGCCCACAGTAGTGCTCTAGATGACAGCTTAGCCACCTGACTTCAATGGTGTGCAGAGAAATAAGCCCACACTAGTGATTACGATGACAGTTTAGCAACCTGACTTCAATGGTGTGCAGAGAGGTAAGCCCACAATAGTGCTGTCGATGACAGTTTACCAACATGACTTCAATGGTGTGCTGAGCGATAAGCCCACAATAGTGCTCTAGATGACAGATTACCAACGTGACTTCAATGGTGTGCAGAAAGTTATGTTCTATAGTGACTACATGCATGCTATGTTCTATAGTGACTACATGCATGCTATGTTCTATAGTGACTACATGCATGCTATGTTCTTTAGTGACTACATGTATGCTATGTTCTATAGCGAATACATGCATGCTATGTTCTATAGTGACTGACTGTATGCTATGTTCTATAGTGACTAAATGCATGCTATGTTTTATAGTGACTGACACTATGCTATGTTTTATAGTGACTACATGCATGATATGTTCTATAGTGATTGTATGCTATGTTCTATAGTGACTACATGTATGCTATGTTCTATAGTGAGTGTATGCATGCTATATTCTATAGTGACTGCATGCCTGCCTGCTATGGTCTATAGTGACTACATGCATGCTATGGTCTATGGTGACTGTATGCTATGTTCTATAGTGAATACATGTATGCTATGTTCTATAGTGACAGCATGCTATGTTCTATAGTGAATGCATGCATGCTATGTTCTATAGTGACGGTATGCTATGTTCTATAGTGACTACATGCATGCTATGTTCTATAGTGACTACATGTATGCTATGTTATATAGTGATTGTATGCATGTTATATTATATAGTGACTGCATGCATGCTATGTTCTATTGTTACTACATGCATGCTATGTTCTATAGTGACTGTATGATATGTTCTATAGTGAGTACATGTATGCTATGTTCTATAGTGATTGCATGCTATGTTCTATAGTGACTGCATGCATGCTATGTTCTATAGTGACTACATGCATGCTATGTTCTATAGTGACTTATGCTATGTTCTATAGTGACTACATGCATGATATGTTCTATAGTGACTACATGTATGATATGTTCTATAGTGACTGCATGTATGATATGTTCTATAGTGACTGTATGACATGTTCTATAGTGAATACATGTATGCTATGTTCTATAGTGAATACATGTCTGCTATGTTCTATAGTGACTGTATGATATGTTCTATAGTGACTGTATGATATGTTCTATAGTGACTACAATGTATGATATGTTCTATAGTGACTACATGTATGCTATGTTCTATAGTGACTACATGTATGATATGTTCTATATTGACTGTATGCTATGTTATATAGTGACTACATGCATGATATGTTCTATAGTGACTACATATATGCTATTTTCTATAGTGACTACATGTATGATATGTTCTATAGTGACTACATGTATGCTATGTTCTATAGTGATTACATGTATGATATGTTCTATAGTGACTACATGTATGCTATGTTCTAATGTGACTGTATGGTATGTTATATAGTGACTACATGTATGCTATGTTCTAAAGTGACTGCATGCATGCTATGTTCTATAGTGAATACATGCATGATATGTTCTATAGTGACTACATGTATGCTATGTTCTATAGTGACTGCATGTATGCTATGTTCTATAGTGACTGTATTATATGTTCTATAGTGACTGCATGTATGCTATGTTCTATAGTGACTACATGCATGCTATGTTCTATAGTGACTACATGTATGCTATGTTCTATAGTGAATACATGTATGCTATGTTCTATAGTGACTGCATGTATGCTATTTTCTATAGTGACTACATGTATGCTATGTTCTACAGTGACTACATGCATGCTATGTTCTATAGTGACTACATGCATGCTATGTTCTATAGTGACGGTATGCTATGTTCTGTAGTGACTACATGTATGCTATGTTCTATAGTGACTACATGTATGCTATGTTATATAGTGACTGTATGCTATGTTCTATAGTGACTACATGTATGCTATGTTCTATAGTGACTGTATGTTATGTTCTATAGTGACTACATGTATGCTATGTTCTATTGTGACTGTATGCTATGTTCTATAGTGACTACATGTATGCTATGTTCTATAGTGACTACATGTATGCTATGTTATATAGTGACTGTATGCTATGTTCTATAGTGACTACATGTATGCTATGTTCTATAGTGACTACATGCATGCTATGTTCTATAGTGACTACATGTATGCTATGTTCTATAGTGAATGCATGTATGCTATGTTCTATAGTGATTGTATGATATGTTCTATAGTGACTGCATTTATGCTATGTTCTATAGTGACTGTATGATATGTTCTATAGTGATTGCATGTATGCTATGTTCTATATTGACTGTATGCTATGTTCTATAGTGACTACATGTATGCTATGTTATATAGTGACTGCATGTATGCTATGTTCTATAGTGACTACATGTATGCTATGTTATATAGTGACTGCATGTATGCTATGTTATATAGTGACTGCATGTATGCTATGTTATATAGTGAATGCATGTATGCTATGTTCTATATTGACTGTATGCTATGTTCTATAGTGACTGCATGTATGCTATGTTATATAGTGACTACATGCATGCTATGTTATATAGTGACTACATGCATGCTATGTTCTATAGTGACTACATGTATGCTATGTTATATAGTGACTGCATGTATGCTATGTTATATAGTGACTGTATACTATGTTCTATAGTGACTGCATGCATGCTATGTTCTATAGTGACTACATGTATGCTATGTTCTATAGTGACTGAATGTATGCTATGTTCTATAGTGACTGCATGTATGCTATGTTATATAGTGACTGTATACTATGTTCTATAGTGACTGAATGTATGCTATGTTCTATAGTGACTGCATGCATGCTATGTTATATAGTGACTGAATGTATGCTATGTTCTATTGTGACTGTATGTATGCTATGTTCTATAGTGACTGTATGTATACTATGTTCTATAGTGACTACATGCATGCTATGTTCTATAGTGACTACATGCATGCTATGTTCTATAGTGACTACATGTATGCTATGTTCTATAGTGACTGAATGTATGCTATGTTCTATAGTGACTGCATGCATGCTATGTTCTATAGTGACTGAATGTATGCTATGTTCTATTGTGACTGTATGCTATGTTATATAGTTACTGAATGTATGCTATGTTCTATAGTGACTGTATGATATGTTCTATAGTGACTGAATGTATGCTATGTTATATAGTGAATGTATGCTATGTTCTATAGTGACTGCATGTATGCTATGTTCTATAGTGACTGTATGCTATGTTATATATTGACTGCATGTATGCTATGTTCTATAGTGACTGTATGCTATGTTCTATAGTGAATGCATGTATGCTATGTTCTATAGTGACTGTATGCTATGTTCTATAGTGACTGTATGCTATGTTCTATAGTGATTGTATGCTATGTTCTATAGTGACTGTATGCTATGTTATATAGTGACTGAATGTATGCTATGTTCTATAGTGACTGTATGCTATGTTCTATAGTGACTGTATGCTATGTTATATAGTGACTGAATGTATGATATGTTCTATAGTGACTGTATGCTATGTTATATAGTGACTGAATGTATGCTATGTTCTATAGTGACTGTATGATATGTTCTATGGTGACTGAATGTATGCTATGTTCTATAGTGACTGTATGATATGTTCTATAGTGACTGCATGTATGCTATGTTCAATAGTGACTGCATACTATGTTCTATAGTGACTACATGCATGCTATGTTCTATAGTGACTACATGCATGCTATGTTCTATAGTGACTGCATGCATGCTATGTTCTATAGTGACTGCATGCATGCTATGTTCTATAGTTACTGAATGTATGCTATGTTCTATAGTGACTGCATACATGCTATGTTCTATAGTGACTGCATGCATGCTATGTTCTATAGTGACTGCATGCATGCTATGTTCTATAGTTACTGAATGTATGCTATGTTCTATAGTGACTGCATGCATGCTATGTTCTATAGTGACTACATGTATGCTATGTTCTAATGTGACTGTATGTTATGTTCTGTAGTGGCTGCATGCATACACATTTATTTTAGCTCGATTGCGAAACAAGTTATTACAACTTATATTAATCACTCTCAAGACCTCATTCCTGATGGAATCCATCGCCACAAGGGAGAGAGTAGAGGCAACATGGAATTTAAATGCCTTGCCTAAGGGCACAATCGTAAACTGCTCCAGCGGGGTTTGAACTCCGGACCTTTAGCGCCTGAAGCAAACGCGCATCCACTGCGCTATCATGACTTCCACAATTAAGATTTATAAAGACAGTAACGTAATATTCTCTATATATTCGTGTAGAATGGTGGAACCTATGCTCGGCATAAATCCCACATATAATGGCCAATATAAAATGTTAATTGCACTTGCCGTATATTATTATTTTCGTGTGAAAACTAATTTCAAAATACTCTTGTTTTAGCTTCATCACGTGACCTTGCTGCTCCATACAGCTATCACAACTGTATCGGTCGGCACCCGTTTATATGGGAAACTCAAGACTTCAGGGCACCTATGCACGGCGTACTTGTTATTTTTTATTTATCCACCATAACTTGTTGAATATCTTATTTTGATATAGTACATCATTGAATAAAAACAATTATTGGTCTTAATCAAAAATGGGTTAAGTGTAGATTTTTAAAATTCGGATAGCTACCAGAATTGCTCATACACTATATCAGTTTTGGTGGAAATATTGTTTGTTTATATTTGTCTGCTGGACCAGTCACATGACATTTGCATCAGCCTACCGATACACGCAACGGAATGCTATTGAACCAAGCTTCAGCTCTGTCAGCGAAATTAGACTAGAACTATATAAATATTTTAAATACGGATGTAAATGGACAAATACGCCGAGCATAGGAATATGCCAAGCATAGGTTTCACCACTCTTGGATATAAATTTCTTTCAGGATTTACAACCCAGTCAGTTCAACTTCCACGTCCACCCTCCACGTCCACCCTCCTAGTCTACCCTGCTAGTCCAACCTCCTAGTCCACCCTGCTAGTCTACACTCCTAGTCCAACCTCCATGTCTACCCTCCTAGTCTACCCTCCTAGTCCACCCTCCTAGTCCAACCTCCATGTCCACCCTCCTAGTCCAACCTCCATGTCTACCCTCCTAGTCCAACCTCCTAGTCTACCCTCATAGTCCAACCTCCTAGTCTACCCTCCTAGTCCACCCTCCTAGTCCAACCTCCATGTCCACCCTCCATGTCCAACCTCCATGTCTACCCTCCTAGTCCAACCTCCATGTCTACCCTCCTAGTCCAACCTCCATGTCTACCCTCCTAGTCCAACCCACCCCTCCTAGTCCAACCTCCATGTCTACCCTCCTAGTCCAACCGTCCACCCTCCTAGTCCAACCTCCATGTCTACCCTCCTAGTCCAACCTCCTAGTCCACCCTCCTAGTCCAACCTCCATGTCTACCTCCATGTCCACCCTCCTAGTCCAACCTCCATGTCTACCCTCCTAGTCCAACCTCCATGTCTACCCTCCTAGTCCAACCTCCATGTCCACCCTCCTAGTCCAACCTCCTAGTCCAACCTCCTAGTCCAACCTCCTAGTCCAACCTCCATGTCTACCCTCCTAGTCCAACCTCCTAGTCCAACCTCCATGTCCACCCTCCTAGTCCAACCTCCATGTCTACCCTCCTAGTCCAACCTCCTAGTCCAACCTCCATGTCTACCCTCCTAGTCCAACCTCCTAGTCCAACCTCCATGTCCACCCTCCATGTCCACCCTCCTAGTCCAACCTCCATGTCTACCCTCCTAGTCCAACCTCCATGTCACCCTCCTAGTCCAACCTCCATGTCCACCCTCCTAGTCCAACCTCCAAGTCCAACTCCAGTCCACCCTCCATGTCCACCCTCCTAGTCCAACCTCCATGTCTACCCTCCATGTCCACCCTCCTAGTCCAACCTCCTAGTCCAACCTCCATGTCCACCCTCCTAGTCCAACCTCCTAGTCCAACCTCCATGTCCACCCTCCTAGTCCAACCTCCATGTCCACCCTCCTAGTCCAACCTCCATGTCACTCCTAGTCCAACCTCCATCCTAGTCCAACCTCCATGTCTACCCTCCTAGTCCAACCTCCATGTCTACCCTGCTAGTCCACCCTCCTAGTCCAACCTCCTAGTCCAACCTCCATGTCCACCCTCCTAGTCCAACCTCCATGTCCACCCTCCATGTCTACCCTCCTAGTCCAACCTCCATGTCTACCCTCCTAGTCCAACCTCCATGTCCACCCTCCTAGTCCAACTCCATGTCCACCCTCCTAGTCCACCCTCCATGTCTACCCTCCTAGTCCACCCTCCATGTAACCCTCCTAGTCCAACCTCCATGTCCACCCTCCTAGTCCAACCTCCATGTCTACCCTCCTAGTCCAACCTCCTAGTCTACCCTCCTAGTCCAACCTCCATGTCTACCCTCCTAGTCCAACCTCCTAGTCCAACCTCCATGTCTACCCTCCTAGTCCAACCTCCTAGTCCAACCTCCATGTCTACCCTCCTAGTCCACCCTCCTAGTCCAACCTCCATGTCTACCCTCCTAGTCCAACCTTCATGTATACCCTCCTAGACCAACCTCCATGTCTACCCTCCTAGTCCAACCTCCTAGTCTACCCTCCATGTCTACCCTCCTAGTCCAACTTCCTAGTCCAATCTCCATGTCTACCCTCCTAGTCCAACATCCTAGTCCACCCTCCTAGTCCAACCTCCATGTCTACCCTCCTAGTCCAACCTCATGTCTACCCTCCTAGTCCAACCTCCATGTCCACCCTCCTAGTCCAACATCCTAGTCCACCCTCCTAGTCCAACCCATGTCTACCCTCCTAGTCCAACCTCCATGTCTACCCTCCTAGTCCAACCTCCTTGTCTACCCTCCATGTCTACCCTCCTAGTCCAACATCTAGTCCAACCTCCATGTCCACCCTCCTAGTCCAACATCCTAGTCACACTCCTAGTCCAACTCATGTCCACCTCCTAGTCCAACCTCCATGTCCACCTCCTAGTCCAACTCCATGTCTACCTCCTAGTCCAACCTCCATGTCTACCCTCCTAGTCCAACCTCCATGTCTACCCTCCTAGTCCAACCTCCTAGTCCAACCTCCATGTCTATCCTCCTAGTCCAACCTCCATGTCTACCCTCCTAGTCCAACCTCCTAGTCCACCCTCCTAGTCTAACCTCCTAGTCCAACCTCCATGTCTACCCTCCTAGTCCAACCTTCATGTATACCCTCCTAGACCAACCTCCATGTCTACCCTCTAGTCCAACCTCCTAGTCTACCGTCCATGTCTACCCTCCTAGTCCAAACTCCTAGTCCAATCTCCATGTCTACCCTCCTAGTCCAACCTCCATGTCCACTCCTAGTCCACCTCCTAGTCCCAACTCCATGTCCACCCTCCTAGTCCAACATCCAAGTCCACCCTCCTAGTCCACCCTCCATGTCCAACCTCCATGTCTACCCTCCTAGTCCAACCTCCATGTCTACCCTGCTAGTCCACCCTCCTAGTCCAACCTCCTAGTCCAA
>CM026386.1:18004898-18026929 GCA_014843695.1 Archivesica marissinica | reverse complement strand
AACGTGATTTTGTTCCGAATGAGGCTATTCAGAGATTGAGACATTGCCATGAGACATTGAAAAATGTCACCCACTCGGGTATGTCAAATTTGGCATGGGGTAGTCACGTGGGGTTATACTTATGCTTATTAAGATATCACGAAATTAGAGAGGAAGGTGTGAATAAATGCATTTAATTAAAGCCATCCATAGGTTAACAGCAACGCGAGAGTGTTGTCGACTGTCAAACAACCTAAAGGTCAAACACGTACTATTATTTGTTATCAATTGAATCAAACTAGCAAATGACCTTCACTTTGACATTGATAATATCCACTGCATTGCCGCTAGTTGTTCAGCTGACAAAGCGGGTTGAACGTTGCCAGGCAGACGATCGTTTTCACATTTATCAAGATTAATCAGCTCTCATTACATAAAGTTAATGATGCAAACGAAAACACGATTACACGCATCGTATATGCAATGTTCAAGAATCTGCAACACGCAATGGCCAGGCAAGGTTAGAAAGGAGGTCATGATTCTAGGAATTAGTCTTTGGATATGTTTTATATCGTCACACCTGGTTAACCAATCAGGGCGACGCCTCCATAATTGTATTATTAGTATATTATTTGGTTGAAACATATTTATTCCACTATATACATTGACAAAACAATACATGCACACAAAATCAAAGAAGTAAGTATATAGGAAAGGATTAAAACGGAAGCAGAGCGTATATAGTTTCTCCCCTTGCTGTTCAAAATACACAGTAATATATTGGACTGTGTGGAACTAATACATGTATACCAAATGTGCATATTGTTTAGAAATGACCGAAATACCGGCAAGAATGCAGACAAAAGAGAAGATTTTGAGAGTGAAATAGTTCATTTGATTTTTTGGAGGTTAGTTTAAGCATATTTTATTTTATCAATATTTCAGTGTACATCCGTTATGTCGAATTCGTTGGAGCGAGCAAAATACTTCGACATAACCGAAGTTTGACATAACGAAATTCGATATAAATGGAGTCAGTTATATGTAAATAATGTGTCTGAAACTTACTTTGATCCGACTTCGAGATAACCGGAGAATTCGACATAACCGACTTTGACATAGCGGATGTAGACTGTATATGCATTTGCAATTACACAGAACGCCTGATAGGGGGCGTGTCTAGGTTCAAGGCTAGTTATACGAATAGTCGTACTACGACAG
Source organism: Archivesica marissinica (assembly GCA_014843695.1). Taxonomy (NCBI): domain Eukaryota; kingdom Metazoa; phylum Mollusca; class Bivalvia; order Venerida; family Vesicomyidae; genus Archivesica; species Archivesica marissinica. The sequence continues at coordinate 18,025,729 of CM026386.1, read as the reverse complement.
GAAATCGAAACAATACTCCAGATATGGAAAACAATGATTATTATCTACTTATCGAATGGACATTATAATCATCGGCATATACAAATATAGAGGTTATTACTAATAAATATAGGAGCTAACATGAGTGGTGATTTCATACCATAGTCTATGAAACGAGTTTTGGAGTTTTGCTATTAAGCACGTCTTTTGGCGAGCTTAGTAAAAATATTGTCATAAATGAGTTTCATAAAATATGGTATGAAATCATCACGAGTGTTAAAACCCTGTTTATTACATTACCATGTTGGGCTTTAATCATATTTATGCACACAATAACGCTGCTATTTTCATTATGGCGCCAACTGTCAGTGCAAATTAGCATGACGTCACTAAATTATCATGACGTCACTACGCAAAGCAGCATTATAATTATGTTTTTAACAGCGTTATAATTGCGTCACTACTTATTTTAAATCGTAGTTTGTCTTACCATTAGCGCTATGTACAAATTCCAATATGCATACTATAAAAAGGTTACTTTACAAATTATAACGATTATTCTCTAAAACCAATCAGAATCCGTCCAGGTGTTATTACACATGTGTACATATAATAAATTATGAGATGGTGTTATTACACTGAATACAAGCACAGTTTTGTAAGAAATGGTTTCTGAAAAGCATGTGTGGACAAAAAGACCATATTCTGCGCAATAATGTCAGTTTTCATCCTTCGATTTTCCTATCACGCGATATTTCACTTAAAATGTCAGCATAAAGATGGAATATATAACGAGAAATCCTCAAGTGCCACATAGACGCAGCAAACAGTCAAGGCGCATAGTAAGTGCCACATAGACGCAGCAAACCGTCAAGGCGCATAGTAAGTGCCACATAGACGCAACAAACCGTCAATGCGCATAGTAAGTGCCACATAGACGCAGCAAACCGTCAAGGCGCATAGTAAGTGCCACATAGACGCAACAAACCGTCAAGGCGCATAGTAAGTGCCACATAGACGCAACAAACCGTCAAGGCGCATAGTAAGTACCACATAGACGCAGCAAACCGTCAAGGCGCATAGTAAGTGCCACATAGACGCAACAAACCGTCAATGCGCATAGTAAGTACCACACAGACGCAACAAACCGTCAAGGCGCAGAGTAAGTGCCACATAGACGCAGCAAACCGTCAAGGCGCATAGTAAGTGCCACATAGACGCAGCAAACCGTCAAGACGCATAGTAAGTGCCACATAGACGCAGCAAACCGTCAAGGCGCATAGTAAATGCCACATAGACGCAGCAACCGTCAAGGCGCATAGTAAGTGCCACATAGACGCAAAAACCGTCAATGCGCATAGTAAGTGCCACATAGACGCAGCAAACCGTCAAGACGCATAGTAAGTGCCACATAGACGCAGCAAACCGTCAAGGCGCATAGTAAATGCCACATAGACGCAGCAAACCGTCAAGGCGCATAGTAAGTGCCACATAGACGCAACAAACCGTCAATACGCATAGTAAGTGCCACATAAACGCAACAAACCGTCAATACGCATAGTAAGTGCCACATAGACGCAACAAACCGTCAATGCGCATAGTAGTGCCACATAGACGCAGCAACCGTCAGGCGCATAGTAAGTGCCACATAGACGCAGCAAACCGTCAAGGCGCATAGTAAGTGCCACATAGACGCAACAAACCGTCAAGGCGCATAGTAAATGCCACATATACGCAGCAAACCATCAAGGCGCATAGTAAGTGCCACATAGACGCAACAAATCGTCAAGGCGCATAGTAAGTGCCACATAGACGCAACAAACCGTCAAGGCGCATAGTAAGTACCACATAGACGCAACAACCGTCGGCGCATAGTAAATCCATACGCAACACCGTCAAGGCGCATAGTAATGCACATAGACGCAGCAAACCGTCAAGGCGCATAGTAAGTACCACATAGACGCAACAAACCGTCAAGGCGCATAGTAAGTGCCACATAGACGCAGCAAACCGTCAAGGCGCATAGTAAGTGCCACATAGACGCAGCAAACCGCCAAGGCGCATAGTAAGTGCCACATAGACGCAGCAAACCGTCAAGGCGCATAGTAAGTGCCACATAGACGCAGCAAACCGTCAAGGCGCATAGTAAGTGCCACATAGACGCAGCAAACCGTCAAGGCGCATAGTAAGTGCCACATAGACGCAGCAAACCGTCAAGACGCATAGTAAGTGCCACATAGACGCAGCAAACCGTCAAGGCGCATAGTAAGTGCCACACTAAGAGACAAATGACACAATCTTAAACGGCTACAGCTGGGGTGAGCCTCGGACTGGTTTCGCATCTGAAGCGTACGCGCTACCATTGCGCTATCATGTATTCCCACCGCATAAACGTTGCTTTGATAAGCAGTCGATTACACATTTTACGTTCGTGATCATGATTGATTGATTGCTTAACAGATACATAGAAAAGCCTACTCGAATATATATAAATGAATACAGATACATACGTGCACAACATGCTTGACACGATTTTATTCGCCATATTCAATACTATGTTTCGTTTCCAAACTGCAAAAGTGCAACTAAATAAATAAGTATGCATATTTATTGGGGTCATTTCACCAAGAAATCTTCCCGGAGGACTGAGCTGCGATCTCAGAGCGTGGCTTGGTCGCCGCAGATCGTTCGTAGTCGACGGTTGACCGAGGGTTGGTCACGTCTTGGTCTCCCGTGGTTGCACATGGTTGAGGAGTGGTCTCCCCGAAAAATAGATCGTAGCTCGGTTTTTTGACAACTGAGGGACAATCGTGGCTAGAGCGTGGATGAGCGAGGCTCAGTCTTCTCGAGCGAGAACTGATTGCGAACATGCTCGTACAGCTCGACCCGTCCTCGACGCATGTAGAGCATTTGTAGAGCGTCTATTGAGCATATAGGACGCAGGTAGAGCGTACGTACATCGAAATTCCTAGGAGATTACATCGAACATAGAAAATAATAGGGTAGTTGCACGGAGTTTGACCGCGACTATGGGAAAACAGAGCTGCGATCATTGTCGCGCTTGGTCGCGTACGATTTGTCCACATCGTACTCGGTGAAATGACTGCATATGTTTGGGACAATGCGTTTTGTGATATAAGATACAATGATATTAAAGTACATTTTAGGTTTCGACTGTAACAATTTCACAGTCTACATCCGTTATGTCGAATTCCGTCGGACTGAACAAAATACTTCGACATAACATAAAAGTTTGACTTAACGGTATTTGATATAAACAGAGCCAGTTATATGTAAAATGATAGTGTCTGAAACGGGACTTTGATCCGACTTCGAGATAATCGGAGAATTCGACATAACCGACTTTGCCATAACGGATGTAGACTGTACATCATATTTGATTGGCTGATTGGTATGCATTAATATTTATTCATGAACTAATGCAAAGTACAAAAATCACTTTCTTATTTTGTAATATCATCAAGTATACTGTACAATGGAAATCAAATAATGGGCCTCTCTAGTGAAAGTGTGCGTTTGTTTGTTCGGGGTTTACGCCTGCATCAGCACCATTTTGGGCTATATCGCCGGTGGGTAGTTTACCTTTCCTAGACAGGCTCGAGCGGTTAACCAGTACTTGGTGCACCAACCTCCGTAAGAAAACTACCAACCTTTTCATATAAATGAGATACGGCCTGAGCTGGGCTCGAACCCGTGACCATCACTGATGATTGGTTATAGTGGCATACTAGTCAGCGACCATAACCACTTGACAACGGAGGCTCGGACCGCCTCGTAAGCAAGTGGGTAGTGAGTTCAAAGCCAGCCAGAGCCACGGTGAGGATGCCCTTAGGAAAGACACGTACATCCACACTGATTTGATAACTAGCTTAAACTTGATTTATTTGACAAGATTGCGAAGCAAGTTTTAACAACTTATATTAATCACTCTCGTTGGCGCGGATGAAAGCGTAAATGTGGTCATTTGTGTCGGAGGAAACCTGAGTACCCGGAGAAAACCCACCTGTCCGATATGGCAACCAGCGTACCATCTCACATACACCGAGGATCGAACCCAGGTTGCATTTGTGAGAAGCGAGCGTGCCAACCACTGTGCTAATCGGACGGCTGTCCGATTTGATAACTGATAAAAGTATAAATGCTAAAAGTGACTCCGACTCATTTTATATAAATTATATAAAATAAGTCGGACTTTTGATTTACGTTATCACTGTATCATGTTACATGAATATCGTACCGAGGTATACATATTAGTAAGACCCGCATTATTTCAATGAGATGAGAAATGAACCAAAGAAATCTGTTTTGACTTTACGTGAGACGACCTGGGTTGTAATAATAACCGAACTGATTTTGGTTGGGTTTTTTTTTGGAAACCTCAGCCGATGTCACAATTTTAATTAGAACCGGATTTGTTTCTCGCTTAATTAGATTTAGCATTGCAGACCGGATGCCTCACTTCCTTGATGCTATTATTGCGGGATAATATAGCCATTGGCGTATAAGCTGTACAAGTTTGTCTAGAGCCACGACGAGCTATATGCAAACAAAAACAATTAAGAGTTAGAGATGTCATGCGGTGACAGTCATATTGTTAAATCTAGCTTAAAGTACATCCAGCAGTGCATACCTGCTAGGGACTACATTTGGTGCTCAGACGGATCTGTAGTCCAGTGGTAACACGCTGGACTGGTAATCCAGGGATCGCATGCTCGATCCCCCGTCTGACCCTAATAAAATTAACAGTCTTTCAGATGTGACTTTAAACCGAGTTCTCGTGTCGATACTGTACACCGTGCACGTAAAAGAACCAGATGAGACTCTGGAATGGGTCTATGTCTGTATCATTGCACTATCCTCCAAAAATCTAAAATGACTAATCTCTTCAGGAGACGTCGCTCATATGGGCAACCGGTAGCGACGATAAATAAACTTAAAACACACACACAAAGTGAAATAGTTGATATCTCATGAACTACTAATCGTAGAATCTTAGGCTCACTAGCAAAGTGAAACAATCATACAAAATATAACAGAATAGTCCCGTGTGACATTATTCACTAAATGCATATAAAGGGCATGAAATACTGGGATAATCCATCAAACAAATTATGGCAGTGTAGTTGATCATGGTTCAATGTTAGTATGCATTGTCTGCTTTCAGTGCAAAATAGCTGGCTTATGGTGAGAGTGTCTCCTAAGGAATAGTGAATAAATTAGTCTCAGTATTTAATGGATAACTTTTTGCAACTCATATTCAGTAAGGGTATTTATTGTCTGGAAATGAATTACTAATAACTAAGCTCGTTGTGATGAGTATATGTGTGTTTTTACGTTTATTTAACGTCGCTACCGGTTGCCCATATGAGCAACGCCTCCTGAAGAGATTAGTTATTTTAGATTTGTGGAGCATAGTGCAATGATACAGACATAGACCCATTCCAGAATCTCCTCTGGTTCTTTTACGTGCATGGTGTAAAGCACCGACACGAGACCTCGGTTTACCGTACCATCTGAAAGACTGTTGAGTGTGTGTGTGTGTTTTACATTTACTTATCGTCGCTACCGGTTACCCATCTGAGCGACGCCTCCTGTAGATATTAGTCATTTTAGATTTTGGAGGATAGTGCAGTGATACAGACAGAAACCCATTCCAGAGTCTCCTCTGGTTCTTTTACATGCACGGTGTAAAGCACCGACACGATACCTCGGTTTAACGTCCCATCTGAAAGACTGTTAATTTTATTAGGGTCAGACGGGGGATCGAACTTGCATTCCCTGGATTACCAGTCCAGCGTGTTACCTCTGGACTACAGATCCGTCTGTTGAGTATATAAATGATTATATTATATATATATTGACTAGGAACAATTAACCACTATCAATCGTATTATTTGTTGCAGTGATGTCATGTTTACGTAGGTGGTAATTAATAAAGCCAATTAAGATAATATCGGTTATTAATTAGCGACAAGCTGGTTTATTTTGTGAGCTTGGATAGTGCAAGAAGGACAACAATCATATGTATTTGATGTAACATAAAACGATTGTATCCCTTGCACCGTTTGTCTGCCTCGGGAATTTCCGTAAATACGAAGTGATCAGAGCATAACTATGACGTATTGATTCTGACGTCACAATGTCTTTCTCTTGAGTCGAGATTGCAAGCGAAATAGCGCCCTCAGGCAAACACCTTGCAAAATTTATTCGGTAAATGAAAGCTGGCGGTGGCAATGACTATTACTCGGTATGCATTTAGCTTTAAATAGAGCGTTGGAATATTCTATTTATGCATACAATGCACAAATACACGATGTTTGCTAAAATTGTTGTCTCGCATGTCATGATGATACACATTGAGCATTGAAACACTATACGAGGTGAGATATTAAAGTTGTTGATATAATAATAAATTAAGATGTAAATATTAATACTACACTCAGCATAATGCATGTTTGAATACACCTACTTAAGCGATGCATTACCATTGTTTGTACATCTGCAATTATTGCATACATGTGAGCGATGCCCATGTATATACGCATTACTAATGGTGAGCTCTGAGCGAGCGAGAGAACTGTATGGTGATGAAAACTGAAATATTGATCAAACGTGCGTGCGTGCGTGCGTGCGTGCGTGCGGGTGTGCGTGCATGGTCAAGTTTATGACGGTATGCCCGATTCGAATTTGCTCACACGCCGTGCGTGTCCTGCTATACTTTAAAATTGACCACTAAGGCCAAACATAATAAATCAAATTTGAAGTCAAGAGTTAGATAATTGAACGTGCACGAGCGCAACCATGTATGCATGTATGTTCCATTAATGTCAAACCCCTTGCAGGGGACCTATACATGTTTTCCTGGGCAGGCCTAGCCGACCTAAGTGGTTAACCAGTACTAAGCAATATGTGTGTGAGGTGCCTAGCTCAATGACACTACATACGTGGCCTGACCGAGTATCGAACCACCCGGATCCGTTCGATTCCAAATCCGATACTTTACCACTGGACGCCACATGCCTAAACAACCATTTTAGGCTCGATAATTATATAACGGTCATAGTTGCTTATAGCGTTCATCACGGTGACGCAAGTTGAGAAATGTGTGTCGATATGTATCTAAATTAAAATCTTCGTGCCGGAAATATGCATTGTGGGAAAAAGCTAATCGAGGCCACATCGAGGTCGGAAAGCGTTCTTATGAGGTAGATTAAATAATAAATCTATGTCGTCTGGAAGCATACTGACAATCTTTATCAGTCAAATAAAATCAACAGGCGCAATACTATGGTACATTATCACAATTGTTGAACACAGTTGAATAAATAAACCATTTAAAATTGCGAATCGAGCATAAACATGGCTGCCATTTTATTCTTTTTGCAAGAACGCGCGCACCTGCAAATATAAATATATGTAGGTAACCATGTTGCCGGATGCATTGCGACAGTTCAGGATTGAATCCCGGTATGGATATCCCCCCCCCACTATTTTTTTGAATATTTCAGAATTCTATTTTTGTTATGGAAATCAAGTGTACAATTAAATAATTATATGAATATAAATGTTGTTTAAACTTCATACTTCATATTCTTTGCAAGGACATCATAAATCCGATTTGATTTCTATAATAACAAAATATACAATATAATATTTGCTGTAATATTAAAAAATTATCAAATTAAAGGTTTTTTTAAAAAACATATAGAACACCGTTATTAGCCTGGTCCATGGATTGAGCTATGCTATGAATCTGAAAGCGCGACGTTCTACAGAATGTATTACTGGCGACCACCGTACCATCTCACATACTTCCCGATCGAACCCGGGTTGCATTGGTGAGAAGCGAGCGCTAACCACTGCGCTAATCGGACAACCATGTCTTGTAAATAAATAACTGTTCTGTTCCTATTATTTGTTACCGAGAAAAGACCACCCCCGTCAAAATAAGTTTATATGTTTTTCAACAATGTTTAAAGCGACACTACATCAATGAAAATGCAAATTTCTACAGAATGTAATTTCCTATTATATGGTATAATTGTTTTTTTTTGTTGGTTTTTTAAATAAACGTCGTATATGTGGTTTGTTGACATAACAAAATAATGTAAATATGGTCGACATCCAAACGTAATACAACTCGTGTATCCTGAATAACACGATTTATGGTACTTATTTACCGTTATATCTCACATTTGTGCCTATGTATATTTATTTGTAGACTAATCTTAGTTAAATTATCTCTAAACGTCAATTCAGGAGCATGGATGCCCATTATATGAAATCCTACTTTCAATTTTGAATGTTTGCAGACCACAAACATACTGTTTATTGATTCAATTTTATTGTTCGAATGTATTCGGAAGAATTTGTAGTAGCAATGCATTTATACGTGAACATTGCATTTTATTTGCTTTTTACGATGTAAAGTCGCTTTAAGGCTTTGCCTTATTCCTATTATAATTTCCATGGAAGCAGTGAACACAATCAAGCAGCAAATACTCATACGCTAAATGTATTTCTCCAATCACACATCGATGGGCCATTCTCTCCGTGACTACTACAGACGGATATCCGGTCGGTCAGACGACGACGTAATAAAAGAAATTCGTGATATTTTATTCTCCACCATCAACGACTGTACTGATGCTACCGATCGTTGCGTTCGCATAGCTTATAGCTCGCAAATAATAGCAACCCAGTATTTGCATATCTGATTGCCGTTTGGACGTAGTCAAACATTTGGTTTGGACAGGGGAGATTGCATAGCCGTTTGGGCGTAGTAATTATTTTGGTTTGCACAGGGGAGATTGCATTGCCGTTTGGACGTAGTAAAACTTTTGGTTTGTAGAGGGGAGCTTGCATTGCCGTTTGGACGTAGTAAAACCCTTGGTTTGCACGGGAGAGATTGCATAGCTGTTTGGGCGTAGTAAAACTTTTGGTTTGCACAGGGGAGATTGCATTGCCGTTTGGGCGTAGTAAAGCGTTTGGTTTGCACAGGGGAGATTGCATTGCCGTTTGGGCGTAGTAAATCTTTTGGTTTGCACAGGGGAGCTTGCATTGCCGGTTGGGCGTAGTAAAACCTTTTGTTTACAGAGGGGAGCTTGCATTGCCGTTTGGGCGTAGTCAAACTTTTGGTTTGCACAGGAGAGATTGCATTGCCGTTTGGGCGTAGTAAAGCGTTTGGTTTGCACAGGGGAGATTGCATTGCCGTTTGGGCGTAGTAAATCTTTTGGTTTGCACAGGGGAGCTTGCATTGCCGTTTGGACGTAGTAAATCTTTCGGTTTGCACAGGGGAGATTGCATTGCCGTTTGGACGTAGTAAATCTTTTGGTTTGCACAGGGGAGATTGCATTGCCGTTTGGACGTAGTAAAACTTTTGGTTTGCACAGGGGAGATTGCATTGCCGTTTGGACGTAGTAAATCTTTTGGTTTGCACAGGGGAGATTGCATTGCCGTTTGGACGTAGTAAAACTTTTGGTTTGCACAGGGGAGATTGCATTGCCGTTTGGACGTAGTAAAACTTTTGGTTTGCACAGGGGATATTGCATTGCCGTTTGGACGTAGTAAATCTTTTGGTTTGCACAGGGGAGGTTGCATTGCCGTTTGGACGTAGTAAATCTTTTCGTTTGCACAGGGGAGATTGCATTGCCGTTTGGACGTAGTAAATCTTTTGGTTTGCACAGGGGAGATTTCATTGCCGTTTGGACGTAGTAAATCTTTTGGTTTGCACAGGGGAGATTGCATTGCCGTTTGGACGTAGTAAAACTTTTGGTTTGCACAGGGGAGATTGCATTGCCGTTTGGACGTAGTAAAACATTTGGTTTGCACAGGGGAGATTGCATTGCCGTTTGGGCGTAGTAAATCATTTGTTTGCTGAGGGGAGATTGCATTGCCGTTTGGACGTAGTAAAACTTTTGGTTTGCACAGGGGAGATTGCATTGCCGTTTGGACGTAGTAAATCTTTTGGTTTGCACAGGGGAGATTTCATTGCCGTTTGGACGTAGTAAATCTTTGGTTTGCACAGGGGAGATTGCATTGCCGTTTGGGCGTAGTAAAACTTTTGGTTTGCACAGGGGATTGCATTGCCGTTTGGACGTAGTAAATCTTTTGGTTTGCACAGGGGAGGTTGCATTGCCGTTTGGACGTAGTAAATCTTTTGGTTTGCACAGGGGAGATTGCATTGCCGTTTGGACGTAGTAAAACTTTTGGTTTGCACAGGGGAGATTGCATTGCCGTTTGGGCGTAGTAAATGTTTTGGTTTGCTGAGGGAAGATTGCATTGCCGTTTGGACGTAGTAAACCTTTTGATTTGCACAGGGGAGATTGCATTGCCGTTTGGGCGTAGTAAATCATTTGGTTTGCACAGGGGATATTGCATTGCCGTTTGGACGTAGTAAAACTTTTGGTTTGCACAGGGGAGGTTGCATTGCCGTTTGGACGTAGTAAACCTTTTGATTTGCACAGGGGAGATTGCATTGCCGTTTGGGCGTAGTAAATCTTTTGATTTGCACAGGGGAGCTTGCATTGCCGTTTGGACGTAGTAAACCTTTTGATTTGCACAGGGGAGAATGCATTGCCGTTTGGACGTAGTAAAACTTTTGGTGTGCAGAGGGGAGCTTGCATTGCCGTTTGGACGTAGTAAAACTCTTGGTTTGCACGGGAGAGATTGCATAGCTGTTTGGGCATAGTAAAACTTTTGGTTTGCACAGGGGAGATTGCATTGCCGGTTGGGCGTAGTAAAATATTTGGTTTGCACAGGGGAGATTGCATTGCCCTTTGGGCGTAGTAAATCTTTTGGTTTGCACAGGGAACTTGCATTGCCGTTTGGACGTAGTAAATCTTTTCGTTTGCACAGGGGAGATTGCATTGCCGTTTGGACGTAGTAAATCTTTTGGTTTGCACAGGGGAGATTGCATTGTCGTTTGGACGTAGTAAATCTTTTGGTTTGCACAGGGGAGATTGCATTGCCGTTTGGACGTAGTAAAACTTTTGGTTTGCACAGGGGAGATTGCATTGCCGTTTGGACGTAGTAAAACTTTTGTTTTGCACAGGGGAGATTGCATTGCCGTTTGGACGTAGTAAAACTTTTGGTTTGCACAGGGGAGATTGCATTGCCGTTTGGACGTAGTAAATCTTTTGGTTTGCACAGGGAGATTGCATTGCCGTTTGGCGTAGTAAACTTTTGGTTTGCACAGGGGAGATTGCATTGCCGGTTGGGCGTAGTAAAACTTTTGTTTACAGAGGGAGCTTGCATTGCCGTTTGGGCGTAGTCAAACTTTTGGTGTGCAGAGGGGAGCTTGCATTGCCGTTTGGACGTAGTAAAACTTTTGGTGTGCAGAGGGGAGTTTGCATTGCCGTTTGGACGTAGTAACACTCTTGGTTTGCACGGGAGAGATTGCATAGCCGTTTGGACGTAGTAAAACATTTGGTTTGCACAGGGGAGATTGCATTGCCGTTTGGACGTAGTAAATCTTTTGGTTTGCACAGGGGAGATTGCATTGCCGTTTGGGCGTAGTAAATCTTTTGGTTTGCACAGGGGAGATTGCATTGCCGTTTGGACGTAGTAAACTTTTGGTTTGCACAGGGGAGATTGCATTGTCGTTTGGGCGTAGTAAATCCTTTGGTTTGCACAGGGGAGATTGCATTGCCGTTTGGACGTAGTAAATCTTTTGGTTTGCACAGGGGAGATTGCATTGTCGTTTGGGCGTAGTAAATATTTTGGTTTGCACAGGGGAGATTGCATTGCCGTTTTGGAGTAGTAAATCTTTTGATTTGCACAGGGGAGCTTGCATTGCCGTTTGGACGTAGTAAACCTTTTGATTTGCACAGGGGAGAATGCATTGCCGTTTGGATGTAGTAAAACTTTTGGTGTGCAGAGGGGAGCTTGCATTGCCGTTTGGACGTAGTAAAACTCTTGGTTTGCACGGGAGAGATTGCATAGCTGTTTGGGCATAGTAAAACTTTTGGTTTGCACAGGGGAGATTGCATTGCCGGTTGGGCGTAGTAAAATATTTGGTTTGCACAGGGGAGATTGCATTGCCCTTTGGGCGTAGTAAATCTTTTGGTTTGCACAGGGAACTTGCATTGCCGTTTGGACGTAGTAAATCTTTTCGTTTGCACAGGGGAGGTTGCATTGCCGTTTGGACGTAGTAAATCTTTTGGTTTGCACAGGGGAGATTTCATTGTCGTTTGGACGTAGTAAATCTTTTGGTTTGCACAGGGGAGATTGCATTGCCGTTTGGACGTAGTAAAACTTTTGGTTTGCACAGGGGAGATTGCATTGCCGTTTGGACGTAGTAAAACTTTTGTTTTGTACAGGGGAGTTTGCATTGCCGTTTGGACGTAGTAAAACATTTGGTTTGCACAGGGGAGATTGCATTGCCGTTTGGACGTAGTAAATATTTTGGTTTGCACAGCGGAGATTGCATTGCCGTTTGGACGTAGTAAAACTTTTGGTTTGCACAGTGGAGATTGCATTGTCGTTTGGACGTAGTAAAACTTTTGGTTTGCACAGGGGAGATTGCATGCCGTTTGGGCGTAGTAAATCTTTTGGTTTGCACAGGGGAGATTTCATTGTCGTTTGGACGTAGTAAATATTTTGGTTTGCAGAGGGGAGCTTGCATTGCCGTTTGGACGTAGTAGACCTTTTGATTTGCACAGGGGAGATTGCATTGCCGTTTGGGCGTAGTAAATATTTTGGTTTGCACAGGGGAGATTGCATTGCCGTTTGGGCGTAGTAAATCTTTTGGTTTGCACAGGGGAGGTTGCATTGCCGTATGGACGTAGTAAACCTTTTGATTTGCACAGGGGAGATTGCATTGCCGTTTGGACGTAGTAAATCTTTTGGTTTGCACAGGGAAGGTTGCATTGCCGTTAGGGCGTAGTAAATCTTTTGATTTGCACAGGGGAGATTGCATTGTCGTTTGGACGTATTAAACCTTTTGATTTGCACAGGGGAGAATGCATTGCCGTTTGGACTTAGTAAACCTTTTGATTTGCACAGGGGAGAATGCATTGCCGTTTGGACGTAGTAAAACATTTGGTGTGCAGAGGTGAGCTTGCATTGCCGTTTGGACGTAGTAAAACTCTTGGTTTGCACGGGAGAGATTGCATAGCTGTTTGGGCGTAGTAAAACTTTTGGTTTGCACAGGGGAGATTGCATTGCCGGTTGGGCTTAGTAAAACATTTGGTTTGCACAGGAGAGATTGCATTGCCGTTTGGACGTAGTAAATCTTTTCGTTTGCACAGGGGAGATTGCATTGCCGTTTGGACGTAGTAAATCTTTTGGTTTGCACAGGGGAGATTTCATTGTCGTTTGGACGTAGTAAATCTTTTGGTTTGCACAGGGAAGATTGCATTGCCGATTGGACGTAGTAAAACTTTTGGTTTGCACAAGGGAGATTGCATTGCCGTTTGGACGTAGTAAAACATTTGGTTTGTACAGGGGAGATTGCATTGCCGTTTGGAGGTAGTAAAACATTTGGTTTGCACAGGGGAGATTGCATTGCCGTTTGGACGTAGTAAATCTTTTGGTTTGCACAGGGGAGATTGCATTGCCATTTGGACGTAGTAAAACTTTTGGTTTGCACAGGGGAGATTTCATTGCCGTTTGGGCGTAGTAAATCGTTTGGTTTGCACAGGGGAGATTGCATTGCCGTTTGGACGTAGTAAAACTTTTTGTTTGCACACGGGAGATTGCATTGTCGTTTGGGCGTAGTAAATCCTTTGGTTTGCACAGGGGAGATTGCATTGCCGTTTGGGCGTAGTAAATATTTTGGTTTGCAGAGGGGAGATTGCATTGCCCTTTGGACGTAGTAAACCTTTTGATTTGCACAGGGGTGATTGCATTGCCGTTTGGGCGTAGTAAATCTTTTGGTTTGCACAGGGGAGATTGCATTGCCGTTTGGACGTAGTAAACCTTTTGATTTGCACAGGGGAGATTGCATTGCCGTTTGGGCGTAGTAAATCTTTTGGTTTGCAGAGGGGAGGTTGCATTGCCCTTTGGACGTAGTCAAACTTTTGGTTTGCACAGGGGAGTTTGCATTGCCGTTTGGGCGTAGTAAATCTTTTGGTTTGCACAGGGGAGATTGCATTGCCGTTTGGACGTAGTAAATCTTTTGGTTTGCACAGGGGAGATTGCATTGCCGTTTGGACGTAGTAAATCTTTTGGTTTGCACAGGGGAGATTGCATTGCCGTTTGGACGTAGTAAATCTTTTGGTTTGCACAGGGGAGATTGCATTGCCGTTTGGACGTAGTAAATCTTTTGGTTTGCACAGGGGAGATTGCATTGCCGTTTGGACGTAGTAAAACTTTTGGTTTGCACAGGGGAGGTTGCATTGCCGTTTGGGCGTAGTAAATCTTTTGGTTTGCACAGGGGAGTTTGCATTGCCGTTTGGACGTAGTAAAACTTTTTGTTTGCACAGGGGAGATTGCATTGTAGTTTGGGCGTAGTAAATCTTTTGGTTTGCACAGGGGAGATGGCATTGCCGTTTGGATGTAGTAAACCTTTTGATTTGCACAGGGGAGATCGCATTGCCGTTTGGGCGTAGTACATCTTTTGGTTTGCACAGGGGAGATTGCATTTCCGTTTGGACGTCGTAAACCTTTTGATTTGCACAGGGGAGATTGCATTGCCGTTTGGACGTCGTAAACCTTTTGATTTGCACAGGGGAGAATGCATTGCCGTTTGGACGTAGTAAATCTTTTGGTTTGCACAGGGGAGGTTGCATTGCCGTTTGGACGTAGTAAAACTTTGGTTTGCACAGGAGAGATTGCATTGCCGTTTGGTCGTAGTAAAACTGTTGGTTTGCACAGGGGAGATTGCATTGCCGTTTGGGCGTAGTATATATTTTGGTTTGCACAGGAGAGATTGCATTGTTTACGATATTTAACACAGAACTATGCATGATGGTTAATTCCGAGAATGTTGACTGCCTCAGAATATTATGATTGTCGTTTGAAATGCAGGTCGTGTTAATTTCCCTCTTTGACAGTTATGGTGTTGACAGATACAACGATTAGCAATTCATTCCCAGACTGTCAAATGCACGTGACTAGTCTCAAGCCGTCTCCTACGCAATAAAGTGGATGATCGGCTGCGCATCCATTAATCTATTTTTCCTGGAAATATGTTTGGTTGAATGTCTACTACATTACACACTGCGAATAAATGTTTTAATTCATGTCTGATCTGATTTTGTGTGGAAAATATGTTCCATACAAACTGTAAAGATGCTACACGTTACAGATTGTGTTAAAAATGAATTAAGGGTAGGGCTGTAACTAATGTTGTTAAAACTTGTGGCCCAACCCATTTGCTTCAACATTTATTGACAATTCTTGTGCAAAACAATGACATAAATCGTATATACTATGCATAATTATACAAGTGTCTTCATTTGTTTTGTTCTGTATATTGCATAAAGTCTACATCTGCTATATCAAAGTCCGTTATGTCGAATTATCCGGTTATCTCGAAGTCGGATCAAAGTCCCGTTTCAGACACTATCATTTTACATATAAATGGCTCCGTTTATATCGAATTCCATTAAGTCAAACTTCGATTAAGTCGAAGTATTTTGTTCGGTCGACGGAATTCGACATAACGGATGTAGACTGTATATAGAATGAATGCAATAAACTATGATTGAACTAAATGAATTAAGTCCACCGGAATAGTAAAATGTGCAAACATATCCAGATGTACACCGTAGTTCAAACTAGTCAGCATTAACCCTTTCAAAACCAAGTAACTGACATGGACTGGTCCATGATATTCTTAGGCCAATAAATTAATAAGAAAATTACATTTGGAACAGTTCATTTATCAAAATGGGTACTTTTGTCTAAAAATAAAAAATGTTATGTTAATAATATTTTATTGCATTTTTTTCCATACAATATATTACATATATACATACAATACATTACATATATACATACAATTCTAAGAACAAATCAGAGATTAATATGTAATTATATGATTGCAGTATACGTTACATTTGTTTTGTCAAGGGGAAAAAAGCAAATGGGTTGGGCTACAAGTTATAACAACATTATTTACAGCCCTCCCCGTAAAAAGTAAAAATAGAAAATAGTAATAGTATTGGCAAAAAGTGCAGATCCTGATGAGATGGCTCGTCACGACCCGGTTCATCCGGATCTACACTTTTTTGTAAGCTTATTTAGAGGTATGTGGTGTTAGAAAGGGTTAATATAAAATTAGCCAGACTAGTTCCAGACGGTAAGTGTATCCAAGCTTGGAAAGCCGCTTCGATTTGTCTTTGTTAGATTTCGATTTTATGATAAAAACACTCATAGAGCAAACAGTAACAAGATGGAACGAGTCTCCAATGTGTAATATAGCGTTCATCCATACACCCCAGACTAATATCATACTGCATGATTTCCGCCTGCACGCCCGAGACTCACACCCTGATGACCTATCCGTCGTTAGCTCACGGTTTCATACTGAGCAATCGCATTTCCGATCAGGTCAACATACAATCAATAGCTCGAACTCATGGATAAAGTAATGTATTTGTGTACTATGGTCCATGAATGGATATAGTAACGTATATGTGTACTATGGTCTATGAATCGATATAGTAATGTAGTTGTGTACTATGGTCTATGAATCGATATAGTAATGTAGTTGTGTACTATGGTCTACGAATGGATATAGTAATGTAGTTGTGTACTACGGTCTACGAATGGATATAGTAATGTAGTTGTGTACTACGGTCTACGAATGTATATTGTAATGTAGTTGTGTACTACGGTCTACGAATGGATATAGTAATGTAGTTGTGTACTACGGTCTACGAATGGATATAGTAATGTAGTTGTGTACATTGGTTTATGATATCCAAAGGCCATTGTCACGGTTTATGCATCCTTTCATCAACCTTGCGTGTAAAACAGCACAATTAAGTAGGTACGTCTGGTAATTTGACGCCTTTAGTAGAACATGATGAGAACACGAAAATCTGGGTATAATAAAAGCTGACAAATGCAACGCGAGCAACGATGCAACATTCAGTGTGATGTATACACACGTCCTAATAAATAGCTCGTGATGTTTAGGATCAGTAGCATTAATGTGCCGGACTATACAGCCATAGGTTTCGAGTTCCATCATCCCCAGCAACAATACCAACATTCTTAATCCGAGATTACAGACAGCAATGCAATACGTGCAGCATGCATCACCAGGGATGGTTCTGGATATCGAGACATTGTCTGACGTCATCCGAGCATAAATACGTCACTCAGAAGGACAGCATGTGACACACGGGTGGTAGTTATACACAATGTGCTAATAAAAATCCAACGTACACCAACCGATGTCAACGACCTTACTAAAGGCTATGTGAATCTCTCAAAGTAATTCATTTGAGGACAAGTTAATCCATTCTTCGCTTGCAAATCAATGGCACTTTAATACATTCTGGCCGTCAGTGTATAAGAGTTGTGTACATACAGGTTCAACGCAACATGTACGCACACCGATAAATAGTGAATAATATCATTTCTAACCATAACCATTATTATGATTAGTGCGCAAGCTGTTACAGACGGATCTGTAGTCCAGTGTTAACACGCTGGACTGGTAATCCAGGGATCGCAGGTTCGATCCCCCGTCTGACCCTAATAAAATTAACAGTCTTTCAGATGGGACGTTAAACCGAGGTCTCGTGTCGGTGCTTTACACTGTGCACGTAAAAGAACCAGAGGAGATTCTGGAATGGGTCTCTGTCTGTATCATGCACTATCCTCCAAAATCTAAAATAACTAATATATTCAGGAGGCGTCGCTCATATGGGCAACCGGTAGCGACGATAAATAAACGTAAAAACACACGCGCAAGCTGTTTCCAGGAACACCATATACAAGCTGTTTCCAGGAACACCACATAACTACCTAATTGCAAGCAGGCATACGTCCGCTAATTCCTAAACGAACACATCTTCACGATATAAGATAACTCGTTTTATATTGCAAGCAGGCATACCACTAATTCCTAAAAGAACACATCGTCACGAGGTAGGAGAACTCGTTTTCTATTGCAAGCAGGCATACCACTAATTCCTAAAAGAACACATCGTCACGAGGTAGGAGAACTCGTTTTCTATTGCAAGCAGGCATACCGCTAATTCCTAAAAGAACACATCGTCACGAGGTAAGATAACTCGTTTTATATTGCAAGCAGGCGTACGTCCGCTAATTCCTAAAAGAACACATCGTCACGAGGTAAGATAACTCGTTTTATATTGCAAGCAGGCGTACGTCCGCTAATTCCTAAAAGAACACATCGTCACGAGGTAAGATAACTAGTTTTATATTGCAAGCAAGCGTAGGTCCGCTAATTCCTAAAGGAACACATCGTCACGAGGTAAGATAACTCGCTTTATAATGCAAGCAGGCATACGTCCGCTAATTCCTAAAGGAACACATCGTCACGAGGTAAGAGAACTCGTTTTATAATGCAAGCAGGCATACGTCCGCTAATTCCTAAAAGAACACATCTTCACGAGGTAAGAGAACTCGTTTTATAATGCCTATTATTCAGACAGCAGATTTGTTGTGTTTCTATAAATATGCGAAAATTATAGACCCAGTTCCGCAGCTAAGAAATTTATTGCATTGTTACGTGTGACAAACTGACAATAATACGTTTTGGAGACAAGTGAACCATCTGATATACATTCTCCATGATGTACTACTGAACATAGCTTGCGGAAACAGCCAATTATCTGAGCAATTCCCATGCTGTGTTTTTGTGTACGGTATATGTATGTGTGTGTGTTTTACGTTTATGTATCGTCGCTACCGGTTGCCCATATGAGCGACGCCTCCTGAAGAGATTAGTCATTCTAGATGTTTGGAAGATAGTGCAATGATACAGACAGATATCCATTCCAGGGTCTTCTCTGGTTCTTTTACGTGCACGGTGTACATCACCGACACGATACCTCGGTTTAATGTCCCATCTGAAATACTGTTAATTGTATTAGGGTCAGACGGGGGCTCGAACCTGTGATCCATGGATTACCAGTCCATCGTGTTACCACTGGACTACATACCCATCTGATAAGTATTAATGGCAAACTCGCTATATATAAGACAAAATTAGAATTAGATATTCATATGCAATGTTCTGTGCAGTGAGCACAGTACGTTATTCGTACCAAACGTGTGGCAACCTAAGGGAATTGACACCGGGTCGCTGTAGCAAACATGCAGACAATGCTTTGATGGTGGTTTACTGAAGAGCCAGAAACTGTTTCCATATCTTATTGTGAATGTTGCACACATGAGGCACTTGTCATTTTATGGAGCCATTTTGTGAATTTATATTAGAACTACTTGACCAGCGGATGGATGCGGATACCACCGAATGATGCAACTAAGATTCCTACGCATTCCATTTATGCACCCTTGTTTGCAAACATTGACACAAAAACATTCTCAGTGAATTAACTGTGATTAGCTTCAAGCAGAAGCCACGAAGTTTACGCATTGGTTATTGGGTCTCTTGTTGAACTGATAAGTTGACTGTGACAGTTTATCAAATTACTATGGAACAAGGTAGGACACATGCGTCTGCGCATGTGTAGAGTAAGATATTCGTCCACAAATGTATGCGCTATCTAAAAGACAGAGTATAGAGTAAGATATTCGTTCCAACAGAATATGGTGCAAAGCCCACACGAATTTGACTGGCATAGACACGCACATTCCACTTGTGATATGTTGAAATGGAGAAAACAATTGCAAAGCTTGTTCTACATGACAATTAATGCTTAGGCTATCCGATTAGTGCAGTGGTTAGCGCGCTCGCTTCTCACCAATGCAACCCGGGTTCGATCCTCGGACCGGGAAATATGTGCGATGGTACGGTGGTCGCCAGATCGGACAGGTGGGTTTTCTCCGGGTATACTCCGGTTTCCTCCCACATGAATGACCACATATACGCCTTCATCCGCGCCAATGAGAATGATTAATATAACTTCCTAGAACTTGCTTCACAATCGTTGTAAAATAAATAAAGCTAAACAAAAATTAATGCTTCAGGGCTGCTCAACGGCTTCCGTTGTTTTTGTGTACACTGACCAGCATCACGTGCCAAAACGAGACTCCTGTTGTAATAGGTTATATTTCGTCATAAATGGCCATTCTTTATTATCTATATATAAGCCATATAATAAACACATTTATAGAGCTGTCTGACAATTCTGTACTGTCTGCCAGGAAAATGCATACTAAATTGTCGGCGGTCACCATTAAAACAGTAAAAACACACTATGGTGGAGGTAATAACCAAGACGTTATTCAAGCACTTTATGTTTCCTGTTTATGTTTATTTATTTATCGTCGCCACCGGTTACACATATGAGCGATGGGCCTCCTGAAGAGATTAGTCTTTTTAGATTTTTGGAGGATAGTGCAATGATACAGACAGAGACCCATTCCGGATTCTCCTCTGGTTTTTTACGTGCACGGTGTAACGCACCGACACGAGACCTCGGTTTAATGTCCCATCTGAAAAACTGTTAAATTTATTAAGGTCAGACGGGGGATCGAACCTTCGATAACATTGCACTATAAAGCTTTTATGTCGACCTCATTTCCGAATCAGTGAGTACAAGATAAAAGCACGTATTAATTAAATATTTTATATAATCATGAAGATGGCTTTCATGTATATGATCGACCTGCTGGTGATCGTTGGGAAACAGGTTGAGTTTGTTAAATGAATATGTAACACGTGGTGTTCCTTACTGCTTACTATACTATACTTCTTGGAAACTGCATTGAAGCGTTTT
>CM026386.1:17616608-18003898 GCA_014843695.1 Archivesica marissinica | reverse complement strand
CTACACTATATACTAGAGGACATAGAAAACGCACACCTACATTATATACTAGAGGACATAGAAAACGCACACCTACATTATATACTAGAGGACATAGAAAACGCACACCTACACTATATACTAGAGGACATAGAAAACGCACACCTACATTATATACTAGAGGACATAGAAAACGCACACCTACATTATATACTAGAGAACATAGAATACGCACACCTACATTATGTACTAGAGGACATAGAAAACGCACACCTACATTATATACTAGAGGACATAGAAAACGCACACCTACATTATATACTAGAGGACATAGAAAACGCACACCTACATTATATACTAGAGGACATAGAAAACGCACACCTACATTATATACTAGAGGACATAGAAAACGCGCACCTACATTATATACTAGGACATAGAAAACGTACACATATACTAGAGGACATAGAAAACGCACACCTACATTATATACTAGAGGACATAGAAAACGCAAACCTACATTATATACTAGAAGACATAGAAAACGCACACCTATATTATATACTAGAGGACATAGAAAACGCACACCTACATTATATACTAGAGGACATAGAAAACGCACACCTACATTATATACTAGAGGACATAGAAAACGCACACCTACATTATATACTAGACGACATAGAAACGCACACCTACATTATATACTAGAGGGCAGAGAAAACGCACACCTACATTATATACTAGAGGACATAGAAAACGCACACCTACATTATATACTAGAGGACATAGAAAACGCGCACCTACATTATACTAGAGGACATAGAAAACGCACACCTACATTATATACTAGAGGACATAGAAAACGCACACCTACATTATATACTAGAGGACATAGAAAACGCACACCTACATTATATACTAGAGGACATAGAAAACGCACACCTACATTATATACTAGAGGACATAGAAAACGCACACCTACATTATATACTAGAGGACATAGAAAACGCACACCTACATTATATACTAGAGGACATAGAAAACGCACACCTACATTATATACTAGAGGACATAGAAAACGCACACCTACATTATATACTAGAGGACATAGAAAACGCACACCTACATTATATACTAGACATAGAAAACGCACACCTACATTATATACTAGAGGACATAGAAAACGCACACCTACATTATATACTAGAGGACATAGAAAACGCACACCTACATTATATACTAGAGGACATAGAAAACGCACACCTACATTATATACTAGAGGACATAGAAAACGCACACCTACATTATATACTAGAGGACATAGAAAACGCACACCTACATTATATACTAGAGGACATAGAAAACGCACACCTACATTATATACTAGAGGACATAGAAAACGCACACCTACATTATATACTAGAGGACATAGAAAACGCACACCTACATTATATACTAGAGGACATAGAAAACGCACACCTACATTATATACTAGAGGACATAGAAAACGCACATCTACATTATATACTAGAGGACATAGAAAACGCACACCTACATTATATACT
Organism: Archivesica marissinica; assembly: GCA_014843695.1. Classification (NCBI taxonomy): domain Eukaryota; kingdom Metazoa; phylum Mollusca; class Bivalvia; order Venerida; family Vesicomyidae; genus Archivesica; species Archivesica marissinica. The sequence goes on along the minus strand of CM026386.1, from coordinate 18,002,351 downwards.
AGAGGACATAGAAAACGCACACCTACATTATATACTAGAGGACATAGAAAACGCACACCTACATTATATACTAGAGGACATAGAAAACGCACACCTACATTATATACTAGAGGACATAGAAAACGCACACCTACATTATATACTAGAGGACATAGAAAACGCACACCTACATTATATACTAGAGGACATAGAAAACGCACACCTACATTATATACTAGAGGACATAGAAAACGCACACCTACATTATATACTAGAGGACATAGAAAACGCACACCTACATTATATACTAGAGGACATAGAAAACGCACACCTACATTATATACTAGAGGACATAGAAAACGCACACCTACATTATATACTAGAGGACATAGAAAACGCACACCTACATTATATACTAGAGGACATAGAAAACGCACACCTACATTATATACTAGAGGACATAGAAAACGCACACCTACATTATATACTAGAGGACATAGAAAACGCACACCTACATTATATACTAGAGGACATAGAAAACGCACACCTACATTATATACTAGAGGACATAGAAAACGCACACCTACATTATATACTAGAGGACATAGAAAACGTACACCTACATTATATACTAGAGGACATAGAAAACGTACACATATACTAGAAGACATAGAAAACGCACACCTATATTATATACTAGAGGACATAGAAAACGCAAACCTACATTATATACTAGAAGACATAGAAAACGCACACCTATATTATATACTAGAGGACATAGAAAACGCACACCTATATTATATACTAGAGGTCATAGAAAACGCACACCTATATTATATACTAGAGGACATAGAAAACGCACACCTACATTATATACTAGAGGACATAGAAAACGCACACCTATATTATATACTAGAGGACATAGAAAACGCACACCTACATTATATTATATATAGTATGCGTTATATCTATATATAAAGGTTGACCTTTAGACGGCAACTTTGGATTATGTAATCATCCGATTTTGATGAAAATTGCACTAGAGTGATCAACTTGATATGACGTGACCATATTTGCTCGAAAATAATATTTGACCCCAACTTGACCTCTCGGCCTGCACTCATTTTTGATCACGGGGTCATCATTTGAATAGCTTCTCAATCATTCCCACAAAGATTCTTCAAAATCCGGCTGGCTGTTCGTAAGAAAATCTTTTAAGAATTTGTGCTATTTTTAGACAGCGGCCATCTTGGATTATGTAATGACGAGATTTTTACATTTATCTAAATCCCCCACCTAAGTATGATGACCATAAATGGTGGCTATAGACCCAATGGTTACTGCGAAGACGTTTGAAAATGTTCATGGATGATGGACAGACACATTGTGGTAACAATACATCACATGACCTTTGCTCAGGTGAGCTAAGAACATGTGGGGATTGTGTCAGGGGGTGGTTAGGGGGGGGGGGGTAGATACTGGTTGATGCATAACTGACATGGACTGGTGCATGATATTTTTCGACCAAAAAATTAATAAGAAAATTACCTTTGGGCCAGTTCATTTATCAAAATGGGTAATTTTATCTAAAAATAGTAATAATTATTACTGGCAAAAAGTGCAGATGCTGATGAGACCATCTGGATCTACACTTTTTGTAAGGCTATTTAGAGGCCTGTAGTGTTGAAAGGGTTAATTAGAAAGATAGAATCAGGTGCACTAAAATACCATGTTCACTCGGTATCAATTGGTTCAATTAATTAAAATGATTTTGAAAAAATTACATTTATCCTAACGCAACATCTGGTTTTAGACGACAACAGTAAAAACAAAGGATTCCAACTAAAAGGACCAATATACATTTCGGGATAAATCTTGACTTTATCTATCAAGGGAGGTAATAGAAAAACCAGTAATGTCTCTTATCAGAAAGATAGAAACAGGTGCATTAAAATACCATGTTCACTCGGTTTCAATTGGTTCAATTAATTAACACGATTTTGATCAAATTACATTTATCCTAGCACAACATCTGTTTAGACGACAACAGTAAAAACAAAGGACCAATATACATTTCGAGATAAATCTTGACTTTATCTATCAAGTGAGGTAATAGAAAAACCAGTAATGTCTCTCATTAGAAACAGGTGCACTAAAATACCATGTTCACTCAGTTTTCATTACATAAAATGTGTCACCATCTTCTCTCAGCTGCATATCGGCAATATTCTGGGGATAAATAAAGCTAGAGTAGCCTCCCCTGTCTATGCTCCTGCTGCCATCTAGTGTTGAAAGGGTCAACACAAAGTCAAAGGTAATTTATGTTATGTTATAATTCGGGTTTTACGCCTGCATCCGTAAGAAACTGCCAACTTTTTCATATAAATGAGACACGGCCTGAGCGGGGCTCGAACCCGTGACCATCAGTGATGATAGGTTACAGTGGTATACAAGTCAGCGACCGTAACCACTCGACCACGGAGGCGGACTAAAAGTCAAAGGTAAACAAAATGGTAATATATTCACGACATGGAAATTTATCTGCGAGAGTAAATACGGGTCATCATATCAACGTTGGCACATCCTACACACCTTCAAGCAGACAAACAAAAACACTTCTGTTAAATTAATCGTTAGAGGAGAAGAATTATATAAGACTCTGTCTTCCATTCTAATCCTGTTTCTGTATTCTGATTATGCATGGTGTATGCATTGTTCAATATGTATTATATTGGGAAATAAAATATGTTTAAACTAAATTAATCGTTATTTATTTTACGATTGCGAAGCAAGTTCTAACAACTTATATTAATCACTTTCGTTGGCGCGGATGAAAGCGTATATGTGGTCATTCGTGTGGGAGGAAATCGGAGTACCCGGAGAAAACCCACCTGTCCGATCTGGCGACCACCGTACCATCTCACATACTTCCCGGTCCGAGGATCGAACTCGGGTGGCATTGATGAGAAGCGAGCGGCGTGTGCTAATCTGACAGCTAAATATATTATTCTACTACCTATTGCATATCATCCAATTAAATAAGGTGTCTTTAGTTCCAATCCCTTTCTGTCTACCGATGTTAATTTATATGCATAGGCGTCGGAGCAGGGGCCGCAGTTAACTGCAACTGCGGCCCCCAATAGATTAGTTTATACAAATTTATTTTAGCTCCATTGCGAAACAAGTTCTTTCAACTTATGTTAATCACTCTCGAGACCTCATTCCTGATGGAATCCATCGCCATGAAGGAGAGAGACGAGGCAATGTGGAATTTAAATGCCTTGCCTAAGGGCACAATCGTAACGGCTCCAGCGGGGCTCGAACTATAGATTGGCCAGACAGGCGGATTTTTTATTTTATACTTGTGGAAGTTATGTCCGCGACCCCAATATTTTGGCAAGCCGGGTGTATTTTATATTTGTGGAATTTATGTCCGCGACCCCAATATATTGGCAAGCCGGGTGTATTTTATATTTGTGGAAGTTATGTCCGCGACCCCAATATATTGGCAAGCCGGGTGTATTTGTATTTTATACTTGTGGAATGTATGCGCCACATTGCAAGTGACGGCTCTGTAGATCTACTCTGGGTTCCTACGCACTGTAAGCATGGTGGGTAACATGTAGCGGGTACCCATTTATAGAACGTACATTTATGTTTGTCATTAACCATCGTTATCGGCGTATTTACACAATCGGCGTAGACGTGACTGGAATATATATTTGTAAAATATTATAAAATAGCAACACGTATTATAAAAAATAAGTTTACCCTTTATGTCCAGAAGCCATTAAAATCTCAAAATTAACCCCCCTAGACATGTCAGCTGGCTTCGGACGCGCCTGTAATTAGGTCACCTTGATCTGAATCTTGGGGATAACTGATTTTATAAGATATACTTAAAGTGACATAACATCACAAAAAGCAAATAAAATGCATTTTTCACGTATAAATGCATTGCTACTACAAATTCTTCCGATATTATAAAATAGCAACATGTACCATCTCACATAATTCCCGGTACGAGGATCGAACTCGGGTTGCATCTGTTGAAGGAAGAAGAACAAAGATCACATCCAGCTAATTAACAATTTTAATATAAAAACAGCTTTAAATGTCGATACATTATCAGGGGGTTCATTCTAGGTCAGAATGTTTGGGAGAAGTGAGAAAACGCGCGATCGTGTCCTTAAATGGTGTTATTTTAATAAATTCCAATATGGTTCAAATGCGCAGTATGACAATTTATTTTAATTTTTTTATTTTTTTAGGGAGAAGTAGTGTCCCTAAGGTGACTATTTCGTCCAAATCTCCCTCTAGAATGATCCCTGCATTATATTTGTTTAGATTGTTCAACATTTAGTCTCGAGTTACCATCGAGGAGCTCATTAAGCAAATAATATATACCATTATTATTATACAGTGTGCACATATTATGCTCGGCTGGAAACATCTGCACAATAAAGACAATTTTGCAGCATTAGTGGTATAATAGATATGCTGTCTGCCTCGTAACCGAGGGTTGTAAGCTTCATATTTGTTTGTTAGTTTGGGTTTGAAGTGGCACCTACAGCTTAGGTCATATGGCGACTCTCCAGCAGTTATTGGTGGAGGAAGAACCAAGTTGCCTCTGCTCTTCTTAAGTTTATTTAAAGTCTCCACAGCATAAATGAATTTGGGCGACTAGACAAGCTGCCTCTCAGAGCAGTGTTTCAAGCACGGATGGACGGACGGACGGACGGACACCCGACTTCTGCAATCCAGCTGGATAGCTTCCTGACATGAGAGAATTTGACATGGGATTCAAACCTAGTGGCGAGGGGTACACGATTTCATGTCAATGACTTTATTGCGAGCAGGAGCCCCACAAAAACAACAGCGGTGGTTGGTGTGTCCTTGGCCACGTCACTTAAATCCACGTTGTCTCGTCCCTCTACCTCAAGGCAGTGGACTCCCATCAGAAATGAGATCTCAAAAGCGAAATAACTAATGTTGTAAGAACTTATTTCACAATCGAGCTATAACAAATTTGTAAAGCCTATCAAAATATTGTTAACTTCTTTTATCGTTTGCAAACAAGTTTTGTAAATTTTGTAGCATTTGCCAAAAAAGCGTAGCAGCTTAATAATACCTCGTTTTATTTCACAAACAACAACCTTTATGAATTACCTACATATCACTTCATATTTCACACAAACGTAATCTTTATTTTTTCCAACATTTATCTTAGCTCGATTGCGAAACAAGTTCTTACAACTTTTATTAATCACTCTCGAGACATCATTCCTGATGGAATCCATTGCCACGAGGGAGAGAGAAGAGGCAACATGGAATTTAAATGCCTTGCCTACGGGCACAATCATAATGGCTCCAGCGGGGTTCGAACTCCGGACCTTTCGCAAAAATATATTTTAGCTCGATTGTGAAACAAGTTATTACATCTTTTATTAATCGCTCTCGAGACATCATTCCCGATGGAATCCATCGCCACGAGGGAGAGTGAAGAGGCAACGTGGAAATTAAATGCCTTGCCTACGGGCACAATCATAAGGGCTCCAGCGGGGTTCGAACTCCGGGCCTTTCGCACCTGAAGCGAACGCGCATCCACTGCGCTATCACGACTTCCACAAACTTAATCTTTCTGCAGTCAATATAAAAAATTATACCAAATGATCTCTTCTTGTTCACGTGGAATGGTTTGCTCAATCGTATTTTGATTTGATGACAAGTTTAAAGCGAATCAGGATTCTAATTTACATGTCGGCATGGAAACCGTTCCCATCGAAAATCTGCGGACATCTCACCCACTGTCTGTATCACTGTCCAGAGATATCATTTATTGGTTTCGCAGAAGCATTCTCTGTGGTATCATTCTTGGAACCACTTTTCGCTGATTGTTTCTCGGGAACTATGCGGTAAATAGGTACCCCTTCTATCGCGGCTCGGAGTTCATCCAAATCAAGAGTCTCGTATTTCATTAAAGCCTGTGCCAGTAGTTTGTGTTCCTTTGCATGAGATTTCAGTATATTCATCGCCCTTGCATACGCCTCCTGCAAGAAATTTATGTACGATTTCTTTTGAAAGTTAGTTTATACAAATTTATTTTAGCTCGATTGCGAAGCAAGTTCTTTCAACTTATATTAATCACTCTCGAGACCTCATTCCTGATGTAAATCCATCGCCATGAAGGAGAGAAGAGGCAATGTGGAATTTAAATGTCTTGCCTAAGGGCACAATCGTAATGGCTCCAGCTGGGTTCGAACTCCGGACCTGTCGCACCTGAAGCGAACGCTGTGCTATCACGACTTCCACTTTTTAAAGTTGCAGTCGGACCGACATAACCACATGGTTACCATGCCGACAAGAACGTATAGAACAGCATATACCTCCACATCTTGTACTTATTAATATGTACAGTTTTATTTGAAAGCAGCTAACAACACTCAATCAAAAATGGGGGGGGGGGACACATACCCTGTAGTTCAGTATTTTCGTTTATCGACTTTATATCATTTTTATTGGCATTTTTGTAATTATTATACAACTATTTTAGCAACAAGGCTATCAGAATTCCACAGTAAACATTTACAATACAAGTTGAAGTTGGACAGGGTTCCTGCTGTCGTTTACCAATGGCGCGAACAAACAAATACTGGTGCTAAATTCTGTGAATTGGCGAAAATATTTGGCACAACTTCTTCTTCTTTTTTTGGGCACATGTTTTGACAAATACATGGCGCTAAATATTTATCTGTGAATTATATGGCTCTTAGTTGGCTCCAAGTTTTTCAAATTGGCTCCAGTTTTTTTCAATTGGAGACGGAAGTGGAGCAGACAAACATTCAGACAGAGGGAACCCTGGCTGGGTCTAGGGCAAAATTATCATTTATCTGCCGGACTATGGCCGTTGCATGAATAAAACTCACTGAGGAGGAAAGAACTTACATTTAGAATTTTGTTGATTTCCAAATCTAGAACTTGCTGCATTTCTGGGCTTAGATTATTGACTTGTATAAATGTACTGCCACCATCCATCGCTGGATCATTGTGTACCCGCTGTCCCACCTACACAACACAATTGCATGTATATATAGTAATATATGTACTTGATTCGGTAAAACAAACTTGCAGCATACAAATCCCCGATTACTCCATCCATCGCTGGATCATTGTGTACCCGCTGTCCCACCTACACAACACAATTGCATGTATATATAGTAATATATGTACTTGATTCGGTAAAACAAACTTGCAGCATACAAATCCCCGATTACTCCATCCATCGCTGGATCATTGTGTACCCGCTGTCCCACCTACACAACACAATTGCATGTATATATAGTAATATATGTACTTGATTCGGTAAAACAAACTTGCAGCATACAAATCCCCGATTAGCACTCGTTAGCATCCGCTTCTCACCAACCAATGCAACCCTGGTTCGATCCTCAGACAGTTTGTCTGTTTGTTCGGGCTTTACGCCTGCATCAGCACGATTTTTGGCTATATCGCCGGCGTGCAGTTTACCTAACACCTTTACTGGGAAGTACTTGGTGAACCAAATCGCACTGTCAACTTTATCATATAAAGAGACACGGGGCTCGAACCAGTGATGATAGGTTAGTGGTATAGAAGTCAGCGACTGTAACCACTAGACCACGGAGGTGGTTACTCAGACAGTGAAGTATGAGGTACAATATGGTGCGGCTGTCGCACGATAGGACTGTTGGTTTTCTCCAGGTACTCCGGTTTCCTCCCTTCCCTCTAATATACTACTATATCTCCATACAAACGACAGCCATTTAGCTATCAAGCAGTCGACAAGTAGTCGCCATATCTATCCCACCTCCATAGATATTACTGGGACTACATTTAGATTTAGGTTAACATACTATTATATCCCCATACAAACGACAGCCATTTAGCTATCATGCAGTGGATAAGTAGTCAAGGGCTCAAGCTAGACTCCAAATTTTGGGAGAAGTCACTTCTCCAAGTCACTTCTCCCTCCGGAGAAGTCACTTCTCCCTCCAGATGATTTAGGGAGAAGTGAGAACATTTAGGGAGAAGTGGGGAGACATTTGAATGACTGTAAATAGTGAAACCATATTTAGTCGAGGTTTGCAGTATATACAATGTAGGACTAAGACACCATATCTATCCCACCTCCATAGATATTACTGGGACTACATGAGATTCTGGCCTTTATTATGATCATTGGTTTGGCTACTACATTGTCAATGTATGTCGTATTGGTAATGGCATCAAGGTGTTTCTATGAGGAAAAGGGGTGCAATAAAGCCATAGAGACAAAAATGACACTTTTAATTCGTTTATTACTACATTCTACCCAGCTTCTATCATCTATTTTCATTAGATACCTGTGTGTGTGTTTTACATTTATTTATCGTCGCTACCGGTTGCCCATATGAGCGACGCCTCCTGAAGAGATTAAGTCATTTTAGAGGACAGTGCAATGATACAGACAGTGCAATGATACAGACAGAGACCCATTCTGAAAGATTGTTAATTTTATTAGGGTCAGACGGGTGATCGAACCTGCGATCCCTGGATTACCAGTCCAACGTGTTAACCACTGTACTACAGATCCGTCTGTTAGATACCCATTTTCATGGCTTAAGCTATATCTTCGAAATATACTTAGAATATGCATTTTTCAATAATAAATTATTACAGTAAAAAGTAAAATTTGGCCACAAACGAACCTGCATTTAGTTTATACAAATTTATTTTAGCTCGATTGCGAAACAAGTTCTTATAACTTATATTAATCACTCTCGAGCGCTCAATTCCTGATGGAATCCATCGCCACGAGGGAGAGAGAAGAGGCAACCTGGAATTTAAATGCCTTGCCTAAGGGCACGATCGTAACGGCTCCAGCGGGGCTCGAACTCCAGGCCTTTTAAGTATAGTATTATATTTCCAACTGAATAAAAAAACGCATAAAGAGACATTAAAGCGACATTACATCGCAAAAAGCAAATAAAATATAAAATACAATTTTTCACGTATAAATGCATTGCTACTACACATTCTTCAGAATACATTCGAACACTAACATTGAATCAATAAACAGTGTTTTTGTGGATTGAAAGTATGATTTCATATAACGGTCATCCATTGACGATTGTTTGTCATCAGAGTCAATACTAAACGCGAGGTAATGTCGTTTAGAGATAATTTAACTAAGAATAGTCTACAAATAAATAGGCACACATGTGAGATATAACAGTAAATCTGTACCATAAATCGTGTTATTCAGGATACATTAGTTGTATTACGCATGGATGTTTACATTATTTTGTTATGTCAACAAACTGCGTATACGACGTTTGTTTATTAGTTGAAATACTCAGTATTTGAGGCAAATATTTGGAAACAAATTATACCATATAATAGGAAAATACATTCTGTAGAAATTTGCATTTTCATCGATGTAGTGTCGCTTTAAGGTCTCCAAGGGAGAAGCTCGACGATTCAGATAAGTGTAACTGAGCTCAAAATACGGAAACACGAGGCAGATCTGGAAGCTAATTGTCCAAATTCGCACTCCCTCTAAACCTCAAGTTTACTTGCACACGGTAGTGGCCTCTTCCGCTACATACTAAATTTTGTTTGTTTGTTCAGGTTTTACGCCTTCATCAGCACCATGCCATATCACCTACAGGCAGTTAACCCAACACCTTTCCTGTGCAGGCACCAGCGGAAAACCAGTACTTGTTGTACCAACCTCCGTAAGAAACTGCCCACTTTTTCAAATAAATAGACACAGCCTGAGTGGGGCTCAAACCTGTGACCATCAGTGATGATAGGTTACAGTGGTATACAAGTCAGCGATCTTAACAACTCGACCACGGAGACGGACTCTTTCATTTTGTAAAAGGAAGATAAACTAAAATTACATACCTTGTCAGACATACCAAACTTCTTTACCATCATCGTTGCCAAATTAGTCGCCACCACAAAGTCGTTTGAAGCTCCTAAGACAAGATTTGTTAAGATTAGCATGTACAAACAAGTTAATCCTTAACCTGCCGAAAAATTGGGCAGATTGTGCAAACAACATAGATCCAGATCAGCCGCGACTTAATACTATGCTGTCTGCTATTCTGACAAGTGATTTAGCTCCACTATTCGAATAGCAGACAGCATAGAGCCTGATCTATACTGTTCACAAAAGCGACTATAGTCGTGATTGGCAGGTTAAAAGTTAAGCACAAGCTCTGTAGAGCGTCTGAATGGAGTAAAGCTTTTGAAAATAATAGTTTGATCAATTACACATCGACTGTTGCCTTGATACATCCACTGCGCTATCACGACTTCCACTTGTAATTGATTTGGTGTCCGCTGCGACAAGGAGGGAGTGTGAGTTTCCCATGAAAACAATAGTGCTGTCTATAAATCCACATTGCATGTGACAGTTTCTCCCGACCGACAGGCACCCATACAGAACAACCGACCTTCTATATGCCAACTTGATAGTTTCCCCCATATGAAAGCATCCGACACCTCTAGTTCCCATCAACAGGGTTCCCCCTGTCTGAATGATTTTGTCTGCGCCACTTCTGTCGCCAATTGAAAAATACTGGAGCCAATTTAAAATACTTGGAGCCAACTAAGAGCCATATAGTTCACAAATAAATATATGAAGCCATATATTTGACAAAACATGTGCCGAAAAAGAAATAAAATTAAAAATATTTTTTTTAAAAGTTCGCCAATTCACAAAATTTAGCCAATATTTGTTTTTTGTCGCAATTGGCACCATTGGCGACCGACAGCGGGAAGGAACCATTCAATACTTCCTGCTTACTAGTAGTGGGCCATTCATAGATTATGATCGAAAATTGATGGGAAACCCCCTATATTAAACAATAATCGATCACAATTTACAAAAGTATATTTTTTTTACTGGTATTTTATTTTCTTTTGGCCAAATTTCGTTCCTTTGGAGTAAAATAGTCTTATGTAGTCAAAAATTGACTCCGATGTGAAATATAAACATGGCTGAAAAACACGGTTGTCGACATTAAATCAAATATTTAAATTAGCAGAATGGTTACGTTTAAAAAAAAATGAGATTATTCTGATATTGATAATGATGCCCAGTTTCACACCGATTGCCTATAATCAATCTTGGAACCAATTGTCTATAATCAATATTGGAACCGATTGCCTATAATCAATCTTGGAACCGATTGCCTATAATCAATCTTGGAACCGATTGCCTATAATCAATCTTGGAACCGATTGCCTATAATCAATCTTAATCAATCTTGGAACCGATTGCCTATAATCAATATTGGAACCGATTGCCTATAATCAATCTTGGAACCGATTGCCTATAATCAATCTTAATCAATCTTGGAACCGATTGCCTATAATCAATCTTGGAACCGATTGCCTATAATCAATCTTGGAACCGATTGCCTATAATCAATCTTGGAACCGATTGCCTATAATCAATCTTAATCAATATTGGAACCGATTGCCTATGATCAATCTTAATCAATCTTGGAACCGATTGCCTATAATCAATCTTAATCAATCTTGGAACCGATTGCCTATAATCAATCTTGGAACCGATTGTCTATAATCAATCTTGGAACCGATTGCCTATAATCAATCTTGGAACCGATTGCCTATAATCAATATTGGAACCGATTGCCTATAATCAATATTGGAACCGATTGCCTATAATCAATCTTGGAACCGATTGCCTATAATCAATATTGGAACCGATTGCCTATAATCAATATTGGAACCGATTGCCTATGATCGATATTGGAACCGATTGCCTATAATCAATATTGGAACCGATTGCCTATAATCAATATTGGAACCGATTGCCTATGATCGATATTGGAACCGATTGCCTATAATCAATATTGGAACCGATTGCCTATAATCAATATTGGAACCGATTGTCTATAATCAATCTTGGAACCGATTGCCTATAATCGATCTTGGAACCGATTGCCTATAATCCATCTTGGAACCGATTGCCTATAATCGATATTGGAACCGATTACCTATAATCCATCTTGGAACCGATTGTCTATAATCGATCTTGGAACCGATTGCCTATAATCAATCTTGGAACCGATTGTCTATAATCGATCTTGGAACCGATAGCCTGTAATCGATCTTGGAACCGATTGCCTATAATCCATCTTGGAACCGATTGTCTATAATCGATATTGGAACCGATTGCCTATAATCGATATTGGAACCGATTTCCTATAATCGATCTTGGAACCGATTGCCTATAATCGATATTGGAACCGATTTCCTATAATCGATATTGGAACCGATTGCCTATAATCAATATTGGAACCGATTGCCTATGATCGATATTGGAACCGATTTCCTATAATCGATATTGGAACCGATTGCCTATAATCAATCTTGGAACCGATTGCCTATAATCAATCTTAATCAATCTTGGAACCGATTGCCTATAATCAATCTTGGAACCGATTGCCTATAATCGATATTGGAACCGATTTCCTTTAATCAATCTTGGAACCGATTGCCTATAATCAATCTTGGAACCGATTGCCTATGATCGATATTGGAACCAATTTCCTATAATCGATATTGGAACCGATTGCCTACCGTATATCACAGCAGCTTACCAGTTGTCACTTGATCCTTGCCGTATACCAACTCTTCGCCGATGCGACCTCCCATCGACACATCAATATTGGCAAGCATCTGAGCTTTCGTAGATCCATGCTCTACAGTTGACATGAAGGAAGTCTGAAATTGACACATACAGTTTGCCAATGTTTCTAAACCAATCAAAAGCCAGTGTTTAGTTTGAAAACGTTAAAACTTATTTCCAATATTGTGCTTAATCTCTCACGATTGAGGAAATTAATTATTTGTTGGACTTTTAGCATGTCATGCAACTTCAGATGTTCCTTCAGGTTTGAAAGATCCAGAGTTCGAGCCCAGCTGGAGACGTTACGATTGTGCCCTAAAGCAAGGGATTTAAATTCCACATGCCTCTTCTCTCTCATTCATGGCGATGTATTCCATCAGGAATGAGGTCTCGAGAGTGATTAATATAAGTTGTAAGAACTTGTTTATTTTCAGCAAATATGTTATTTCCCGAATACTCGACTATCATTTTACTAACAGATACTTGTGGACATTATTTATATAAGCATATATATGTGCAGGTTATACATCGGAACATTTGTTTTGTTGATAGAGTAAGCTACAAGGGTATGTCTGGCCTCATTGTAGATTAGGTTTTATTCTAGAGTGTAAAAAGGGCAGGGTTGGTCAAAAACAGAGACAGGGTGTATCAGAAAAGAGGTAGGGTGCATTTTGAGCCGCGATGAGGTGTGGGACGGGGTATTTTGGGGTCAGCCCCTAGACAATTTTGCTAACTTACAGTGGTTGATGAAAGGTGAAAAAGGAGGAAGAGTTCTAAGTCATATATTTTCTGCCAGCCCGAAGGCACTCGCCTGTTGAGGTTTATATACTGAGTCAAAAAAGAAACGATACCTGGTGTTTATGTGTCTATAATTTCAACATTTATTAAGAAAATTCTTTGAAAATTCATAAGATGATAGTCCAACATGTTTGAAAGAGGAGCACATAAAGCATAATGAGCCTCCGAAACTGTCTGCTGCGTGATGACGTAATTCGTCGGACAGGGGTCTAATGGAGTTTTCACACAGACGTCAATACCGAGTATGGGCACCATTTGCGTCTCTCACTGCAATGCACCGCCGTCGCATCGAACGGAAGAGTGTCTGAATCTCTTGCTGGTCAATGTGTCCACTCCTGACGCAAAACATCCCTCAGTTGGTTTAACGTTACCGGCTGACGTCGTCTGACGCGGCGGTCTAACGTATCCCACAAATGTTCTATGGGTGACAAGTCTGGTGACAAAGCAGGCCACGGCAGGGTTTCAATATTGTTCTGCTCCAATAATGTGGTGGAAATCCGAGCAGTATGACACCTGGCGTTGTCCTGTTGGAACAGTGTGATGTTTCTGTTGGCGTTAAAGAACGGCACAACAACTGGCGCAAGGATCTCATCACAGTACCGCTGGGCGTTTAGGTTCCCGTCCACCACTAACAGTTCAGTGCGACTGCCGAAGGTGATACCGCCCCACGCTATAACGCTTCCGCCCCCGAACAGATCGACCTGACGTACACATGCGTCGGCGTAACGTTCACCGCGTCTGCGATATACCCGCTCTCTGCCATCCGCTCGACGCAAACAGAACCGCGATTCATCGCTAAACATCACCGAATTCCACTGTAACCGAGTCCAGCGAGCACGTTCCGTCGTCCATTCCCGCCGTACGCCACGGTGACGTCGTGTCAGAATGGGTCCAACGTATGGCCGATAGGCACGAATGCCATGTTCACCGAGCCGGTTCCTGACTGTTTGTGCACTGATGCGATTGTTGGTCATCCCAGGAGTAACGGCAACTGTGTGCGTAGCAGGTAGGAACCGGTCACGTAAATGTGACGTCCGAATGTGACTGTTCACGCGTCGTCAAAACGTGGTCGACCAGATCTTGGACGGTGGTCCACCGATCCATGTGTTCGATAACGTCGAAGTAGACGTGTTATCGTGATCCGCGTAACCCCGAGTCGATTTGCGACGTCACGCTGACGTAAACCGCCGTCAATCATGCCAATGGCACGCATTCTCTGATTGCGGTTTAGCCTAGGCATTTTGTTAGAGGTAACAATGGGTATGTAAGGTATTTTTCCTCGATGATAATGCAATACCAGTACAATAAACCGGTTTTCCGATTTGTACATGTGCAGGAAGTTGTCTTTGTTGAGGAGCACGTGCATATCGGAAATTCGGCGTTCCAGGATTATCGGGTGTTTATTTACCTGTGTTTATGGTTGGCTGACGTTGCAATAAGATACCCGGTACTGATACGTAATAATATATTAAACCTTTCTATGGTTTTATCCGTTTTACGTCATTTTTAGTTTGGTATCGTTTCTTTTTTGACTCGGTATATACAAAAAAAGGTAAAAAAAAAAGGGGGCTAAAGGGGAAGGGCTATAATGGGACCACCCTGCCATTCCGCACCAGAAAAAACCCTATTGATTGTACTTTCCATCTACTTACATGACCTAAAGACTGGCCCCGTGGTAGGATAGTAACTTTGTGGAGGCGCATAGCTTCCTCCGTGTAGAAAGCAACAAGGGCGTGTCCGGCTTCATGGTAGGCTGTGTTCCATTTACTTTTCTCATCAATTCTTTTATTTTTCCAAGCTGGTCCTGCAAAATTATTTCAGGTAACAGGTAATAAGTTTGTTGTTTTAACACCTGCCCGCATTATTACCGTTATATTATGGGAACAGGCGTCTATATATTTTGCCTGGTTAGTCAAATAAATATATTTTAAGACCGAGACCATTAATTGGGTCATATTGAGTTTCTGATAATATCAACGCCTGGGGAAACTCAGCGGGTTTTCCGTGTAATAATTGATTATCATTAATCCTATTAATAGGCCTATATGTGACTCAATTAATGACGTACTTGAATCGAAAGCGAGGCACTGCAATGTTGATAACACTTTATAATTGGCCGCCATTGTTCACAGGTCAACGGAATGATAAATAGATTTAAAAAGTATGTGAGTCTGATTTTACATATTTACTTCAATTACGCCGAATCGACCCGTTACCACCTAAACGTAATAGTTAAAATCCGTCATCTCGTCGATATAACACAGAAACGGGTAATTATCTGTTTGCAATGTAAATGAGGCTACTGGGGCATTCGTGTATATTCGGAAATGATCGTGTATAATCGTGCCTGTTCGGCGATTTCCGATAGAATTCCGTTTCTATATTTAGAAATAGTATCTTGTAGAGAAAAGTTGTCGTTCTTCAAATCTACACCCTGATAAATTAGGGTGTAAGTAGATAGCGCTACGATCGGAAATCAAGTTTCCCCAGGCTGTCATTTTGCCAGAAGTTAAAAAGTGAAAAATCGACAGACTGGAACTCAGGCTATAGTTATATATAAAATCAAAAGAACATTCTACAAACAAGGTCAATATGTTATATTTCGGGTTTTACGCCTGCATCAGCACCATATCGCCGGCGGGCAGTTTACTTAACAACACCTTTCCTGGGCAGGCTCCAGCAGTTAACCAGTACTTGGGTGCACCAACCTCCATAAGAAACTGCCAACTTTTTCATATAAATGAGACACGGCCTGAGCGGGGCTCGAACACGTGACCATCAGTGATGATAGGTTACAGTGGTATACAAGTCAGCGACCTTAACCACTCGACCACGGAGGCGGACCGAAACAAGGTCACAAGGTCAAACAAGGTCAAACTAAAGCGCAATCTTATAGTTAACAATGCTGGTATGTACGTAGATTTATTTATATCAAGTTTCAGTGTGCATAGCAACAGCATAACACCTTTCCTGGGCAGGCTCCAGCGGTTAACCAGTACTTTGGTGCACCAACCTCCGTAAGAAACTGCCAACTAAATTAAAATATAAATGAGACAACCAGTATGACAGGTTACAGTGGTATACAAGTCAGCGAGCGACCGTAACCGCTCGACCACAGTGGCGAGCTCAGACATATATAATCTTAAAACACAATACAAGCTCTTGTGATGGGAACACTGAAAACACAATACAAGCTCTTGTGACGGGAACACTGAAAACACAATACAAGCTCTTGTGACGGGAACACTGAAAACACAATACAAGCTCTTGTGACGGGAACACTGAAAACACAATACAAGCTCTTGTGACGGGAACACTGAAAACACAATACAAGCTCTTGTGACGGGAACACTGAAAACACAATACAAGCTCTTGTGACGGGAACACTGAAAACACAATACAAGCTCTTGTGACGGGAACACTGAAAACAGCAGAATAAGAGGATATAGAGGACATCACTCGAAGAGATGCAAACCCTGACTGGAGAGATGCAAACCCTGACTGCCATGACTGGAGATATGCAAACCCTGACTGCCATGAACGGAGAGATACAAACCCTGACTGCCATGACCGGAGAGATGCAAACCCTGACTGCCATGACCGGAGAGATGCAAACCCTGACCGGAGAGATGCAAACCCTGACTGGAGAGATACAAACCCTGACTGCCATGACCAGAGAGATACAAACCCTGACTGCCATGACTGAAGAGATGCAAACCCTGACTGCCATGACCGGAGAGATGCAAACCCTGACCGGAGAGATGCAAACCCTGACCGGAGAGATACAAACCCTGACTGCCATGACTGGAGAGATGCAAACCCTGACCGGAGAGATGCAAACCCTGACCTGAGAGATACAAACCCTGACTGCCATGACTGGAGAGATGCAAACCCTGACCGGAGAGATGCAAACCCTGACTGCCATGACTGGAGAGATGCAAACCCTGACCGGAGAGATGCAAACCCTGACCGGAGAGATGCAAACCCTGACTGCCATGACCGGAGAGATGCAAACCCTGACTGCCATGACTGGAGAGATGCAAACCCTGACTGCCATGACCGGAGAGATGCAAACCCTGACTGCCATGACTGGAGAGATGCAAACCCTGACTGCCATGACCGGAGAGATGCAAACCCTGACTGCCATGACTGGAGAGATGCAAACCCTGATTGCCATGACCGGAGAGATGCAAACCCTGACTGGAGAGATGCAAACCCTGACTGCCATGACTGGAGAGATGCAAACCCTGACTGCCATGACCGGAGAGATGCAAACCCTGACTGCCATGACCGGAGAGATGCAAACCCTGACTGCCATGACTGGAGAGATGCAAACCCTGACCGGAGAGATGCAAACCCTGACCGGAGAGATGCAAACCCTGACTGCCATGACTGGAGAGATGCAAACCCTGACTGCCATGACCGGAGAGATGCAAACCCTGACTGCCATGACCGGAGAGATGCATACCCCCACACTTTGCTGAACGCCATGACCACTCTCCTTGACCTAGTTCTCACAAAATCAAATAACTCCCTCCTGGGCCAACCTTTTATTTATCCACAAAGTTTCATCAAAATTCATCCACAACTTTTTGAGTTATCCTGCTAACAGACAGACAGACAGACAGACAGACAGACAGACAGACAGACAGACAGACAGACAGACAGACAGACAGACAGACAGACAGACAGACAGACAGACACTTGCGTACTTTGACCAGACATGAACCACTTACCCATCTTAATCTTATCTCTGGCGTAATCGAGATCTTGCATAGTGACTATACTACGGCCCTGCAACACGGCCCACAATGCAGCTTGATTAACCATGTTACTGATGTCTGCACCTGAAATGTTATACAGGGTGTGAAATGTTATACAGGGTGTGAAATGCTATACAGGTGTGTCCGCACCTGAAATGTTATACAGGGTGTGAGAAAACATGACAACACCAGAAATGTTATAGAAAGTTATAGGATGTCAAGTATCTGCACCTGAAATGTTATACAGGGTGCGAGAAAACATGACTACACGTGAAATGCTATACAGGTGTGTCCAAAATGTCTGCACCTGAAATGTTATACAGGGTGTGAGAAAACATGACTACACCAGAAATGTTATAGGGACTTATAGGATGTCAAGTGTCTGCACCTGAAATGTTATACAGGGTGTGAGAAAACAGGACTACACGTGAAATGCTATACAGGTGTGTCCAAAATGTCTGCACCTGAAATGTTATACAGGGTGTGAGAAAACACGACTACACCAGAAATGTTATAGAGACTTATAGGATGTCAAGTGTCTGCACCTGAAATGTTATACAGGGTGTGAAATGCTATACAGGGTGTGAAATGCTATACAGGTGTGTCCAAAATGTCTGCACATGAGCTGTTATCCAGGCTTCACAAGCATGAATAGAATTCTTAAAATATTTACATCAATTACTTTTTAGTCTGTCTCAATTTCTTTTAGCTTGATTGCGAAACAGGTTCTTAAAACATTAGCTAAATCGCTTTCGAGACGTCATTACTGATGGAATCCACATCCACGAGGGAAAGAGAAGAGGCAATGTGGAACTTAAGTGCCTTGCGTACGGGTACAATCGTAACCAGTACAGCTGGGCGTAAAATCACGGCCTTTCACACATAAAGCGAACGTGCTACCATTGCGCTATCAAGATGGAAATACGAGAGCTTTGTTGCTCTCTTTTTGTGTTATCCTTGGTATGGATTATATGTCATCTACTCTGCACGTTAATGCTCACATGTACTATGTTGACATTGATTATATGTCATCTACTCTGCACGTTAATGCTCACAGGTACTATGTTGACATTGATTTTGTATTTGTTTTATGACATATATTCTATTTTTATGAGAATAAAACTAACTAACCAACGATTTCCAATAATTATTTAAACTTGCTTCACGAATACTGAACTGTCATGTGAATGCAAAATTGTGAACAAATGAGGAAATCTGCCAAAATTCTAATAAATTGGCACCTAGAGTTAAAAAAATATATTCTGAACTGCTTAGAACAATTCTGACAATATATAATTTTTCAAGAAGTTAACCAAGAAAATGAAATCCTTTAAACTAGGGATGGCAACGAATAGCGATTTAGGCATTCGAATATTCGGTCGGGAAGATATTCGAATATTCGTTATAATTCTGTGAAAAAATCAAAATATCTCAAAACACATAAATTTTCACAATTAATCTACTTTCTGTTTTATGCCCTACGTCATATCTTCTTCCTGTAAATTTGGCGACGACTCAATCAGTTATTGTTATTGTCCACTGTACACGCTACCATTCCCGATGAGACTTAAGTTAATACCTATGCTACTATATATAATAAATGAAGAATTCTAAATGAAGAATTCTATATAAGAAAATGCTAAACTTTATTCAAATTCAATTACATACAGTTTCAATGGTACGTCCTCCACGTATGCTTCCAGTGTTTCCTCGGCGAAACAATCATACTTTAAATAGTACTTTTGGGTAATATTGAGCAGCTAAGTAAAATTTTTAAATACATATGGGTGTGAATATTGCTGCAAACTTTCAGTAATATTTCAAAGGTATTTTCTCGGCAAAACAATTTTAAAATCATATCAAAGACGCCCGATATTTACCCAGCAGCAACAATTTGCAAACAAATTAGTTTGCAATATTGAATTGGTTCAATTAGTAATATAGAACCTACTGTAATTATCCAATTGTGTCAATTAACACATGCCATGGTTGCGATCACAACATGGTTTATTCACACCTCCTTGGGCAATTTCTTTTGTATTGTAACTTTGTATGGTTTTATGATATATTGAAAAGAAAACAACAACATCGTATCTGATTTTATGACGGTTTATTACAGTTTATTTCAATTTTGCAAATATATTTATTTTTTCTTCCGAATATTCGAATACTGTAATAGTATTCGGATATTCGGACGTTTGAGCGAATATTCGGGTATTCGTTGCCATCCCTACTTTAAACTTACAATTCAGTCGTGATCCCACACTGTATTCTGAAACCTACCTGTCATTCCTGTTGACAACCATCCTAATTTCTTAAGATCCATTTCCGCTAAAATGAGAAAACAATTGGTTAAAATTTAAACGTAGGATGGGAAGATAACAAATATTAAGTGAAAGTAATTCAACATGGGTAGGATTAGGGATGCGGAGGTACAACAGTAATTTTTGAAGGTCTGTGTCACATATGATGGGCGTCATGCTTCAAGTGCATATAGAAGTTCTTTAACCCTTTCAACACTACATACCTCTAAATAGGCTTACAAAAAGTGTAGATCCAGATGAACCAGCTCTTTATGTCTGGTCAAGATCTGCACTTTTTGCCAGTAATTTTACTATTTTTAGACAAAATTAACCCATTTTGATAAAAGAACTGGTCCAAATTTAATTTTCTTATTAATTTATTGGTGTAAAAATATCATGCACCAGCCCATGTCAGTTACTTGGTGTTGAATGCACCAGCCCATGTCAGTTACTTGGTGTTGAATGGCTCAAAGGCAATTTTTTTATATCTTTTTCATAACAACAATTTTTTTTACATGATGCAACTTCAAAATCCAATTCTTTTTCAGTTTATATACAGATATAATGTAGTTTGGCATCACTTCACTTGCAACACTGCCCATGCAATAAACATTTATATCATACAATTTTTAGCTAAATGTGATAATCAGAAAATAATATTTGTCTCGCAGTTGTTTATCTGTGAATAAACGACGGTTTAGAATTCTGATGCCTAAGCGGTTAATTCCTACACATCAGAACAATTAACAATGGTAAGACGGATAGACAAGACAAATATTATTTCCATTCTAACATGACCCAATATAATGCTATAAATGATGTGTGTTATTTTGTCTCCTTGTCTGTTATTTCGCTGATGGCTTTACAAAATACCTCCCTGTAAAATACATTCTGTATTCCAGTGGCACTGAAAATGATCCTCCAGCTATCAGCACTATATTTTTAACACTACAAATCCTGCCCAGTCACTGTATTCAATTCCCATGTAAAATTGCTGAAGGTTTTGTGCAGACTTATGTCCATAAAAACGTTTTTACAGTGGGAGCAACATTCAACAGCCGCAGCCATGGTTTATTGAAGATTTAACAAGAGTAGATTTGTTACTTGTCTATTGGAACAAAATATCAAGTCATGTTAGAATGTGGTAATACCGACTACAGATGGTAGAATGTAAGGTATTATAAATGTACAAAACTTCTTAAAGCGACATTACAGTGCAAAAAGCAAATAAAATGCATTACTACTACAAATTCTTCCGAATACATTCGAATACTAACATTGAATCAATAAACAGTGTTTTTGTGGTCTACAACCTTTCAAAATTGAAAGTAGGAATTCATATAATGGTCATCCATGCTCCTGAATTGACGTTTAGAGATAATTTAACGAAGATTAGTCTACAAATAAATATACACAGGCACAAATGTGAGATATAACGGTAAATATGTACAATAAATCTCGTTATTTGGGATACACAGTTGTATTACGCATGTATCTCGACCCTGTTTACATTATTTTGTTATGTCAACAAACCGCATACATATATATACAACGCTTGTTTATTAGTTGAAATACTCAGTTTTTGAGGTAAATATTATTATAAAAAACACACACCATATAATAGGAAATTACATTCTGTATGAATTTGCGTTTTCACTGATCTAGTGTCGCTTTAATAGTTGTGCATAAAGGAGACCTTTAAGTGTCGCTTTAAGTAGTGAAAAACCATTAAGTGTCACTTTAAGTAGTGAAAAACCATTAAGTGTTGCTTTAAGTAGTGAAAAGCCATTAAGTGTCACTTTAAGTAGTGAAAAACCATTAAGTGTCGCTTTAAGTAGTGAAAAGCTTACTTGTATCGGACTTTACTTTGCTGAGGTACAACTTAAATATTTCTTCCCTTCCTTTAGCGTCTGGCAGTAACACATTGACCTCCATATCGAATCTACCAGGTCGTAGTAATGCCCTGCAAGACATGCAATCATATCAGTTACAACTGATTGACATTTGTTATATAATGCATGACATGTGTACTGTATAAATCCAACAGACGGATCTGTAGTCCAGTTGTAATCCAGGGATCGCAGGTTCAATCCCCCGTCTGATTTCTGGTTCTTTTACGTGCACAGTGTAAAATACCGACACGAGACCTCGGTTAAAAGTCCCATCTGAAAGACTGTTAATTTTATTAGGGTCAGATGGGGATGTCGAACCTAATATGTTGTGTATTATATGAAAGCTATTTCAACATAGCGGAGATAGTACAATTTTGTGTATTATAAGGAAGATATTTCAACACAGCGGAGATAGTACAATTTTGTGTATTATATGAAAGCTATTTCAACACAGCGGAGATAGTACAATTTTGTGTATTATAAGAAAGCTATTTCAACACAGCGGATATAGTACAATTTTGTGTATTATAAGGAAGATATTTCAACACAGCGGAGATAGTACAATTTTGTGTATTATAAGGAAGATATTTCAACACAGCGGAGATAGTACAATTTTGTGTATTATATGAAAGCTATTTCAACACAGCGGAGATAGTACAATTTTGTGTATTATATGAAAGCTATTTCAACACAGCGGAGATAGTACAATTTTGTGTATTATATGAAAGCTATTTCAACACAGCGGAGATAGTACAATTTTGTGTATTATATGAAAGCTATTTCAACACAGCGGAGATAGTACAATTTTGTGTATTATATGAAAGCTATTTCAACACAGCGGAGATAGTACAATTTTGTGTATTATATGAAAGCTATTTCAACACAGCGGAGATAGTACAATTTTGTGTATTATATGAAAGCTATTTCAACACAGCGGATATAGTACAATTTTGTGTATTATATGAAAGCTATTTCAACACAGCGGAGATAGTACAATTTTGTGTATTATATGAAAGCTATTTCAACACAGCGGAGATAGTACAATTTTGTGTATTATATGAAAGCTATTTCAACACAGCGGAGATAGTACAATTTTGTGTATTATATGAAAGCTATTTCAACACAGCGGAGATAGTACAATTTTGTGTATTATATGAAAGCTATTTCAACACAGCGGAGATAGTACAATTTTGTGTATTATATGAAAGCTATTTCAACACAGCGGAGATAGTACAATTTTGTGTATTATATGAAAGCTATTTCAACACAGCGGAGATAGTACAATTTTGTGTATTATATGAAAGCTATTTCAACACAGCGGAGATAGTACAATTTTGTGTATTATATGAAAGCTATTTCAACACAGCGGAGATAGTACAATTTTGTGTATTATATGAAAGCTATTTCAACACAGTGGAGATAGTACAATTTTGTGTATTATAAGAAAGCTATTTCAACACAGCGGAGATAGTACAATTTTGTGTATTATAAGGAAGATATTTCAACACAGCGGAGATAGTACAATTTTGTGTATTATAAGGAAGATATTTCAACACAGCGGAGATAGTACAATTTTGTGTATTATAAGGAAGATATTTCAACACAGCGGAGATAGTACAATTTTGTGTATTATAAGGAAGATATTTCAACACAGCGGAGATAGTACAATTTTGTGTATTATAAGGAAGATATTTCAACACAGCGGAGATAGTACAATTTTGTGTATTATAAGGAAGATATTTCAACACAGCGGAGATAGTACAATTTTGTGTATTATAAGGAAGATATTTCAACACAGCGGAGATAGTACAATTTTGTGTATTATAAGGAAGATATTTCAACACAGCGGAGATAGTACAATTTTGTGTATTATAAGGAAGATATTTCAACACAGCGGAGATAGTACAATTTTGTGTATTATAAGGAAGATATTTCAACACAGCGGAGATAGTACAATTTTGTGTATTATAAGGAAGATATTTCAACACAGCGGAGATAGTACAATTTTGTGTATTATAAGGAAGATATTTCAACACAGCGGAGATAGTACAATTTTGTGTATTATAAGGAAGATATTTCAACACAGCGGAGATAGTACAATTTTGTGTATTATAAGGAAGATATTTCAACACAGCGGAGATAGTACAATTTTGTGTATTATAAGGAAGATATTTCAACACAGCGGAGATAGTACAATTTTGTGTATTATAAGGAAGATATTTCAACACAGCGGAGATAGTACAATTTTGTGTATTATAAGGAAGATATTTCAACACAGTGGAGATAGTACAATTTTGTGTATTATAAGGAAGATATTTCAACACAGCGTTGACCCTACTGGTAGAGGCTATATGAAACTTACTTATCCAAGTTGTCTTTCTTATTCGTAGCACCTATTACAATGACGCCCGAGGACCCTGCAAACCTGAAAGTGTTAGAAACATACAATGGTAGCTGTAATGGTGTAGCATCGGTTAGTCCGACCCCACGAGGACCCTGCAAACCTGAAATTTGTTAGAAACATACAATGGTAGCTGTAATGGTGTAGCATCGGTTAGTCCGACCCCTCGAGGACCCTGCAAACCTGAAAGTGTTAAAAACATACAATGGTAGCTGTAATGGTAAAGGGGTAGCATCGGTTAGTCCGACCCCTCGAGGACCCTACAAACCTGAAAGTGTTAGAAACATACAATGGTAGCTGTAATGGTAAAGGTGTAGCATCCGTTAGTCCGACCCCTCGAGGACCCTACAAACCTGAAAGTGTTAAAGTTTTTACAACTGATATTAATCACTCTCGAGACCTCATTCCTGATGGAATCCATCGCCACGAGGGAGAGAAGAGACAATGTGAATTTAAGTACCTTGCCTAAATACACAATAAGTGTACAGCTGGGCTCGAACTCCTGGCCTTTTGCACCTGAAGCGAATGCACAACCACTGCGCTATCATGACGTCGACGAGTAATTGATTAACTGTATACCGGTACATACCCGTCCATTTCCGAGAGTAATTGATTAACGGTCTGATTGGCATATGGGTGTATCTGTGAGTTTGTTCGCTTTGCACCAACGCTGTCAATCTCATCTATGAATATCACACTCGGTGCTCGCGCCTTCGCTGCCGCTGTAAGTATACACAAATAACATCTAAGTCAGATTTTGCATACCCGTGACCGTGACCCAATTAAAAACTTAAAAATACAAAAACCAACATAATTTTATTAAAATAAATAAAAATAAAAATTGTTTTTGCTTCGAAAACCACCACATTTTTAAAGAAAATTTAGTAAAGTCATATAACAGTTACTTCCCTTTTATCAATATTATATTTGCAAACAGATCATAAAGAGCATGTTGAAAGAACTTGATATTCCTCCTGAGATTCGAACACACAGTATGCGGTGTAAGTTATTTGAAGTCAAAGCTCGTAGCAATCTGGCCGAAGAGGCTCATTTGAGCTTAATTGTGATTGTATTAACATACTGAAACGGGTAAGTATTAATGCATACTGAAACGGGTAAGTATTAACGTATACTGAAACGGGTAAGTATTAATGCATACTGAAATGGGTAAGTATTAACGTATACTGAAACGGGTAAGTATTAACGTATACTGAAACGGGTAAGTATTAATGCATACTGAAATGGGTAAGTATTAACGTATACTGAAACGGGTAAGTATTAACGTATACTGAAACGGGTAAGTATTAATGCATACTGAAATGGGTAAGTATTAACGTATACTGAAACGGGTAAGTCTTAACGCATACTGAACCAGGTAAGTATTAACACATACTGAAACAGGTAAGTATTAATGTATACTGAAACGGGTAAGTATTAATGCATACTGAAACAGGTAAGTATTAACGTATACTGAAACGGGTAAGTATTAATGCATACTGAAATGGTTAAGTATTAACGTATACTGAAACGGGTATGTCTTAACGCATACTGAACCGGGTAAGTATTAACACATACTGAAACAGGTAAGTATTAACGTATACTGAAACGGGTAAGTATTAACGCATACTGAAACGGGTAAGTATTAATGTATACTGAAACGGGTAAGTATTAACGCATACTGAAACGGGTATGTATTAACGCATACTGAAACAGGTAAAACCTTTTGATTTCTGACTACAATTTTCGGAATATTGATTTTTGCTTCATTATTGTGCTTTTGTCTAAATTATTACAAATGAATATACAGCAATGTCATACAGTCGAACCAAGGGAATCCCAGCCAAGGGAATCCCAGAAAGTGGCTGCTTAATAAAGCATAATAAAACCACATATTGGTACTCTGGAAACTGGCTGCTTAATACAGGATGACTACTTAATGGAGGTGGCCACCAACACAGGTTTGACTGTATATAATAGAGGTGACCACTAACACAGGTTTGACTGTATATAATAGAGGTGACCACTAACACAGGTTTGACTGTATAATAGAGGTGACCACTAACACAGGTTTGACTGTATAATAGAGGTGACCACCAACACAGGTTTGACTGTATAATGGAGGTGACCACTAACACAGGTTTGACTGTATAATAGAGGTGACCACTAACAGAGGTTTGACTGTATAATAGAGGTGACCACCAACACAGGTTTGACTGTACAATAGAGGTGACCACCAACACAGGTTTGACTGTATACTGGAACAGCTAGCCACCATCTTTGTTTTAAAACTTTATTTATTTTACAACGATTGTGAGGCAAGTTTTAACAACTTATATTAATCACTCTCGTTGGCGCGGATGAAAGCGTAAAGGTGGTCGGTCATTCGTGTGGGAGGAAACCGGAGTACTCGGAGAAAACCCACCTGTCCGATCTGGCGACCACCGTACCATCTCGCATACTTCCCGGTCCGAGGATCGAACCCGGGTTGCATTGGTGAGAAGTGAGCGCGCTAATCGCACAGCCACCAGCAAAATATAAGTATGAAAGGAAAGAGATTCGATTAAGTTACTATGTAACTTTCCCCCCAATCCTAATAGTGCTGTTGCAACTATTCCTGTGTTATGTACCATTCTTGCCAATCCTAATAGTGCTGTTGCAACTATTCCTGTGTTATGTACCATTCTTGCCAATCCTAATAGTGCTGTTGCAACTATTCCTGTGTTTTATGTATCATTCTTGATTAAAATATCATTTAAACTTAAAGTATGAAACACATACCAAATAGTTGTCGAACTTTTCTGGAACCACTTCCAACGAACATATCGTCAAACTGTGATCCGGACGCTTCATAAAATGGTACACCTGCCTCTCCTGTTTGAAAAAGCACATGTAGTAACATATATACAAAAGTCATTACTGTTCAAACTGACCGTCACACTTCCTAAAACAGTTGCTGTCATACATATATACAATTTTTGGGAGAAGTGAGAAAGCGCGTGATCGCTTCCTTAAATGGTGTTCTTTGATATACTTCTGCAAAATAGGGTTAAAATGCACAGTACAACCATTAAATAAAAAATTTGAATAGAAGGAGTGCTTTATAATGGGCCAGTGTATCTTACTAGACAATATTTTGTTTGAAAATCATAAAAACCAAAAAATATTTTATTTTCTTTAGGGAGAAGTCAGGGTCCCTAGGGTGACAATTTCGCCCACATCGCCCTCTAGAATGATCCCCGAGTAGTATAATTTTTAATTCAGTTCTCTTTGCAGTGTTGTTACAAATAAAAAAGAGCAATGAAATTAATGAGCGTATATCGCTTTTTGAATGTTTGTATTAAATTTGTTGGCATAAAAAATGGGGCAATCGCTAACTGTGAATTTTAATTTTCGTCAACAAGACTATATGACTTTAAATCCAATAATGCTTTTACTTAAACACATTTAGAAAAAATATCATCGTCTAGATTTATCTAATTAAGATCAAAGCGTGTTATTTAAGAAATAATAAGTATCAAGTTTGAAGTTCTTATGCGTAGAAATATATCACGAAGGCCGAATATATTTCATTTCTACGATACAAGTTATATATTGCATTTAATTAGCTCAAATAAAATATACGACGATGGTTAACTCTTTCACCGCCAATGTCGCATAAAAGCGACTTTGTAAAAAAAGTAGAGAACCTGATCGGACAGAACAGAACATGACATCTGATCAGGCTATATGCTGATTGCTCTTCAGACAGTGGAGCTGAAGCACCTGTCCGAATAGCAAACAACATAGATCCAGATCAGACGCGGCGCTACGCCGCGGCTGATCTGGATCCGTGTTGTTTGCACATCCTCTGAATTTATTCGGCGCTGAAAGAGTTAATATGATTACCTTATAGTTACAATGCAACACACATGCATAACATATTAATATTTTTCAATTGTGACTTATATAAACTATATTTATTTTACAACGATTACGAAACAAGTAAACATATTAATCACTCTCGTTAGCGCAGATGAAAACATATATGTGGGAGGAAACTGGATGAACCGGATGTGACGTCATTTTACTGGCATATTTGTAGTTTTTGTGAAGTCATTTACGCACTCTAAAATATAACATCAACTGTTTTTGCGCTTTTAAGATAGTGCTGCGTGGTTTAAATTCAGAGTCAGAACTCCAAACTATTATAGTCGCCAAGAGTGGACGTCATTTTACTGGCATATTTCTAGTTTTTGTGAAGTCATTTACGCAATTCCTATGCGTTAGAACTCCAAACTATGTCTTAGTTGCCAATAAATATAACTGGCTGTCCGATTAGCGCAGTGGTTAGCGCACTTCACTTCTCACCAATGCTACCCGGGTTCGATCCTCGGACTGGGAAGTATGTGAGATGGTACGGTGGTCGCCAGATCGGACAGGTGAGTTTTCTCCGGGTACTCCGGTTTCCTCCCACACGAATGACCACATTTACGCTTTCATCAGCGCCAACGAGAGTGATTAATATAAGTTGTTAAAACTTGCTTCGCAATCGTTGTAAAACAAATAAAAGTTTAAACTAAACAATTGGGGGCACCACTTCTCCGTAAAAATATATTTATTTTTTACAATTATCAGACAAAATATTGTCCAGTAAGATAAAAACACTACACTGGCCATTGCAAAGCACTCCTATTCAAATATTGTATTTAATGGTCATAACAGTTTTAATCTTGGTCATAATAGTTTTAATCTTGGTCATAATAGTATTAATCTTGGTCATAATAGTTTTAATCTTGGTCATAATAATTTTAATCGTTTAATCTTGGTCATAATAGTATTAATCTTGATCATAATAGTTTTAATCTTGGTCATAATAGTTTTAATCTTGGTCATAATAATTTTAATCTTGGTCATAATAGTTTTAATCTTGGTCATAATAGTTTTAATCTTGGTCATAATAATTTTAATCGTTTAATCTTGGTCATAATAGTTTTAATCTTGGTCATAATAGTTTTAATCTTGGTCATAATAGTTTTAATCTTGGTCATAATAGTTTAAATCTTGGTCATAATAATTTTAATCTTGGTCATAATAGTTTTAATCTTGGTCATAATAATTTTAATCTTGGTCATAATAGTTTTAATCTTGGTCATAATAGTTTTAATCTTGGTCATAATAGTTTTAATCTTGGTCATAATAATTTTAATCTTGGTCATAATAGTTTTAATCTTGGTCATAATAGTTTTAATCTTGGTCATAATAATTTTAATCGTTTAATCTTGGTCATAATAGTTTTAATTGTTTAATCTTGGTCATAATAGTATTAATCTTGGTCATAATAGTTTTAATCTTGGTCATAATAGTTT
Source organism: Archivesica marissinica (assembly GCA_014843695.1). Classification (NCBI taxonomy): domain Eukaryota; kingdom Metazoa; phylum Mollusca; class Bivalvia; order Venerida; family Vesicomyidae; genus Archivesica; species Archivesica marissinica. The sequence continues at coordinate 17,972,182 of CM026386.1, read as the reverse complement.
TAATCTTAGTCATAATAGTTTTAATCTTGGTCATAATAATTTTAATCGTTTAATCTTGGTCATAATAGTTTTAATCTTGGTCATAATAGTTTTAATCTTGGTCATAATAATTTTAATCGTTTAATCTTGGTCATAATAGTTTTAATCTTGGTCATAATAGTCTTAATCTTGGTCATAATAGTTTTAATCTTGGTCATAATAGTTTAAATATAACTGAAAGACAAATTATTATTTCTTTAACAGTGTACTTCGTCACAGAGAGAATAAATTGAATAAAAGATAAATACCTGCAACAGCTTTGGCTAGGAGAGTTTTGCCCACACCTGGAGCACCGACCATAAGCACACCTATAATATCAAACAAACGCTTTATTGTAGAGTGCAAAAATTGGCAGGGTTCCTCAGAAAAGGTACAGGTGCATTTTGAGTGGTGAAGGGGGTGGATGCCCCTTGAAAGTTCTGCTGACAATGATTGACAGGTAATTATGCTTGATCGATGTGGCAGTAGGACGGTACATATCTGGCATAAGGGCGGACAAGTTCGAGTTTATAAATGGTCTGCGCGCTCGAAGGAACTTTGCCAGTTGAGGTTTATATATAAAAAAATAATTAAAATTTTGGTACAGATGGATCTGTAGTACAGTGTAGTCGCAGGTTCGATCCCACGTCTGACTCAAAATTAACAGTCTTTCAGATGGGACATTAAACCGAGGTCTTGTGTCGGTGCTATACACCGTGCATGTAAAAGAACCAGCGGAGACTCTGGAATGGGTCTCTGTCTGTATAATTGCACTATCGTCCAAAAATCTAAAATGACTAATCTCTTCATGAGGCGTCGCTCATATGGGCAATACGATAAATAAACGTAAAACACACACACACAAAATTGTGGAAGCTTTGCATCTATAACATGAAATCTATATGAACCATAATATATCTTTTGGAAACTTTGCATATATAGCTTCAAATATATATGAATAATAAAATACCTTTTGGAAGCTTTGCACCCACAGCTTCAAACTTTTCTTTATCTTTGAGGAATTCAACAATGTTAGCCAATTCCTCTTTGGCTTCATCGCACTGTAGATAGAACAAGAACATGAACAGACAGATGAATGAAACACACTGCAGATAGAACAAGAACATGAACAGACAGGTGAATGAAACACACTGTAGATAGAACAAGAACATGAACAGACAGATGAATGAAACACACTGCAGATAGAACAAGAACATGTACAGACAGGTGAATGAAACACACTGCAGATAGAACAAGAACATGTACAGACAGGTGAATGAAACACACTGCAGATAGAACAAGACCATGTACAGACAGATGAATGAAACACACGTCAGATAGAACAAGAACATGTACAGACAGGTGAATGAAACACACGTCAGATAGAACAAGAACATGTACAGACAGATGAATGAAACACACGTCAGATAGAACAAGAACATGTACAGACAGGTGAATGAAACACACGTCAGATAGAACAAGAACATGTACAGACAGATGAATGAAACACACTGCAGATAGAACAAGAACATGTACAGACAGGTGAATGAAACACACGTCAGATAGAACAAGAACATGTACAGACAGACTAAAATGACTAATCTCTTCAGGAGGCGTCGCTCATATGGGCAACCGGTAGCGACGGTAAATAAACGTCTAAAAACACAAAATGACTCAAAATTAAAACAAAATAACTATTATAAGTCTGTGTACTTACACCTTTCACATCTTGGAATTTTATGTGTACTTCATCGGGATTCACTTCGAAATTTGTGTGGCCCAGTCCGGGTATGCCTCCAGTTATTCCTGATATAAAAAACACAAATCTGTGAAATGTGATGCCCCAGCAGAACAGATAGTGGTTGTAGCGAGACATTGGATAAGAGAGTACAGAGAAAACCCAACCCTTCTAACTTGTGGAAGTCGTGATAGTGCAGTGGTAGCTCGTTCACTTCCGGTGCGAAAGCCCGGAGCTTGTGCCCCACTGTAGCCGTTACGATTATGCCGTTAGGCAAGGTATTTAAATTCCACATTGCCTCATCTCTCCCCCGCCTAGTGATGGATTCCATCAGGAATGAGGTCTCAAGACCTCTTGATTAGAGGGGGTTCTGGATTAGAGGGGGTTCTGGATTAGAGGGAGTTCCAGATTAGAGGGGGTTCTGGATTAAAGAGGGTTCTGGATTAGAGGGAGTTCCAGATTAGAGGGGGTTCTGGATTAGAGGGAGTTCCAGATTAGAGGGGGTTCTGGATTAGAGGGAGTTCTAGATTAGAGGGAGTTCCAGATTAGAGGGGGTTCTGGATTAGAGAGGGTTCTGGATTAGAGGGAGTTCCAGATTAGAGGGGGTTCTGGATTAAAGAGGGTTCTGATTAGAGGGGGTTCCAGATTAGAGCAGGTTCCGGTTTAGAGGGGGTTCTGGCTTAGAGGGGGTTCCGGATTAGAGGAGGTTCCGAATTAGATGGGGTTCCGGCTTAGATGGGGTTCCAGATTAGATGGGGTTCCGGATTAGAGGGGGTTCCGGATAAGAGGGGGTTCCGGATTAGAGGAGGTTCCGGATTAGAGGGGGTTCCAGATTAGAGGAGGTTCCGGATTAGAGGGGATTCTGGATTAGAGGGGATTCTGGATTAGAGGAGGTTCCAGATTAGAGGAGGTTCCGAATTAGATGGGGTTCTGGCTTAGAGGAGGTTCCGAATTAGATGGGGTTCTGGATTAGAGGGGATTCTGGATTAGAGGAGGTTCTGGATTAGAGGAGGTTCCGGATTAGAGGAGGTTCCGGATTAGAGGGGATTCTGGATTAGAGGAGGTTCCGGATTAGAGGAGGTTCCGAATTAGATGGGGTTCCGGCTTAGATGGGGTTCTGAATTAGAGGGGGTTCCGGATTAGAGGAGATTCCGAATTAGAGGAGGTTCCGGATTAGAGGAGGTTCCTAATTAGATGGGGTTCTGGCTTAGATGGGGTTCTGGATTAGAGGAGGTTCCGAATTAGATGGGGTTCCGGATTAGAGGGGGTGCCGGATTAGAGGAGGTTCCGAATTAGAGGGGGTTCCGGATTAGAGGGTTGTTTTACATGTACAACAAACCAGTACTATGATGTACAGTGTAACATATGAATATGAAAATAAAACAAACATATAATTATAGACTGGTACAAAAGAGACCTGTACATGTTGTCACAAACTATATATAATGTACATGAACTTCTCTGCGAGTGCCAGAAAGTATTTCAAAGATAATTTAATTTGATTTTGGCTACTTTAGTGTAACATAAGCGGTTTTGTTTAACCACACCTTTACTGTGGGCTTTGGCCACGTCTCAGATACATTGATCAGTTTACGTTTGCGGTGTAAAGATAATTCTATCCTTGTATAACATGTATGCTTTATAGATGGATTATAACATGTATGCTTTATAGATGGATTATAACATGTATGCTTTATAGATGGATTATAACAGGTATGCTTTATAGATGGATATGCTGCCAGACTTCATATTGTAACCAAATCACTTTTAAAGCAACACTATATCGTATGAAATAAAATATATTTGAAAAATTCAAACTTTACGTATGGGTAGCAATGCTGCTACGCATTATTACATTATAATTTGTATAATTATGTTCAATTAGTAAACAGTGTTTTTTTGCGATAAAACAAACTCGAAACCGAAAGTAGGACTTTCCGAGTCGGTCGGTCACCACTTGTTTACAACCAGAACGCATCGTTCGCACTTGTTTACATTCGGAATGCATCGACCCCATTTGTCCCACGTTGTCTTTTTTAATTACATTACTTGATATGTTGATTCATACCTCTGTTAGCTAAGTCTTTTAGGGACATGCCTACATCCCCGCTAGGGGTTCGACATTAGAGGAAGATAGATCAAATAAAATGTTGACATTCCAACATGCTTTTCTACATCCGCTGTTGTTTCACGCATGCGCGCTGTGCGTGTTGATAAACAATTCGCGTATACGACCGTTACAACGGTGTATATTTATTGGAATTTTATCGTTTCTGAGAGACTATTTCGATTTTTGTAACACACATACATTAGTATTTATATTTTACCAAAAAGTATCCGTTATTACGATATAGTGCTGCTTTAATCAAATTGAACAACTGAAAACAAAAAATTGAAATGTTATGTTATGTTATATTTCGGGTTTTACGCCTGCATCAGCACCATTTTGGGCTATATTGTCGGCGGGCAGTTTACCTAACAACACCTTTCCTGGGCAGGCTCCAGCGGTTAACCAGTACTTGGGTGCACCAACCTCCGTAAGAAACTGCCAACTTTTTCATATAAATGAGACACGGCCTGAGCGGGGCTCGAACCCGTGACCATCAGTGATGATAGGTTACAGTGGTATACAAGTCAACGACCTTAACCACTCGACCACGGAGGCGGACCGAAATTGAAATGTACTCGTTACTCTATTATTTCAGTAATTAGTTGATGCTAATATCCACCAGGGTTCATTCTAGGTCAGAATTTTTGGGAGAAGTGAGAAAGCACGTGATCACTTCCTTAACCCATTCAACACCAAGTAACTCACATGGACTGGTCCATGATATTCATAAACCAATAAATGAATCAGAAAATCACATTTGGACAAGTTCATTTATCAAAATGGGTAATTATGTCTAAAAATAGTCATATCACTGGCAAAAAGTGCAGATCCTGATGAGACGGCTCGTCACGAGCCGGCTCATCTGGATCTACACTTTTTGTATGCCTTTTAGAGGTCTGTGGTGTTGAAAGGGTTAAATGGTGTTCTTTAATATACTTCTGCAAAAAAGGGTGAAAATGCACAGTACAACCATTAAATACAACATTTGAATAGAATGAGTGCTTTATAATGAGCCAGTGTATCTTACTAGACAACATTTTGTTTGAAAATCGTAAAAACCAAAAAATATTTTTTTTTTATAGGGAGAAGTGGCCAGAGGGCAAAGTCAGGGTCCCTAGAGCGACAATTTCGGCCTCTAAACTGATCCCTGTCCAATTGTGGTTCTGATTACCAAGCTCACTTCTCACTAATGTTATAACACTTTTCTCAGATCTCAAACTCAAATGATTTGATTGGTTGATTCTGAGTTTATTTACTGCCAGCTGAACCAATCAGAAGCTTGAGACTGAGATAGGAGCAAAGTTTTATAACCTCGAGGCATGGCCTGGAGGTTATAAAACTTTTCTCCAATCTCAAAACTCGGTCTCAATCGTCTGATTGGTCCAGCTGACAGTAACACTCAGATCAAATCAACCAATCAGATCACTTGAGCTTGAGATCTGAGAAAAGTTTTATAACCTCGAGGCCTGGACAATCTTCGCAGGTCCGTACTGAGCATTGCGAAAAATCAAATGGTTTTAAAGTAAAGCTCACCACCAGGGCCGGTCTGAGATCTGAGAAAAGTGTTATAACCTCGTGGCCTGGACAATCTTCGCAGGTCCGTACTGAGCATTGCGAAAAATCAAATGGTTTTAAAGTAAAGCTCACCACCAGGGCTGGTCTGAGATCTGAGAAAAGTTTTATAACCTCGGGACCAAGACAATCTTCGCAGGTCCGTATTAAACGTTACGAAAAATCAAGATAATTTTAAAGTAAAACTCACCACCAGGGCCGGCAGCGCTGCCCCCTCCTCTAGTGAACAAAAAGAAGTAAACAAGATACAGTCCAAGGACAACATAAACTGTATTTTTAATGACTTTCCACCGCTGTGACCAACTGTTGTCTTTTATTGGTCCATCACTGTTCATTATACCCTCGGCGTACGCTAACTTGATTTTATCCTGCACGTGAGGCTTTTCATCTTTCAGAATTCTGTGAAGTGTCTGTTGATCCCAGTTTTGTTTCTGAGCCTGGAAAGAAGAAGAAGCATTGATCTTAGCTCATTTTGAAGGAGAAGGTATCGACTGTCTGAAATGCTATCAATATGTATAATCTATACTTACACCGAGCGATTTCGTAAAAAACTTCATATATGATTCCTCGGTCTGTCCAAGGCCGGTCCTTCCAGCAGATTGTTTACGTTCCTGTTTGAATCCTCTACGAGATATATACACTGGAAATAAGAAGATAACAGTCAGTAATTGTACCATAGATGTAGGACTTTCCATAGAAAAACTGATAAGTCACTTGTACCATAGGTGTAGGACTTTCCATAGAAAAACTGATAAGTCACTTGTACCATAGGTGTAGGACTTTCCATAGAAAAACTGATAAGTCACTTGTACCATAGGTGTAGGACTTTCCATAGAAAAACTGATAAGTCACTTGTACCATAGGTGTAGGACTTTCCATAGAAAAACTGATAAGTCACTTGTACCATAGGTGTAGGACTTTCCATAGAAAAACTGATAAGTCACTTGTACCATAGGTGTAGGACTTTCCATAGAAAAACTGATAAGTCACTTGTACCATAGGTGTAGGACTTTCCATAGAAAAACTGATAAGTCACTTGTACCATAGGTGTAGGACTTTCCATAGAAAAACTGATAAGTCACTTGTACCATAGGTGTAGGACTTTCCATAGAAAAACTGATAAGTCACTTGTACCATAGGTGTAGGACTTTCCATAGAAAAACTGATAAGTCACTTGTACCATAGGTGTAGGACTTTCCATAGAAAAACTGATAAGTCACTTGTACCATAGGTGTAAGACTTTCCTTAGAAAAACTGATAAGTCACTTGTATCATAGATAGGGTACTTTCTATGGAATAACTGATACGTCACTTGTATCATAGATAGGGAACTTTCTACGGAATAACTGATACGTCACTTGTATCATAGATGGGGCCAGAGAAAATATAAATAAGAATAAGAGACATTGGTGAGTTACTGCCCCTGAATACTCATAAAAGTATACAGACATGTCGTATTAATTGCTTTCCTCTGTTTTTATCGTTGTTTCATTTGCTCTGCATGTTATCACTTTTTATCTGTTTTCTCATCTTGCAATGATTAAATCTAGATATATATCCTACAGTATATCCAGTATATCCTACAGTCAGTATATCCTACAGTCAGTATATCCTACAATATATCCTACAGTAGATACTCTACTGTCAAAATTGTCATCAATTCTTTAACACGATTTCGATAAAATCACATTTATCATACAGCAACATTAAGGAACAACAGTAAAAACAAAGGGATTCCAACTAAAAGGACCAATATACATTTCAGGATAAAGTAACTGCCAAGGGAGGTAATAGAAAAACCCAGCATTGCTGCTTATTCAACCAAACATACCTGGTGACAATGTCTGACTGAGAAGCCTACTAATCTCTGGTTTGAGAAACAAGCTGAAACCTCCGGCATTTGGCATCTCTAGCATTCGTTCCGTGAAACCTGGAAGTAAAGATAATGCATGTTTGTTCGGGTTTTACGCCTGCAACATCACCAGTTTGGGCTATATCACCGACGGGCAGCTTACCTAACAACAACCTTTCTTGGGCAGGTTGTCCGATTAGCGCGCTTGCTTCTCACCAATGCAACACGGGTTCGATCCTCGGAATTGGAAGTATGTGAGATGGTACGGTGGTCGCCAGATCGGACAGGTGGGTTTTCTCCGGATTCCTCCCACACGAATAATAACATCATATACGTTTTCATCCGCGCCAACGAGAGTGATTAATATAAGTTGTTAAAACTTGCTTCGCAATCGTTGTAAAATAAATAAAGTATAAAAAAAGTTTGATTCCCCCGTCTGACCCTAATACAATTAACATGGAACTTTAAACCGAGTTCATGTCGGTGCTTTACACCGTGCACGTAAAAGAACTAGAGGAGACGCTGGAATGTGTCTCTGTCTGTATCATTGCAATATCCTCCACAAATCTAAAATGACTAATCTCTTCAGGAGGTGGTGCTCATATGGGAAACCGGTAGCGACGATAAATAAACGCAAAATACACACTCTTCCAAATCCTTGTTACTGGGTATTTCAGTCTTACTGCTCCTGATATGATCACGTGATGCTGACAAACAAACAAATAAATAAAGTTAAAAAAATAAATAGTGTTGCACACGTGTAGCACCGATACACGTCATAACTCCGCTATACGTCATAACTCCGCTATACGTCATAAGACCGATACACGTCATTAACAATTCCGCTAAGCGTCTTACAGTCGTAACCGCAAAACGTCAGAAAAAATATGCAATACGTCAAATATATAAAAAAATACCATTAAACGTCATACACATTTCCGGTAAAGGTCATAAACAATTGTAAATTCTTTATAATGCAGGCATATTTTGCTAATTTAAGTGCTCTTGAGTTTTGTTTCATTGATAAATCAGACGCTTGCAGTTCAGGCCGGAACACGTACGGAAGCGGAAATTAAAATACAAGGTGTGTATTTCTACGTCGGTAGGTAAATACAACTAAAACGAAGCAATTATACTGGTTTGTTTTATATGACGTAGTGCGTATTTTTTACGAATAAAGTTAATAAATATCTAAATGCGTAGGATTACAAGGTAAAAACCACTGTCTCTGACTAGCACCTCCCGGTCATACTCGCCATTCAGTGTTGGGAGTATTAATATGTAGATGTAAACCTTAAAGCGACATTACATCGCAAAAAGCCAATAAATACATTTTTACGTATACATTGCTACTACAAATACTTCGAAATATATGATTCGACCACAAGTGAAAGCATGATTTCATATAGCAGTCAGCCACCCACGACCATGCTGTTACGTTTGTTTATTATTGGAGTCTATACTAAACATGTGCTACTGTCATTTAGAGATAATTTAATCAAATTAGTTGAACAATAATTATGCGAGATATAGTAGTAAATCTATACCATAAAAATTGTTATCCGGGATACATGCGTTGTATTACGCATGAATGTTGACCTTATTTATATTATATTGTTATGTCAACAAACGTCGTATACGACGCTTGTTTATTAATTGAAATATTCAGATTCTGCAGCAAATAATTGGAACAAAATTATACCATATGATAGGAAATTACATTATATAGAATATTGCATTTTCAACGATGTATGTCGCTTTAATTACCTGTTTTATTTTCAAAGAATGTAGGAGCCGATACAAAGGTTGTCTTCCAATGGCTACTCTCTGGGACACCCATTAAGGCAGAAAGCTTTGCAATACTGTCCACCTGCATCAGAATGGCCATACAGGTGTCTGCATCTAGTTGCTCTGCCTGAAACAATAAACTTGCACGGTCATGTTGATTCACAGGTTGCTCTGCCTGAAACAATAAACTCACACGGTCATGTTGATTCACAGGTTGCTCTGCCTGAAACAATAAACTCACACGGTCATGTTGATTCACAGGTTGCTCTGCCTGAAACAATAAACTTGCACGATCATGTTGATTCACAGGTTGCTCTGCCTGAAACAATAAACTCACACGGTCATGTTGATTCACAGGTTGCTCTGCCTGAAACAATAAACTTGCACGATCATGTTGATTCACAGCTTGCTCTGCGTGAAACGACAAACTATCAACCATGTTGATTCACAGGTTGCTCTGCGTGAAACAACAAATCATCAACCAGGTTGATGCACAGGTTGCTCTGCGTGAAACAACAAACTATCAACCATGTTGATTCACAGGTTGCTCTGCGTGAAACAACAAACTATCAACCATGTTGATTCACAGGTTGCTCTGCGTGAAACAACAAACTATCAACCATGTTGATGCACAGGTTGCTCTGCGTGAAACAACAAACTATCAACCATGTTGATTCACAGGTTGCTCTGCGTGAAACAACAAACTATCAACCATGTTGATTCACAGGTTGCTCTGCGTGAAACGACAAACTATCAACCATGTTGATTCACAGGTTGCTCTGAGTGAAACGACAAACTATCAACCATGTTGATGCACAGGTTGCTCTGCGTGAAACGACAAACTATCAACCATGTTGATTCACAGGTTGCTCTGCGTGAAACAACAAACTATCAACCATGTTGATTCACAGGTTGCTCTGCGTGAAACAACAAACTATCAACCATGTTGATTCACAGGTTGCTCTGCGTGAAACAACAAACTATCAACCATGTTGATTCACAGGTTGCTCTGCGTGAAACAACAAACTATCAACCATGTTGATTCACAGGTTGCTCTGCGTGAAACAACAAACTATCAACCATGTTGATTCACAGGTTGCTCTGCGTGAAACAACAAACTATCAACCATGTTGATTCACAGGTTGCTCTGCGTGAAACAACAAACTATCAACCATGTTGATGCACAGGTTGCTCTGCGTGAAACAACAAACTATCAACCATGTTGATTCACAGGTTGTAAGTACGATATTTTATCAGTTGTAAACAAAATATGGAATCTAGTTCTATGGTAGATCACTATAATAAAAAATAATAGTTTGGTGGATTGGTGCTTGCTTGTTTTGTTTTCCGCCGTCATTATCACCATTTTTGGGCTATATCGTCAGTGGGCAGTTTACCTAACAACACCATTCCTGGGCAGGCTCCAGCAGTTACCCAGTACATGGTGCACCAACCTCTGTAAGAAGCTACCAACTTTTTCATATAAACATACACGGCCTGAGCGGGACTCGAACCCGTAACCATCAGTGGTGATAGATTACAGTGGTAAGCCAGCAACCATTTGACCATTGGTGTAAGAAAACATTTTTAATTTATTGTTGACTTAGTTTCTACAAATTTATTTTAGCTCGATTGCGAAACAAATTCTTACAACTTATATTAATCACTCTCGAGACCTCATTCCTGATGGCATCCATCGCCACTAGGGAGAGAGAAGAAGCAACGAGGAATTTAAATGCCTTGCTTATGGGCACAATCGTAGCGGCTCCAGTGAGGCTCGAACTCTGGGCCTTTCCAGGGTTCATTCTAGGTCAGAATGTTTGGGAGAAGTGAGAAAGCGCGTGATCGCTTCCTTAAATGATGTTCTTTAATATACTTCTGCAAAATAGGGTTAAAATTCACAGTACAACCATTAAATACAACATTTGAATAGAAGGAGTGCTTTATAATGGGCCAGTGTATCTTACTAGACACAATTTTGTTTGAAAATTGTAAAAACCAAAATATATATTTGTTTTTGTTTTTTTAGGGAGAAGTGGGGCCCCCAGAGGGCGAAGTCAGGGTCTCAAGGGCGACAATTTCGCCCACATCGCCCTCTAGAATGATCCCTGCTTTCGCACCTGAAGCCACAGGTTTGACTGTACCATGATTAGTTACATTACCTCTACAGGTTTTGTTTCCTCTTCTCTTTCTGAGCCTTCTGTGATCTCTGGCCTATGTTGCCTGGCAACGACCCTCTGACCTCGTCCCTTCGGTATGAGTACACCCACACTTCCATTTCTCATCGAGTTTATTACTGTAGATATGTGTGTAAGGGCGACAGCAACCTGAAATGACACAAGTATAATCTTAAAATAACAGCTTTTTTGTCTCTTTGTTTTATGGGGTCAGTAGAAATACAAAAATGTCAGTTGATCTTTCTGGCACTAGCAAAATTTTGCGAGTTCAATTTAAATCCTGTGAAATGTATAATTTACGTTCCTGTCTGCCTACTTTCATTTTCTGATTGTAAACACACATAAAACTATGACGTAGAACACAACTGTTTGACTGGTTTTTGGTTTTGCTCCTTTTGGGCCAATTGGCGCAGGTTTTTAATCCAGTCTGCGTATACATTTTTATAGTAGTAGATATTCCAAGACGAAATGTATAAAATAACTAATTTATGTCAGTATTTTAATGTCAGTAATAGTGGTGAGAGGAGGCAACAATCGCATGTACCCGAGTCTAGTTGGGCGATTCTGCCTGTAAAAAGACAATTTGCCCATCTCTAAAAACAATAAAAAGTGAACGCTGTGATGAAGCGTGATGAAACGGCCCACACTCGATTCGCCCTATTCTGAGTCGGACCCGTAGATCTAATTGAAAAGTAAAATGACGTTTTATCAAAATTGCGAGAAGAATTCAACTAATGCAAGTTGACAATTTAGGTACTCGCAAAAATTTGCCAATGCACAAAAAGTTAAATTCTAGCCATGGGGGCAACACCGGCAGCTTAGATCATAACGTATCTACGTTGAGGGTCGCAGGTCGTCTATAATCCCTCTTGTTTGTGTACTCAGATGGCGACTTTCCAGCTATTAATGGCGGTCAAAGACCATGTGTGCCTCTTAGAGCCAGAGCAGTACAGCAGGGGCAGACAAACACCCAGGTAGAACTACAGACCTTCTCCAGGCCAACTGAATAGTCTTCTTCCTACTCTGTAAGACATGCTATACTATATTCCATTTATGTCAAACCCCTCGCGGGGACCTATATGTAGTGTATTTCATCGTGGGTAGAACATAGGCCCAGTTAACTCAGTTGGTAAAGTAGTCTGACTAGTATTTGAAAGGTTGTGGGTTCTAGTCACGTCACTAACTTTCTGCTTTATATAAATGCTGGTAGTGGTACAACCAGGAGTCTAAACTTTATTTATTTTACGATTGCGATAGAAAAGTTCTAACAACTTATATTAATCACTCTCGTTGGCGAGGATGAAAGCGTATATGTGTCATTCGTGTGGGAGGAAACCGGAGATGGGAGGAAACCCACCTGTCCGATCTGGCGACCACCGTACCATCTCACATACTTACCGGTCTGAGGATCGAACTCGGCTTGCATTGGTGAGAAGCGAACGCGCTAACCATTGCGCCAATCGGACAGCCAATGAACAACCATTAGTAACATGTCTACATCCCTGCGAGGTGTTCGACATTATTATTATAGGAAGATAGATAGTATACTGTTCATAGTCCGCCTCTGTGGTCGAGTGGTTAAGGTCGCTGACTTGTATACCACTGTAACCTATCATCACTGATGGTCACGGGTTCGAGCCCCGCTCAGGCCGTGTCTCATTTATATGAAAAAGTTGGCAGTTTCTTACGGAGGTTGGTGCACCCAAGTACTGGTTAACAGCTGGAGCCTGCCCAGGAAAGGTGTTGTTAAGTAAACTGCCCGCCGGCGATATAGCCCAAAATGGTGCTGATGCAGGCGTAAAACCCGAAATATAACATATATAAAAATATATACTGTTCATCGACAAGTTTCCCCGAAATCCGTACAACAGCCCGACATTTCAGACAAAACGATGTCAGACAAGTTTCGTGAAGACTGTAATAAAATTTTGTATGGTCCAAGATTTAGAACATAATTTCATCATGCAAGAAAAAATATGCATGGCCTGCAGATGGACCTGCCCATCTGTGAACTAGAAAAAACAAATATGTGCTATTATCAGACTATATATTCATCATAAAATTAAACCTGTGGTTGATACGTAGCGGAAAAGGACATTTTCCCCTCAGCAATAAAGCTCAGAGACGTCCAATTTCTTATATTATTTAAAAATAATCTAGTTTTTTCCCCAGATGTGACATTCAGTTTGCGACGTAAATAAGATGTTTAAAAGTCTTTGATTGGGTAATAGAAAAGCAATGCTCCAATAGAATAACGGTTAACATTTAGAAACGTCTTCGGATATGTTCGGCTTTAAACCATTTTCACAAATAAACACGAATAAACAATTCAATTGTATTCGTCTTTTGGGTGGATGGATGGCAGTCGTTAGCATGGGTTCCAGTCTGTCGATTTTTCACAAATTTACTTCTGGCAAAATCAGAATTTCAATACGGCCCAAGGGGAGAAGAACTTTATAAGTTTTCTTTTGTTCTAATCCCTTTCAGTCTACTGCTGTTAAATTATATGTAAAATGTTCATTTCTTGATTACATGTACAAATACTGAAATAAATAATGTTTAAACTAATACGGCCCAATTAATGATTTCGGTATTAAGCTATAATTATATGATGGCCAGGCAAAATATATCAACGCCTGTTCCCAGGCTATGCAGTCGTGTACATCTTACACATTGCATGCTGTACACGAAGCTACGGCTGACATAACATTATTCTGTGGCTCTAGGTTGAGGCAACCTATGTTTCGTTCATAGAATTAGTTTTAATTTAGAATGTTAATGACGTGATCATATAATGTCATGAAGGTGTCAGGATTGAAGAAAGAGGGCGGACTCAATTAAGGAACAGAACAGTTGTTTGTTTACAAGACTTGTACAATGTACAAGTACATCGTCGAAAGACACAATACATTTAACATAATTACTGGTCATTTGATATATCGTAACATAGTTGTTAACAATATTCATATAATTTCAATCAGTTAACAAGAAAGTTTCTATCAGTATATTACAAATTACCATAAAGAGGATGAACAATATAATATACTAAATAAGCATTTGGTTATTCAGCACAGATAATGCTTCTTTGACATATTTGGACAAGTTACATGTATAACACACACAGTTTATTTTAGCAATTCTAAAAATGTGGACATTGATGGCTTAGAAAGGTAATATATATATATATAATATATATATAATATATATAATATATATATATATATAAATTATATATGTACTTTGTACGCATGGACTTTGTACCCATATATACGCACGTAACCATGAACATATACATATAATATGATATTCGTCTTCTATTTCTAATGTGTTACATTAGTTACAGTATATTTGATCTCTCGGCGTTCTATTTGTTGCATAACATCCTCCAGTTTGAATTCTTAATGGATGAACTGATAATCTCAGCCTACTAATAAACAACATATGGTTCCGTGGCAGAATGTCTAGACAACTCGCATAACATAATTTAATTTTAAATAATCTGTTATTATCATCCAGGACTGGACTTCTATCTAAATTCCCAAACCATTCATGGATAAATGTATCAATGATACCATGCTTGAATATATAGCAAAATGCCTTCATATCAGTAACGTTATTATTACAAACACACATTCGGGAATCCATAGTTATTCAGCACAGATTTTACATTAAGGATTAATTCAACAGCTGGATATCAGTGACCAGTAAATTTTGCACGACAAGAACAATTCAATTACTGATTTAAGTGTCATTGAAATAGCAAGTCATTGGATAACACTGATTGCAAACAAATCATATATTTTATCCCTGGAAAATAGCTCAAGTAGCATCCGTTCAACGCAACAACAGTCCCCACAACAACCAAGAGACAAACTATACACAATCTCATAACGATATTAATTCCACCCCCTCTGTGGGTACTGACACCGGTTAACGGTCACAGGAGAAGGTGCAATTGAAACTTGCAATTTTGAATATTCAATGTCTAGTGTCGAAATATTGTAACAAATTACAGTGCAGTGAAGTTTTAACTATATTTGAACATAATGACATAGTAATGTTTACAGAAACTTGGTCGAATGAATTTCAAGATTTAAATATGCCTAATTTTCAATTATTCTCTTTACATAGAAAGAAAGGTAAAAAGTCCAAACGTGACTCTGGTGGGATTATTATTTATATTAGAGATAAGTTTGTAAATGATAAATGCTTGTTCTTTGAGAGTGAAGATGATATTGTGTGGTTAAGGCTTGATGGTAAATTGTTTTATTTGGAAAGTGATCTATTTATTGGTTTATGTTATGTCATGCCGGAATGTAGCGGTAGGTTTAATACTATTGAACAAAACATATTTTATAGACTTTTAGAATCTGTATCTGCTATACATAATTACACAAATGGTCAGTGCAACATACTCCTATCTGGTGATTTTAATAGTCGACTTCAGACAAACCTGACTTTATTGATTTCGATTCTAACGGTGATTTCCATTTGTTACCAGACGATTATACGCCTGACATCGTGCGTCCTAGATTTTCACAGGACAAAGGTCATAATAATAATGGTACAGCTTTCCTTGATTTTTGTAAGCAAACCGGTTTACGTATACTAAACGGACGTTGTGGCGAGGATGCGGGAATCGGTAAATATACTTTCGTGGGGTCACGCGGTTGTAGCTTAGTTGACTATGTATTAGCATCAGAACCAGTTTTTAATATCATTAAATTATTTACGGTACATGATCCCAATTCTTTTTCGGATCATTGCTTAATTGAATATGTTTATGAAAATAACATTAATTGGAATGACAACGCAAACGGACACTTTGACCATCCGAGTAATGATAACTATTCACGTGTAGATTATAGGTATAGATGGAAAATCGAGTCATGTACCGACTTTGTAAATGGTATTACGGCACAATATTTTGGCGAACAATTAAGTATGTTAACTACGTTTACCAACACCTGTACCATTGAAAATGATATTAATTCCAGCTTATCACAATTTTCGGATCTTATGAGTTCTGTTATGTTTCGAAATAGTCGCTCTGATGAAAACAGGTTATTACTAGTAAAATCGCGATCTGAGTATAAATCCACGATAAGAAAATGCAGAAGAATTTATATGAATGATAAAACCAAAGTATTAGAGTCGTATAGGTATACTAATGCTAAGCTTTATTGGAAACTTTTAAAACAGTCAGCTCAAGTTAAAACCCCTGATATACCGTTATCATCTTTTGAAGCATATTTTAAAGCAGTTAATAACCCTGACAACCCGTTTTATCAGCCGGACGAAGATATAGTATATTTTAATGAACGTTTTGTTCGTGACGAATTTCAAACTATGTTTAGCGAGATGGATGTTGAAATAAACACTACAGAAATTATTAAAGCTATTAACGAGCTAAAGACCGGTAAAAGTGCTGGTCCAGATAATTATTTATATGAATACTTTATACATGGTAAGGATATTTTGCTTCCATATTTACTTGCATTATTCAACTCAATTTTTCAATCGGGTTACTTTCCAGATGCCTGGGCAGAAAGATACATAATTCCTTTACATAAAAAAGGTTCTATAAACAATCCCGAAAATTACAGGGGAATAACATTGTTAAGTGTCTTAGGCAAACTTTTTACGAAAATATTAAATAACCGTCTAAACAGTTGGGCAGAGGAATACAATGTTTATATTGAGGCACAGGCAGGCTTTCGAAGTGGAATGAGTACTACTGACACTATTTTTGTTCTCCATGGTTTAATCACACACATGCTAAATCATGGTAAAAAATTGTATTGTAGCTTTGTAGATTTCAGTAAAGCTTTTGACTATGTTGAGCGTAACAGTTTATGGGCGAAACTTATTAAACTTGGAATTAGGGGGAAAATGCTAACACTATTGAAAAGTATGTATTTGCATGCTAAATCATGTGTTCGTTTTAATAACACTCTTAGTAATGATTTCACTTGTTATTTAGGTGTGCGCCAAGGTGAATCTTTATCGCCTTTCCTATTTGCTATGTTTTTAAATGATCTTGAAGAACATATGGTATTAAATGGATTTAAGGGCATAGAAATGTACATGACAAAACTTTTCATTTTATTATATGCAGATGACATTGTTATTTTTTCAGAGTCTGCGGATGGCTTACAACACGGTCTAAATATTTTGTATGGTTACTGTAATAGGTGGAAATTGAAAATTAATGTTAAAAAAACAAAGGTTGTTGTTTTCAGAAAAGGCGGTATTTTACCTCGGAATTTAAATTTTATATTTAATGGCGAAACAATTGAAATCATTAAATAGTTTTCATATTTAGGTATTGTTTTTACTCAAGGTGGGTCGTTTAGCGAAGCACAAGTGAATCTTTCATCTAAAGCACAGAAAGCCATTTTTAAACTTAACAAGTATTTATACAATTTTCCAAATGTTACTGTTAAACACAAAATTGACCTTTTTGATAAACTTATTTCACCAATTTTAAACTATTCTTGCGAGGTATGGGGTTTTCATAAAGCTAATAACATTGAACGAGTGCATACTCAGTACTGTAAACGTATTTTACTAGTGAAACGTTCCACACAAAATGATTTTATATATGGCGCCTTAAATCGTTTTGATTTGTCATTTAACCGTTACGTTAGAATTGTTAAGTATTGGATAAAAATTACATGTACTAGTGATTTGAAGTATTGTAAACTTGTTTACGAAATATTACCGACGCCGACATTTATCCCAACAAAGTTTCGTGGGTTACACTTTTGCAAAATTTACTGTCCACTTTAGGATTTCGTGAGGTCTGGTTAGCACAGAGTGTCGGTAACGTGAGCGCTTTTATCAGCCTTTTTAAACAGCGGTTACGTGATACAAGTATGCAAAACTGGAACTCGATGATAGAAAATTCATCCCGTAGTACTTTTTACAAATCTGTTGTCTCATTTGATTTTCAGTATTATCTGAAGTGCGACTTACCATCCAAATATAGAGTAGCAATGACAAGACTGTTGTTGTCCTCCCATAACCTTTCTATTGAAAGATGGCACCGTCCACACAGCATTCCGCGTGAGGAACGTAAATGCATTTCATGTGATAAACTCGAAGACGAGTACCATTTTCTCATTGAATGTTCCTTATATAATGATCTACGAAATAAATACATTTCAAGGTACTATTGGTTTAATCCGAGTATGTATAAATTGCAAACACTTTTTGATAGTAAAAATCTGTCTGTTATCAAGAAACTAAGTGTATTCATTTATAAAGCTTTTGAGTTACGGTCAGAATTGATATGCTGACTAATTATTATGTTTCATCTGAGTGCAAATTATTATATAATTATGTGCTATTTTGTACAATATTGCATGAATCTTGAATCAATATATATATGCCATTACGTCTTTAAATTATTATTTATGTATGACCATATTACAGTTACAATATACACTTGTCATGACTATGCATAGATGCCTATACATTTCAGTTAAAGTCAATCAGTACATTGCATATGACTTGCTGAAACTGTTTTGTTTAAGGCCCGAGCTACATAAGTAGTGCTTATACATTTTACACATTGTACATGCTGATGTAAAGGTTTAATGAAATAATTTAAAGTACCAATTCTAAATCTATATATTATTATGCAATGCACCACCGAATTAATACTTGAATTGATTTTTGTATAGTTAACACCTTCTCCGCATGACTATGCATATTTTGGGTGTTGTATGAAACTATGAGCATTACGGTTTGAGTACACTGTTCATGAGAGTTATAAATAGTTCTGCCATTGATTGTATGCATTGTCACTGTGTTATTGTCATCTTGTTGCGTCACTGTATACTGTATAATATATATGTTTATGTTTGTTGTATGTTCTCATGGGCCTCTGGCTTATTGAAAAAAAAACTATCTATCTATCTATTAATACTTATTAATGTAAACATATATTAAATAAACTTTCTTGATTTTAGCATTTATAAAGCTGTGCAGAGAACACGTGATTACTTAAGAACTTAATCGTTAATCAGCTTATAGATGGTGACATGGAGTTAAATGGGCAATCATTACACAGAGGCAACTGCTACACAGAATCTACACGTGATCATGTCCGACTTATGGAAACATACGTTATTTATTATACCTAAATAGTCGCTAAAAGCATATAGGTCCCTTTAAGTAGTCTCCTCTGTTTTTATCGTTGTTTCCTTAGCACAACATGCTATCAATTTCCATCGACAGTTTATTATATATCGACAGCTGTCTTACATTGTATCCAATATGTACTTATCAGTCTGTCAATATTTGTTATCAATCTTTTTTTAACATGTTTTTGATAACATCTGAATGACCATACCACAACATCTTGTCAAGGACAAACAGTAAAAACAAAGCGAATTCTAATTAAAAGGACCTACATTCTATATCCGTTATCTCAAAGTCGGTCATGTCGAATTATCCGGAGTCGGATCGAAGTCCAGTTTCAGACACTACCATTTTACATATAACTGGCTCCATTTATATAGAATTTCGGTTATGTCGAACTATTTTGTCCGGTCCGACGGAATTCGTCATAACGGATGCAGATGTATTTCGGGATCAATGGAACTTTATCGGCCAAAGGGGCAACATAAAACAAGCGACTTCACTCAGTGCTCATACATCTATTCGTATGCCAATTATAATGGGGTTGTGAGGTCAATAGTACATGGGTACATGAAGATGTTACACAAGGATCAATTATAGGACATCTACAGTTTAATAATGTTTTTATGAATGCCTTTCGACATGTCTTACTGTTTTAGGCTGGTAAATGTATCCCAGTTTCAAGTATGATGGATGTATCGGTTTTCGGTCCTATAAAGTTTGTCGGCGAATAAGTTTAGCTTGTAGTCAAGTATTATTACATCGGATGAAATAATGTTACTACGTAAAGTGATCATTCTTGCATTTAATTTTCGTGACTGAACTTGAAATTAAAACTACAATATCACCACTGAACATGTGCTATTTATTAAATTGCATGTAACAGAAATGCGTTTTCCTGCATGTTCACATGGCTTGCACATGACTTTGTTGAACAGACCATGAGAGTTCTCCTGTTGCTAAAACTCTATCCAAACTATTTCTAAATGCATCAACCTCCGTAAAAAATGTTACATATAAAGGGATACAGGGCTCGAACCCGTGACCATCAGTGATCAAATATTACAGTGGTATACAAGTCAGCGAACTTAGCCACTCCACCACGGATGACTTTTTTAAAGTTTATTTAACACCGCTACCGGTTGCCCCATTTGAAGGTCGGGCAGTTTACCTAACAACACCTTCATGGGCATGCTCCAGCGGTTAACCAGTACTTTATGCACCAACCTCCGTATTAAATTGCCAACTGTTTCATATAAAGACACACGAGGTGAGCGGGGCTCGAATCCGTTGCCATAAGTGGTAATAGGCTACAGTGGTATACAAGTCAGCGACCTTAACCACTCGACAACGGAGCAGGGTCGAATACTTCAAAATGTATTGAATACGAATACTTTCCAAAAGTTTTAATACGATTACGAATACAGCAAATTTTAAAAGTAATTGAATATGATTAATAATACTCCAACACAGTATTCTAATACATTTTGTAAATAATAACAATAATATCTAGTAGGAGGGGTATATATATATATATCTTTGGAACAGCTCCGACTAATATGTTTTAAGAGCCCTGGCACGATCATTATAATAAATGTATTCAAAATGTATTCGTAAAATATTCATGAATACACAAACATTTGGAGCTGTAATCGAATACATCATGACTATTCGTGTATGCATGTATTCATGTAATAATGAATACGAATACCGAATAATTTATCGTCGCTACCGGTTGCCCATATGTGCGACGCCCCATGAAGAAACTAGTCATTTTAGATTTTTAGAGTATAGTGCAATGATACAGATAGAGACCCATCCCAGAGCCTCCTCTGGTTCTTTACGGTAAATGTTGTAAAGCACCGACTAGATACATCGGTTTAACGTCCCATCTGAAAGACTGTTAATTTTATTAGGGTCAGACTGGGGATTGAAACTACAAATATGCACATATAAAACATATATATATTAATAATAATAAAACGTTTACATACGTTGTTGGACAATCAAGAAATGATATTATGTAGCACAATAACAATTTGCAAATTGACTATTGCCCCCACCTTCACCATGGTGGACCATTATAACCACATGTCCATGAATCCAATATGTCTACACATACGTTTAACATAAGTTATCATAAGTCGACTTCTGGAAGAAGGCTGTCCTCAGCCTCTGACTCCAGCTCATTTGTACTGTCGCGTCCGGTTGCGGTTTGCTCATTATAATTATACAATATGTCTTGATATTTCCAAAATTTGTCTAGACGTCTCTCAAAAGAAGGTACT
Organism: Archivesica marissinica; assembly: GCA_014843695.1. Classification (NCBI taxonomy): domain Eukaryota; kingdom Metazoa; phylum Mollusca; class Bivalvia; order Venerida; family Vesicomyidae; genus Archivesica; species Archivesica marissinica. Next base: position 17,950,491 of record CM026386.1, on the reverse strand, counting down.
GACTTTGCACTTATAACACTGTCTGGTAGGGAATTCCAGGTGTCTATCACTCTGTGAGTAAACGAGTATTTTCTGATGTTCAGTCGTGCCCTTGGTTTATATATTGTCTGGGTGTTTCCTCTTGTTGAATTGTTGTCTCTTAAGTTGAACAGTTTCTCGGGCAGAAAGTCATATTTTTCATTCAGGATTTTGAAAACTTCGATCATGTCTCCTCTCGTTCGTCTATATGCAAGTGTCGGTAATTTGAGTTTTTTCAGTCTCTCAGTATATGACAACTCTGACAATCCGGGAACTAGCTTTGTCGCTCTTCTTTGCACATTTTCAATAGTTGTAATATCTTTCTTGTTATATGGGTTCCAGACTGGGTTGGCGTATTCCAAATGTGGTCTAACTAATGCGGTATACAATAGTCTGAATGTAATGCAATCTAAATATTCAAACGATCTTCTTATTACACCTGCAATCGAGTTTGCTTTGTTCACCTTCTCAGCTATGTGCTTCTCAAATGTCAATTTATCATCAATGACTACTCCGACATCCTTTTCTGACCGACTTTTATTCATTGGCGGGTATTCAGCTTTTAGTTTACATGAAATGCATAATCGCTATAATATATCTATCCATCTTCCCTAGATGTCAAATCCATATCGGGGATGTAGTCATATTCCTCCTATGGTGTCGATTTTAGAAATTGATTTTGCATTCAACCACTTTGATAGTTAGAACCGATTTCGTATTAAGGGAATTTGGATTTTAGAAACATTTTACAGTTATCAGGCTCGTAGCCATGCTGAGGCACTCCCCTCGGTTAGAATTTTGCAAGTAACGACAGGTATATAGGAAAACTGTTAAAACTGCCTTCAGAATGCACAGACAAGCATACACAAATATAATTCGGGGTGGGGTCGCCTCGGTTATTTTCATATTCTGGCTACGGCACCGGTTATTGTGTCCATGGATACAATGTACGTTAAATCCTTTTCTCAACCAGCCGATGAGACCTGTGTTATGTGTGACATCATCAGTACGTATACAAGCGGAGAAGATACATTAATTACATAAAGTGCAAAGACTAATGCTGTACTCCTACACCTGCGTCACATCAAACTTACCAATAGTGTTACCGATACTGGAATATGAACCATGCGCTCGGGAATCCTCTCAGGCACTCCCATGAAATAAGTTTAGTAACAATCAAGCGCGATCATTGCACGTTCTGTTTCTGACCTTAGATTTGGTTCCGCGACTATAATATATTCTAACGTTCTAGGTTAGTGATGTGGGAACCAGTCACTGTGCATAGTAAAATAAACTTATAAACGAATAGTTGTTATATTGTCATTATCGTCTAAATTATTGAAAATAAGTTATGATTTGTAAAATTTAATATCCTACAAATTAGAAATTAATCCATTTTGCTTTTATTGTTTTGCTTTCTAATTCTTCTTAGAAACATATCAGCGATATAAATTATGTTAATTTACTGGTTGGAAGCCGGAAGCTGGAGCCGTTACGATTGTGTCCTTAGGCAAGGCATTTAAATTCCACATTGCCTCTTCTCTCTCCTTCATAGCGATGGATTCCATCAGGAATGAGGTCTCGAGAGTGATTAATATAAGTTGAACGAACTTGTTTCGCAATCGAGCTCAAATAAATGTGTATAAAATAAAAAAATAGTACAATTATAAAATGGAACACAACTTAGTATCCTTGTGTTACGCTAATGGTCCACACTGTAGTTTGAAAGTCAATGTTAACGATTTCGGTTTCAATTCGAGTCAACTTACTGCATATTCGGAGATATTAATGGTTATTTATAGCATGCTCGGCAACAGGGGCGTCCATGGTCGAGTGGCTATAATCGAACTTAACTTCGTTTGAATCACGTGTCCTCATCGCTGTAGATTTGAATAATGCACGTGGGCTATGTATATTCCATTAATGTCAAACCAGGGACGTATACATGTTTTCATTGCCAGGCTTAGTCGACCTAAGCGGTTAACTAGTACTAAGCAATGCGTGTGAGGTGCCTTGTGTTCCGACCGAGTATCGAACCTGGGAACTTCGATTCAAAATCCGACGCTCTACAACTGACGACGGAAGCCACATGTGGGTCGAATTATTTCAAGTGAGGAAGCTATCCAGCTGATTTGTGGAAATTCGATGGTTCTACCCGGGTACCCGCCACTGCATGAAATACTGCTTGAAGGCACCCGCTGTTTTCATACACCAATGAGAGTTGTTGAGTCACCATGTGACTTTAGCTGTCGGTGTAACTACTTTAAGCGCAATAACAAACATAGTTTGCACTTGTCGCATGAAACACGTTTCAATGGATTCACTAAATTAGTTCATATTAAATTACACCTCTAATTATCCCCAGAACGGGCCTCTTATGCGTTCTGAATCAATCAGTCAGTGGTGTCATTCGTGACGTCATCTAAACGTATTTCCTTGCGCGAGTAAATTCCAACTTGAACAAGGTATGATACTATCATTTTCTGTCACAAGTCTGGTACCAGCCCTGCCAAGCCATGACTTTTTAACACCAGTACGTAAGAACAAACGTAAAGTAACCCCCAATACATGTAGTGGCTATAATACTGACAACATCATAGATAGACAAACTGTGAACCACTCTAGGTGTTTTGTGCCAGTGCAGTGTAGGACAAAACAATATAGACAGTCATTCTTCCCACAGACTATTATTGACTGGAATAAACTGGAAGATAGTGTTGCATGCGCGAGTGCAGTCGGCAGCTTCAGAACAGCTGTCCACACGTGGGACTAGAAGACTCCCACACTCTCTCCCGTTGCGTCTACGCTGAAAGGCCCTGCAACGTTACTATCCAGATCCAGAAGTCTCATTTTCCAAGCTAAAATAGACGGTATAGCTTAACCATCTACATACACAAACAAATATCCTCTATAATACAATTATACTAATAATACGTGTTGCAATCTAAATGGACGATAAAAGGGAACGCATTCATATCCCTGATATGTGACATCCGTGGTCCAGCATCGTAGCTGGAATCTATCGTCCCGGGTTCGATACTCGGTCAGGCCACGTATGTAGTGTCATTGAGCAAGGCACCTCACACACATTGCTTAGTACTGGTTAACCACTTAGGTCGGCTAAGCTTGCCCAGGAAATCATGTCTACGTCCCCGCAAGTGGTTTGACATTAATGGAACATACATGGCGTCGCTCATATGGGCAACCGGTAGCGACGATAAATAAACGTAAACACACACACTCTCCCTGATATGACTCACGTCTATATTCGCCTACAGAACCTATTCACACACGTCCAGTGAGTAAAACAAGTCGGACCAATGTCATATATGTTAATGATACAGAAGGGTATGTACTATCACGTTTTTTGCTGCTCACGTAGATTGAAACGATTGATTTAAGTCGAATTATAGTGTCGGAGAAAGAAATAAGTTATTTTAATCATATGCGGCAGAGGTCCAGTGACATAGTGCATCTGTCTGTCAGTATAATAAGTAGATAACGCTAATCGGAAGTGTATTGCCGCTGGAAATTTACTCCAGAGTTATTAACAAAGAAATAAAAGGTAGGCCATTGCTGTCTATACTTATTAATTCAGAAATAAAAATAATTTTTTTATTTATTCATTTTTGATACATAGTTTTACCAAGACACATCGACCCCTGGAAACATTGCTAGCAAAATTATTAAGATTTATGTGAGAAAAGGCCACACCATCTGGTCCTGGATCATTTTTGAAAAGACATTTCGAAATTTGACCAACTGAACTGTATATGTCTACCATCTGATAATATGTGTGTTTGAGTCTGAAGGACTGTCTGCCCAAAGCACTGTAACATGTAATTGAGTGACCAAAGGGCATTCCGCTTGGTAGCTCACCCGTTTAGTCTTAAACAATGACTTGTCCCCATCAATGTCTTGACCTTCAATAATATTAATAAGTATTACATGCTATTGATTATTAGGATATGTAATGGCTCAAGCCATCTAAATGGTTATTTCAATTTGCATGAGTGTTAATTAATGCAATAGAAATTTTATGGTGCATGTAAGCAGTTTGTCACACAAGAGTCTACATCATACAGTTGTCATAAACTGACCCAATATTGTTTGACCTTTAACACTGTTTAATAATGTGACTTTAGCACACAGACAAACTTATCATAAAAAGCCCACTGGTAATTCTATCTCAAAGCGTGTTTCAATGGTAGAGCGTAGGATCTGGAATTGATGGGTTTCCAGGTTAGATACTGCATGTAGCTGTTGCATGTCCTTGAGCAAGGCATCTTGCACACACTGCTTACATGTAGTCCTGTTAATCAGTTAATTGCCTGGCTCGGCTACGCATACCCACGACCCATGTCTTGGTCCCTGCATGGGTTTTTTACATAAAAGCAAATAAGAAAGATATGACAATTCAGAAAATGATGACCTTCAAATAATTGTTCATTTTTGCAACATGTTTTTGTCTTAAGATGTATGTATGTATGTTCCTTTAATGTCAAACCCCTCGCGGGGACTTGGACATGTTTTCCTGGGCAGGCTTAGCCGACCTAAGCGATTAACCAGTACTAAGCAATGTGTGTGAGGTGCCTTGCTCAATGACACTACATACGTGGCCTGACCGAGTATCGAACCCGGGACCGTTCGGGTAGGCCTAAATGGTTGCTTGGTGAATGCTGCTGAGCATGCAAGTTCTTAATTGGAAAAATCATACTTCGAAGTAGCCACTGTGAATCATACTTTGTCAGGCCTCTTGCTACCAGTTTGTGATATGTTCATATTTATGCATAGTTTTTAAATATACGAATGCCATGTTACACATGTACATTATGTGTCTTTCTTATTTACAGATGTCTCGTCCAGATCTAAACAAGCCTCCTCCGGAGTTGGGGATGGAAAGAAGTGTAAGAGTGGCCAAGGAAAACCCCGTATTGGCAGTGGGTATGTATAGATTTATATGTAAGAGTTGTAGAGTGGTGGTACCTATGCCTGGCGTAAATCCTACATATCATGCCTATAAAAAAAGTTATATCACATGAACTTGAAATTTTATCCATAAGCCACCAACGGTCTTGTACCTCTATCCTAGGACCCAGCTCTATTAAAAAAAGAATAGAGGGGGGGGGGGGTCAGCTATCACAACGGCACCCATTTCCATGGGGAACTAGATACTTTAAGGCACCTATGCACGACGTACATGGAATTTTTTTATTTATGCACGGGTAAATGTTGAATATATTATTTTGACTTACCGGTAGTAACATCAATAACTAACAATATTACAATTTGTAAGAAACTTTCTGGTTATTTGTACATTTTTTCCCAATCCGGATAGCTACCTGAAATGCTCATAAACCGCATCATTTCGGTGGAAAAACATTTCCCAACAAGTTGTCTGTTTATATTCGGTTACTGAACCAGTCAGGTGACGGTTGTATTAGGCTATTGAACAATGCTTCACCTATGTCAGCGAAAATAGGTTAAAACTATTTAAATATTTTAAATACGGATGTAAATGGAAAAAATACGCTGAGCATAGGAATACGCAGAGCGTAGGTTCCACCAGTCTATATACGATAATCTGTGCATCATTCATGTGTCGCACTTGTAGTAACAGTAGTTATAATGGGGTGCAGGAGTACCAGTAGTTATAATGGAGTGCAGGATTTCTCATTCCAAAGATGATGTTTAAAGTATTTATATATCTACCAGGCACGTCGCTGGGCATACGCAAGTACGCACGTGCGTATCATTGGTCTCAGAAAATGAAAAAAATGAAAACTCCAAAAATGCATTAAAACCCAGGGGGTAGTAGGGATACATAGGCGCCGTGATGTGTGGAGTGGTGGACTAATTGAGACCATTGCAAATATCGTGCATCTCGAAAGTTAGTTTGTGCTATTTTACATGCTTGTTTAATTGATAAGGGCGATAGATCATGTATATTATACATCTAGCCTTAAATTATACCTTTATACGGATTGTCGTAAGAACTTTAGTCCTGCAATTGTATGTTACAAAATGCATTGAAATACAGGAAATTGCTTCCTCATTTCAAAGAATCTCTGGATGGGCATGCCCCCGCATCCCCTAGCGTACTCGCTTGCTCGCTCGACAAACAAGCATATTTGGCCATGCGTATCATCAAACTAGCTCCAGCGACGGCCCTGTCTACTCTAGCAATGAAAGGAGAGTTCTGGCTGGGGAATTTCTGAATTTTGGTGAAAACAGTTTACAATAATCTGTATACTCTCTTTATGGACAAACCCTCTCCGGAAGGGCGTATACATGTATGATCATGATGTAAATGATGCTTTTTCTCAATGTTTTGAGGTAATTTGGTGAACTACGTGGAAGTTGTGATAGCGTTCGCTTCAGGTGCGAAAGGTCCGGAGTTCGAGCCCCGCTGGAGCTGTTACGATTGTGCCCTTAGACAAGGCATTTAAATTCCACATTGCCTCTTCTCTCTCCCTCGTGGCGATGGATTCAATCAGGAATGAGATCTCAAGAGTGATTAATATAAGTTGAAAGAACTTGTTTTGCAATTGAGCTAAAATAAATTTGTATAAACTAAACTTGTCCGGGGCTGGAGGTAGAGTTTGTCTTGGGAGAAATAGTCTCTCTGAGCCATCTCGCATCAAAATTGGCAAATCTCCTGGTTTTATATGCATATCAGGTTGTGGTCTTGACTTAGTTTTCGCTAAATAATTGGTTCTATTCACTGCTTTTTTCAGGTGTTATTGGCGGAGCCTCAGTGCTTATATATAGAATTCTGTTTGCAAGGAGACGAGCAAAAAACACGGCATACCAGGCAGATGTGGCAAACTACATGGTAGTTACGAGAATGTATGCACAGGGCCTGATAGTAATGTTTATGGGCATTAGTGTGGCTCAGAACATGTACAATAGATACACTAAGAAACAACGCAAGCTAGCGTTGGAGGCCGAAGAGGCAGAAAGGACTAAGAGTGAATAATGCTAGTACTTATGTTAATGTTAGGATTTTTATATACAACATTTTGTGGGCTTCGTAAAAAACATTGATTTTGAATAAAACGTGATTCTTCACGTTTATGTTGTAGAGTGTCACAACTCGTAGAGGTTCACCGGATGTCATTAAACTTTCATGTACTACAGATGAACACTGTTATGGTCACTATTAAAACACGAGCGATATGATTGGCTGAATCTGAAATTTGTACCGTTACTCGACCAATCGGAAAGCTTTGGACCGAATTTGAGATTTGGAGTATTATAAATTATAGCCTCGAGTCGATTGGTTGACTAGGTGGCAAATTTCAGAATTGTCCAATCGAATTTCCTGAATTTGAAATGGCGATCTGGCTTGGAGTGTATATACTTGTCTCAAATTTAAGCACAAACTGGTGCAGCATTCCAGTTAGTTGTAACCAAGTGCCAAGCTTGGATTCCACCATATCTCCAGACGGGGATCAAACCAAAAACACATAAAAATGTTAAAACATTGTAAACTGAACCATAAAATACATTGTTAATTGACATTTCCTGGAACATTGTGAAAGAGAAAAATAAAGAATGCAGCCATTTATAAGTGTACATGTATTGTTAGCTCGTCTGAGCCAAAGGCTATAGAATTATGTCAGTCCATCTGTTTATATTTCCATTGTAAACACTAGCAAATTTAGGTTTCCGTGCATTTTGTTCCCACTTTATATTTTAGTGAACACAGGTTACTATTGTTAACCGGTACACAAACTCGATCCAAGTTTTTTTTTTATCACAAATGATATTTTGGTCAAATCTCAAATCACTTCCCTCACAACTAGGTTCGAATCCCAATGGAGGTGTTGAATTCTTTCATCTGAGGAAGCTGTCCTGCTGGCTTGCGTAAGGTAGGCGGTTCTGCTGGTGAAGAGTTGCCAAATGACGGATCCCGCTGTTGATGTGACGTTAGTAAACGTAGTAGTAAACTTAATTTGTATGGATATTGTTTAACCCTTTCAACACCACAGACCTCTCAATAGGCTTATAAAAAGTGTAGATCCAGATGAGACGGCTCGTGACGAGCCGTCTCATCAGGATCTGCACTTTTTGCTAGTAATATTACTATTTTTAGACAAAAATTACCTATTTTGATAAATGAACTGGTCCAAATGTAATTTCCTTATTAATTTATTGGTCTGAAAATATCATGCACCAGTCCATGTCAGTTACTTGGTGTTGAATGGGTTAAGCAATAGTTACATTTTGAATAAAGCCTGGTTTGTTCATCAATTCCTGTTGAAACTAATAACAAGTTAATTAAAGATGATCCCTGTATGCCTGGTACCAATTGATTAACCTGGTACCAATTGATTAACCTGGTACCAATTGATAACATGGTACCAATTGTAAACCTGGTACCAATTGTAAACCTGGTACCAATTGTAAGCCTGGTACCAATTGTAAGCCTGGTACCAATTGTAAACCTGGTACCAATTGTAAACCTGGTACCAATTGATTAACCTGGTACCAATTGTAAACCTGGTACCAATTGATTAACCTCGTACCAATTGTAAACCTGGTACCAATTGATTAACCTGGTACCAATTGTAAGTATTGTACAATTTCCATATCAAAGCTAGGATTGTTTCGATACTCGGCCATTCCCATCAAACTGTATTTAAGAAAATCTTGTAAACAATGTGGCAATCTTTTTGGCGCGATTTTGTTTTAAGTTTTAATAGCAAGATATCGTTTGATGAAAGCTTTCTTTCAGTACATAATATTAAGTACATAATTCCTGATCGTCACAATTTATGAAAAGATTTTTTTTTTTTTGGCTTCAGGCCCCAACTAAAGATTATGTAATTGTACAAAATCAGTATTACAAATCTGTTTCTATAAAGAAATCCAACATATATAACCATTTCAAGACCACAGACCTCTAAATAGGCTTACAAAAAGTGTAGATCTGCACTGTTTGCCAGTAATATTTCTATTTTTAGACAAAATTACCCATTTTGATACATGATTCAAATGAACTGGTCAAAATGTAATTTTCTGATTAATTTATTTTTCTAGAAATATCATGCACCAGTTCATGCCAGTTACTTGGTGTTGAATGAGTTGACATATTTTAATGTACTTGAAAACCTAATCGTATTAGGATAGTCATTTTTATTTGACTCTTGGCCCCATTTCTCCGTAGACTTGTAGCCCCCATTTCTCCGTAGACTCATAGCCCCCATTTCTCCGTAGACTTGTAGCCCCCATTTCTCCGTAGACGTCACTTGTAGCCCCCATTTCTCCGTAGACTCGTAGCCCCCATTTCTCCGTAGACTTGTAGCCCCCATTTCTCCGTAGACTTGTAGCCCCATTTCTCCGCTAGACTCGTAGCCCCCATCTCCGTAGACTGATGCCCCCATTTCTCGTAGCCCCATTTCTCCGTAGACTTGTAGCCCCATTTCTCTTGACTTGTAGCCCCATTTCTCTGTAGACTTGTCGCCCCATTTCTCCGTAGACTTGTAGCCCCCATTTCTCCATAGACTTGTGCCCCATTTCTCCGTAGACTTGTAGCCCCATTTCTCCGTAGACTTGTAGCCCCCATTTCTCTGTAGACTTGTAGCCCATTTCTCCGTAGTCTTGTAGCCCCCATTTCTCTGTAGACTTGTAGCCCCCATTTCTCCGTAGACTTGTAGCCCCCATTTCTCCGTAGACTCTTGGCCCCATTTCTCTGTAGACTCGTAGCCCCCATTTCTCTGTAGACTTGTAGCCCCCATTTCTCCGTAGACTCGTAGCCCCCATTTCTCCGTAGACTCATAGCCCCCATTTCTCCGTAGACTGGTGGCCCAATTTCTCTGTAGACATGTAGCCCCCATTTCTCCGTAGACTGGTAGCCCCATTTCTCAGACTGGTGGCCCCATTTCTTAGTAGACTGGTGTCCCCATTTCTCCGTAGACTGGTGGCCCCATTTCTCCGTATACTCATATCAATTTAGGTCAGCGAGAGGGCTAGCTGATCGGGAATATGATCATATCAATTTAAGTCGGCGAAAGGGCCACTGTTGAATCCCTATTGTAATTATCATTTCCGTTTTCCAGTTGTTAACAAACTGGAATGCCATCAAGGTTTGCATAACCGACTTCACCCCGACCTACCATAATTGTATCGACAGACTTTTTATTTGGCTGGGACTATAAACCAAGGCCATATTGATTAGTGCTATTCGGAAATGAAACGAGTGCTTCTAGAAATGGGACATTTACCGTCTCTTTAAAGCAGCATTACATCGTAATAAAGATTGTTTTGGGTAAAATATAAATACTAATGTGTGTGTGTTTACAAAAATCGAAAGTCGCTCAGAAACGATAAAAATTCCAATGAATTTAAACCGTCGTATACGCGAATTTGTTTATCAACACACGAAATGTCAACATGCACAGCGCGCATGCATGAAACAACGGAGGATGTATAAAACAACGTATATATTTTGAACATTAAATACTATCTATCTTCCTCTAATGTTGAACCCCTCGCGGGGATGTAGAAATGTCCCTAAAAGACTTAGCTAACAGAGGTATGAATCAACATATCAAGTAATTTAATTAAAAAGACAACGTGGGACAAATGGGGAAGATGCATTCCGAATGTAAACAAGTGCGGACGATGCATTCCGGTTGTAAACAAGTGCGTGACCGATCGACTCGGAAAGCCCTACTTTCGGTTTCGAGTTTGTTTTATTGCAAAAAAACACTGTTTACCAAATGAACATAAGCATACAAAGTATAATGTTAGAATGTGTATCAGCATTGCTACCCATACGTAAAAATTGAATTTTTCAAATATCTTATTTCATACGATGTAATGCTGCTTTAATAGATGATTGAGAAAAAAAATAATTGTAAACTTATTTGTGTGTTTTGGTTTTTCACTAGTCGGAGAAATATTGACGCTTTTGTACTTGCCTATATATCGGCGTCTAAATAACACAGTGCAAGTAGACCCATATCTGCAACTCAGAATTTCTTCATCATTCCTCTAAACGACGAGAAGATTCAGTTTCCATCACTCTTGCCACCATATCTAGTCTTATCGTCCAGTACTTGGTTGTAGTGTATCTTGGTCTTTATCTAATGACTCATTTGAGCCGGATGTTGTTAAAATGTCTTAATTTAGTGTCGTGGAGCCTTAACTAACTATCCTGAAGACGTGATCTTAGTTTAGTTTTAGCTTGATTGCGAAACAAGTTCTTTCAACTTATATTAATCATTCTCGAGACCTCATTCCTGATGGAATCCATTGCCACGGGGGTGGAATTTAATTGCCTTGCCTAAGGGCACAATCGTAACGGCTCCAGCGGGGCTCGAACTCTGGACCTTTCGCACCTGACTTCCAGTCCAATGACACATTTGAGCCGGATGTTGTTAAAATGTCTTAATTTAATGTCCTGTAGCCTTAACTAACAAAGCCTCTATAATGAAGACTTGATCTTAACCCATTCAACACCAAGTAACTGACATGGACTTGTCCATGATATTATTAGACCAATAAATTAATAAGAAAATTACATTTGGATTAGTTCATTTATCAAAATGGGTAAAAGTTTTTCTAAAAATAGTAATATTACTTGCAAAAAGTGAAGATCCTGATGAGCGGGCTCTACACTTTTTTGTAAGCCGATTTAGAGGCCTGTGGTGTTGAAAGGGTTGTAATTGAGGTTCCAGGACACTAAAATAAGATATTTTAACAGCAGCCCCACATGCCTGACCCCTTTTGATTTGAGCGGAACAGATTTACTCATCATAACTTCTCATCACTGAAGATTTTATTACTCTAGCTGGCTTTTTATTACTCTTGGCTGTCCGATTATCGAGCTCGCTTCTCATAAATGACTACATATACGCTTCATCTGCCATCTGCACCAACGAGAGTGCTTAATACAAGTTGTTAAAGCTTGTTTCGCAATCGTTGTAAAAGAAATAAAGTTTAAACTTTATTTTAGTTGCTAGTATTAGCCCTGGACGAGCTATTGGATGGTCAATTTGCGACTATCTGCTTCAAACTCTTAACCCTTTCAACACCACAGACCTCTAAATTGGCTTACAAAAAAGTGTAGATCCAGATGAGCCGGCTCGTGACGAGCCGTCTCATCAGGATCTGCACTTTTTTCAAGTAATATAACTATTTTTAGAATTTATTTTACCCATTTTGATAAATGAACTGATCCAAATGTAATTTTGTTATTAATTTATTGGTCTAAAAATATGGACCAGTCCATGTGAGTTACTTGGTGTTGAATGGGTTAAACCGCATGCTTTTTTATTTTTGTGGAGCATTGGGGCAAGTATTGTCCATGTGGAAGTCGTGATAGCGCAGTGGATGCACGTTCACTTCAGGTCTGGAGCTGTTATGATTGTGCCCTTAGGCAAGGCATTTAAATTCCACGTTGGCTCTTCTCTCTCCCTCGTGGCGATGGATTCCATCAGGAATGAGGTCTCGAGTGATTAATGTACCGGAAGTTGTAAGAACTTGTTTCGCAATCGAGCTAAAATAAATTTGTATAAACTAAAACTTTATATTGGGTGTGTCTAAAGTTTGTGTGGATGCCTTCGCCCTCCACACACTTTAACCGTGCCCAATGTAGTTCATAGCCCAATGGAAACTATTAACCCGCGATTCATTCCTTAAATTGGTTGGTTCAGTGAAATAAAAAAATGTCTTTTATGCTTTGCAATGAAATTGCCAAATTTCATGTTACCGTCGGTAGGGTGGAGACTTGCTGTTGGTGTAGAGAATTTTGAGAATATAACGATATGAGGTTCTTTTACGCATAATTAATATCTGTAATCCTACTACCGGTATCTTGGCCAAAATTCAAGAGTGAGGTAAGTCTGGGTTCCAGTCTGTCGATTTTTCACTTTTTAACTTCTGGTAAAATGACAGCCTGGGGAAACTTGATTTCCGATCCTAGTGCCATCTACTTACACCCTCATTTATGAGGGTGTAGATTGGAAGAACGACAACTCTTCTCTACAAGATACTATCGCTAAATATAGAAATGGAATTCTATCGGAAATCGCCGAACAGGCACGATTATTTTTGAATATACACGAATGCTCCCGTAGCCTCATTTACATTGCAAACATATAATTTCCGTTTCTGTGTTATATAGACGAGATTTTTTAACTATTACGTTTAGGTGGTAACGGGTCGATTCGGCGTAATTGAACTAACAGAAATAAGGCCCAATTAATAGTCTCGGTGTTAAAATATATTTATTTGACTGACCATGCAAACTGTATTGACGCCTGATCCCCGGCTAGGGTGAGGACTTGCTGTGTGTGAAGATAATGCAGGGCTCAAGCTAGACCCACGTTTTTGGGAGAAGTGAGAAAGTGGGCGATTAGTAGTATTGAATAAATTTCAACATAATGAGGTTAAAATACTAAAATATACAATATTAACCCAATAGAGATTTAGGTTAATATACTATTATATCTCCATACAAACGACAGTCATTTAGCTATCATGCAGTGTATAAGTAGTCGCCACCTCCATAGATATTACTGGCACTGAATGGAATGTGTATGCGAAGTTTCAAAGCAATAACTCTTGATAGTTTTTGAGAACTGATAAAATGTTTTGAGCGGTTTTTTCATTTAATAAAATAATGGTCCAATTCCATATACCGGTATATATATATATATAGCATCGATACACGAGACCTCGGTTTATAGTCCTATCTGCCCGTTGTATATAGCACCGATACACGAGACCTCGGTTTATAGTCCTATCTGCCCATTGTATATAGCACCGATACACGAGACCTCGGTTTATAGTCCTATCCCGTTGTATATAGCACCGATACACGAGACCTCGGTTTATAGTCCTATCTGCCCATTGTATATAGCACCGATACACGAGACCTCGGTTTATAGTCCTATCCCGTTGTATATAGCACCGATACACGAGACCTCGGTTTATAGTCCTATCTGCCCATTGTTATAGCACTGATACACGACTCGGTTTATAGTCGTATCTGCCCGTTTATATAGCACCGATACACGAGACCTCGGTTTATAGTCCTATCTGCCCGTTGTATATACCCGATACCGAGACCTCGGTTTATAGTCATATCTGCCCGTTGTATATGCACCGATACACGAGACCTCGGTTTATAGTCCTATCTGCCCGTTGTTATAGCACCGATACACGGACCTCGGTTTTATAGTCCATCTGCCCTTGTATATAGCACCGATACACGAGACCTCGGTTTATAGTCCTATCTGCCCGTTGTGTATAGCACCGATACACGAGACCTCGTTTATAGTCCTATCTGCCCGTTGTGTATAGCACCGATACACGAGCTCGGTTTATAGTCGTATCTGCCCGTTGTGTATAGCACCGATACACGAGACCTCGGTTTATAGTCGTATCTGCCCGTTGTATATACACCGATACACGAGACCTCGATTTATAGTCGTATCTGCCCGTTGTATATAGCACCGATACACGAGACCTCGGTTTATAGTCGTATCTGCCCGTTGTATATAGCACCGATACACGAGACCTCGGTTTATAGTCGTATCTGCCCGTTGTATATAGCACCGATACACGAGACCTCAGTTTATAGTCCTATCTGCCCGTTGTATATAGCACCGATACACGAGACCTCGGTTTATAGTCCTATCTGCCCGTTGTATATAGCACCGATACACGAGACATCGGTTTATAGTCCCATCTGAATGACTTAATATTATTAGGGTCAGACAGGGATTCGTTTCGGCATCCGTCAGTCTTGTCGGACTATGGAATTTGCGCCCGTTGAGTCTAAAGATGAGCACCGTCTGCTGTGGCTGTACAGTCCCCGATGGGTGACCTGCAGTGGCGGTTGCAGCTTTCGCATGTGAAGACAGAGTCACTGGAAGGCGATGCAGTTGGTGGCGGCTCACACTGTTTGGCTTTCCTCTTCCTGCGTTTGTCGTCTGAGGCTGCTTGCAGAGCGAGTTCTCCCCTCGTTAAGCCCATTGACAGCTGTTGTCTCCACGCTATTCTGTTTGCTGCGAGGGATTCCATCCCCAGCGTTTTCATATCTCGTTTACAAACCTGTAATAGGTTGGATTCGCAGTGAACCGGACTACCGAATGAAATGTCCGCCTCCGTGGTCGAGTGGTTAAGGTCGCTGACTTGTATACCACTGTAACCTATCATCACTGATGGTCACGGGTTCGAGTCCCGCTCAGGCCGTGTCTCATTTATATGAAAAAGTTGGCAGTTTCTTACGGAGGTTGGTGCACCCAAGTACTGGTTAACCGCTGGAGCCTGCCCAGGAAAGGTGTTGTTAAGTAAACTGCCCGCCGGCGATATAGCCCAAAATGGTGCTGATGCAGGCGTAAAACCCGAAATATAACATAAAAATATAACATAACCGAATGAAATGAGAACATCGTTCAATCAGACATTTATTATACAGTCATAACGTGTGAATATCATATTTAACAAATATCAACAATTTATACTAAATATCTATTCAAATTACAACAGTTTACTATTGTTTGTCTAAGTGTATATTAACGGTGAATGTAATTCAGTGGTTAAAAATCTACATCCGATGTTCTAACTAAATATCGCTATATTTACTGTTACAGGACAACCTGTCTTAAGCAGCCAGCCAATGGAATTAAGGAAAGTGGCTGCTTAATTAATAGATGTGAAATGTATAATAAAACAACATATCTGAAAACTGGCTGCTTAATACAGGTTGTCTGCTTAATAGAGGTGACCACTAACACAGGTTTGACTGTAGATCGTTTATAGTAGTATGTAATAAAACATAAATTGTGCGGTTTGTGATATTTTATGCCGCTGCTTTATCCGTAACAAAACACTTTTATAAAATTATTATTGACGACTTTCTCAACAAAAAATGTACAGCTCGAGAAAATGAACAAAAAATGTACAGATCGAGAAAATGAACAACAAACAGTACCGTTTTTAATTTCACTTAGAAGAAGGTATACATAGTTCCCACGGCCTGTGAAAATAGTCAAAAACACTGATAAGATCTTATCTTGGCAGCCATTTTGACTGGCAAGTTTTATTAATGACAATTCTTTAATTGAGTTTAATTAAAACTTTATTAATTTTGGTTTTTTAATATAAAATTTGGTATGATTTTAACGGTATTGAAATGTACTTTTTAAATATTTATTTTATTTTTTGACAATGATGTATGGATTATAAATTATAATAACTTAATATGCACCTATTTTTGAAAGTATTTTCACAGTTGAAATATTAAAATACAGGTAAATTATTATTTATTTGTTAAAATGTGTGAAATGATACAAACAATATTTCCATTGAGAGCTTTCCAACAACGTATGAACCATGGTGATGGGATGAAAAATAAATATTTTATGAAGAAAACAAAATTACGCTACTTATATTATATATAATATCTGATCAACTTTGCCAATCAAAATGGCAGCCACAGCAGGAATGATGACGTCACACGGGAACTATGTATTACCGGCAACTGTTAGTTCACAAGCATCCAAAAATGTCCTTCAAAATACAAAAATCTTTGGGTTTGACTAGGTTCTATACATAAATGTGAAACGTAAACTGGTAACTAAGGCAACAGTTTTAATACTGAAGTATTGGGTAGAATGATTGATTTGTGTATTACAT
Source organism: Archivesica marissinica (assembly GCA_014843695.1). Lineage (NCBI taxonomy): Eukaryota > Metazoa > Mollusca > Bivalvia > Venerida > Vesicomyidae > Archivesica > Archivesica marissinica. The sequence continues at coordinate 17,933,817 of CM026386.1, read as the reverse complement.
CAGTTTTAGACATATCTTACAATTTTTAAATGATTTGCCAAGAGAATAGTGAGTTGATTCTGTAGTAAATCTATTTACATGCAGGGCTCATTATAGAGGACCCTGATTTCGCCCCTAGGGGCCCCACTACTCCCTAAAAAATTTCAATTTTCATACAAGATTTTGTCCAGTACACTGGCCCATTATAAAGCACTCCTTCTATTCAAATGTTGTATTTAATGGTCATATTGTGTATTTTAACCCTATTTTGCAGAAATTTATTAAAGAACATCATTTAAGGACGCCTGCTTCAGCACCATTTTAGGCTATATCGGCGGTGGGCAGTTTACCTAACAACACCTTTCCTGGGCATACTCCAGCGGTTAACCAGTACTTGGTGCACCAACCTCCGTAAAAAAATGCCAACTTTTTCATATAAATGAAACGCGACACGAGCGGGGCTCGAACACGTGACCAGCGTACCCACGTTTTTGGGAGAAGTGAGAAAGCGTGCGATTGCATCGTCTATACAATATGACCATTAAATACAATATTTGACTACGAGTGCTTTACAATGGCCAGTGTAGTGTTTTTATCTTACTGGACAATATTTTGGCTGAAAATTGAAAACAAAATTGTTAAGGAGAACTTGTGCCTCAAATTGTTTAGTTTAAACTTATTTGTTTTACAACGATTGCGGTGCAAGTTTTAATAACATATTAATCACTCTTGTTGGCGCGGATGAAAGCGTAAATGTGGTCATTCGTGTGGGAGGAAACCGGAGTACCCGGAGAAAATACCCACCTGTCTGATCTGACGACCACCGTACTATCTCAAATACTTCCCAGTCCGAGGATCGAACCCGGGTTGCATTGGTGAGAAGCGAGCACGCTAACCACCACTAATCAGACAGCCCAATTGTTGAAAAATATATATTCTTATTTTGACTACCGGGATAGATTTCTTTCTTTCAGCTCTCTTCTAGTTCAGTAAAAAACGTTATAATAGTAATGAAATTAAACTGCGTAAATCACTTTTACTGAGACAATTTTTATTGAAATTGCTGGTGTAGAAAACGGAATACTCGCATACAATGATACATGTAAACCGCAATTTTGATGTTTTTAACATGAATAGGACTTAAATTTATGCACAGCCTAAGTTGTTAATTCCGGCGCTCGAAATGACAAACCATGTTTTATTCGCCAATAAACAATGCAAATATTTTTTTGATTCTAACATGACCAAAATATCGAAAAGTGTGCAAAGTGTGAGTTGGGTGTTTGTCTTGAGAGTGCTTAGATGACGTCACAAAAATGTTATCATGTGTGAATGTGCTTAACAATGGTTTATTACAGATTTAAACACGATAAATTCGTTCTTTGCGTATACAGACAAAATGCCCAGCCATGTTACGTAGGCTTGTATAATCACTCGAGGAGTTCCACCCCATCCGGGGTTGTCTACATGCCATTCTACATGTTTCAATGCCACTCTATTCAACCACAAACACAATACAGCACTGACTCCTGAACTGTTCACAGTGTTCCACCCCATCCAGGGTTGTCTCCATGCCACTCTATTCAAACAAACACAATACAGCACTGTCTCCTGAACTGTTCACAAACTGTCTCCCCTATTATATATATATACAGTCAAAATTGCTCAAGCGACCACGTGTATTAAACGACCTTTGTCTTATGCGACCATTTTGAAATCCCCCCGAGCGATTTCACACTATAAATCTATTGTATTAAGCGACTTTTGTCTTACGCGACCAACGACCACCTATTTTCGGCCGTAATTACCTAATGTTTTTCATTAAGCGACCATAAGTAGTGTTGAAATTCAAAACATAAATCAAGAGACTATTAAATGTGTCGTCTGCTGGTTATGTATATTGAAGAGGCAATACATTTGACAAGTAATCATGATACATGCCAATCAGTCAATTTATGCACCAATTTCCGTTTCAGTCATTGTTGTAAAAACAAATGTAGGGGATTATCGGCGCGCAATGTCCAGTTACGAGTTCTTTAGTGTGTGCAAATCTCATAATTGGGCGCTAATTGATTCAAATAGTCCACACTTTGTTCTTATAGTCTCGCATTTTTAGTTTTACTGGGTCACAGCATATGGATTGTCCCATTGCACCGGTCGGAAATTCAGCCAATGGATGTCAATTTTATATGTACGTTTTGATTTAAATGAATGTAAATGCATTATTGTTGTAATTTTCTGGATTAAATTTTTGTTTAGATAATTGATAATCTCGGATATCACACCATTGTCACGCCTTATAATATATTTTGAATCTAAATACAAAATTGATTCGTCCTCAAAATGTTTCGTACTCGAATATATATATATACAATATTTTTTTGTTTAAACATAATTTATTGCCAAATATATACATCAAAAGGTTTGGGCCACAAGTGCTATACACATTATAAAACGGCCCTCCCCAATACAATTCATTTACAGAAATAGATTATGGCTACAAAAGTACAGTTAAGAAAAAGATATGTTATTTTAAAGAAAAAATGCCAGCAGAAGTATTCACGTGAATGTGCTCGTGTGATGCTCGCCCCGGTCCGCGATCTCGAAACCCCCCACGCATAATAAGAAATAGAAATACTATTATTACGCTAATTTGAAAACCTCGCAGTATCATGTATAAACTTTTGAACTGAATTAAAAATACTTAGGTTCTGTTCATCTGAGAGTTCTTCTTTACCTTTAAGTAGAGTTCTTACACTAAGTGGATGATATTGACGTGTATATCTGAATAGTGCTATCCTTTGATTTAAAAATAGAGGACATTTGAAAAAATAATGTTCGGCATCTTCGATGCCACGTTCACACTCACAAATCGGGTCATCTTTTAAGTGATTATTACATAAGTCCGCATTCAAATTACTGCAGCCATTTCTTATGCGTGTTTGGAGAACGGTTAGAGATCTTGAACCTTTGTAGTAATATGAAGGTACTTCATTTTGCTTAAATAATGAACTGATCCAAATGTAATTTTGTTATTAATTTATTGGTCTAAAAATATCGATCCCCCGTTTGACCATAATAAAATTAACAGTCTTTCAGATGGGACGTTAAACCGAGGTCTCTTGTCGGTGCTTTACATCGTGCACGTAAAAGAACCAGAGGAGATTCTGGAATGGGTATCTGTCTGTATCATGCATTATCCTCCAAAATCTAAAATAACTAATCTCTTCAGGAGGCGTCGCTCATATGGGTAACTGGTAGCGACGATAAATAAACGTAAAACACACACTATCATGGACCAGTCCATGTCAGTTACTTGGGGTTGAATGGGTTAATATATTAATTGGCTCCAAATATTTTAAAATACCAGGTGACCGAATAGGAATTTTGTTGAATGTGTAGTTACTAAACCAGGAATTTAATTCAACGTTGCAACGCAAAATTCTAATCCAGTAACATATATAGCATTGTTCTCCAAAATTAACGAGCTGTCATGGACGTGTATTGAAGAATATAACAAATGGAGGTAACTCTTGGCTTCAATATACACACACAGTACTATCAATTATTCACAAAGCTAGTTCCTCAATATACGGGTGGAGCCGAGGACTGGTGTCTCGCCATTGATCCTGATGCCGCGATTTGTAAGCTATTCCACAGCTTATTCCAAATCTCTACCTCCAAGGATCCCTTCAACCCCTCAGTAATCTTGAGACAGGAGCTTCCATCAAAAGCCTGCGTTTTGACAACATTTTTCACTTTGTCGGCATCAACTGTTCGGAGGATGGTGTCTACTAGTTCCAGACTCTTCTGCTCTATGGCATACATTAAAGGGGTCTTTCCGTTCTTTTTATCCTGTTAAAAAAGAATGACACAAAACTGACCGTGTGTTGAATTAAACATAATAAGAAAAGATCAAACATCACCAATTCATTATTTTTGTTGTTGTTACTAAATGTACCCTGAGGTTACTTCAAAACTACCACTTTTTAAAAATATCTTTATCTACCGGTATATGTAAATGTCTTTATCTACTGGGTATATGTAAATGTCTTTATCTACCGGGTATATGTAAATGTCTTTATCTACTGGTATATGTAAATGTCTTTATCTACCGGTATATGTAAATATCTTTATCTACCGGGTATATGTAAATATCTTTATCTACCGGGTATATGTAAATATCTTTATCTACCAGGTATATGTAAATGTCTTTATCTACCGGGTATATGTAAATGTCTTTATCTACCAGTATATGTAAATATCTTTATCTACCGGGTATATGTAAATGTCTTTATCTACCGGATATATGTAAATTTTAAAGATAGAATGAAAGTTAATATTGGTGTTGGTATTTACCTGTGCTGAGGGGTCAGCTTTAGCCTGTATAAGCGTCTGTAGGATCTTTGCACTATTGGTCCTCTCTGAGCCATTCCTCTTTAGTTTGCCGTGGACAAGGATTGCACAATGCATGGCAGTCTGGCCTGAAATGGGCAAACAAATAATTAGTATAGCAAACATTTTCCTGAATCAAGGAAGTCTTTTATAAGTTTTTGGGATATAATTATTCATGTATAGCAAACCTTCTCCCGACTCAAAAACAAACAGATTTGACGAACTAGTCTTTTTTTGTTTTGATATATTTATTTTTGTTTTGATATATTTATTTATCATCGCAAACTGTTTCATCGGGGCTATGCCCCCAGAAGTGTATTAGTCATGTTTTTTGTGAGGATAGTACTGAGGACCCTCCAAGTCCAGAAGCATCCCTGGTTCCTTTACATGTCTGGTTTATAGCACCGATACATCGGTTTATAGTCCTATCTGCAAGGTGTATAGCACCGATACATCGGTTTATAGTCCTATCTGCAAGGTGTATAGCACCGATACATCGGTTTATAGTCCTATCTGCAAGGTGTATAGCACCGATACATCGGTTTATAGTCCTATTTGCAAGGTGTACAGCACCGATACATCGGTTTATAGTCCTATCTGCAAGGTGTATAGCACCAATACATCGGTTTATAGTCCTATCTGCAAGGTGTATAGCACCGATACATCGGTTTATAGTCCTATCTGCAAGGTGTATAGAACCGATACATCGGTTTATAGTCCTATCTGCAAGGTGTACAGCACCGATACATCGGTTTATAGTCCTATCTGCAAGGTGTACAGCACCGATACATCGGTTTATAGTCCTATCTGCAAGGTGTACAGCACCGATACATCGGTTTATAGTCCTATCTGCAAGGTGTACAGCACCGATACATCAGTTTATAGTCCTATCTGCAAGGTGTACAGCACCGATACATCGGTTTATAGTCCTATCTGCAAGATGTATAGCACCGATACATCAGTTTATAGTCCTATCTGCAAGGTGTATAGCACCGATACATCGGTTTATAGTCCTATCTGCAAGGTGTACAGCACCGATACATCGGTTTATAGTCCTATCTGCAAGGTGTATAGCACCGATACATCGGTTTATAGTCCTATCTGCAAGGTGTATAGCACCGATACATCGGTTTATAGTCCTATCTGCAAGATGTATAGCACCGATACATCGGTTTATAGTCCTATCTGCAAGGTGTATAGCACCGATACATCGGTTTATAGTCCTATCTGCAAGGTGTACAGCACCGATACATCGGTTTATAGTCCTATCTGCAAGGTGTACAGCACCGATACATCGGTTTATAGTCCTATCTGCAAGGTGTACAGCACCGATACATCGGTTTATAGTCCTATCTGCAAGATGTATAGCACCGATACATCAGTTTATAGTCCTATCTGCAAGGTGTATAGCACCGATACATCGGTTTATAGTCCTATCTGCAAGGTGTACAGCACCGATACATCGGTTTATAGTCCTATCTGCAAGGTGTATAGCACCGATACATCGGTTTATAGTCCTATCTGCAAGGTGTACAGCACCGATACATCGGTTTATAGTCCTATCTGCAAGATGTATAGCACCGATACATCGGTTTATAGTCCTATCTGCAAGGTGTATAGCACCGATACATCGGTTTATAGTCCTATCTGCAAGGTGTACAGCACCGATACATCGGTTTATAGTCCTATCTGCAAGGTGTATAGCACCGATACATCGGTTTATAGTCCTATCTGCAAGGTGTACAGCACCGGTACATCGGATTATAGTCCTATCTGCAAGGTGTACAGCACCGGTACATCGGATTATAGTCCTATTTGCAAGGTGTACAGCACCGGTACATCGGTTTATAGTCCTATCTGCAAGGTGTATAGCACCGATACATCGGTTTATAGTCCTATTTGCAAGGTGTACAGCACCGGTACATCGGTTTATAGTCCTATCTGCAAGGTGTATAGCACCGATACATCGGTTTATAGTCCTATCTGCAAGGTGTACAGCACCGATACATCGGTTTATAGTCCTATTTGCAAGGTGTATAGCACCGATACATCGGTTTATAGTCCTATCTGCAAGGTGTACAGCACCGATACATCGGTTTATAGTCCTATTTGCAAGGTGTACAGCACCGATACATCGGTTTATAGTCCTATCTGCAAGGTGTATAGCACCGATACATCGGTTTATAGTCCTATCTGCAAGGTGTATAGCACCGATACATCGGTTTATAGTCCTATCTGCAAGGTGTACAGCACCGATACATCGGTTTATAGTCCTATTTGCAAGGTGTATAGCACCGGTACATCGGATTATAGTCCTATCTGCAAGGTGTACAGCACCGGTACATCGGATTATAGTCCTATTTGCAAGGTGTACAGCACCGGTACATCGGTTTATAGTCCTATCTGCAAGGTGTATAGCACCGATACATCGGTTTATAGTCCTATTTGCAAGGTGTACAGCACCGGTACATCGGTTTATAGTCCTATCTGCAAGGTGTATAGCACCGATACATCGGTTTATAGTCCTATCTGCAAGGTGTACAGCACCGATACATCGGTTTATAGTCCTATTTGCAAGGTGTATAGCACCGATACATCGGTTTATAGTCCTATCTGCAAGGTGTATAGCACCGATACATCGGTTTATAGTCCTATCTGCAAGGTGTATAGCACCGATACATCGGTTTATAGTCCAATCTGCAAGGTGTATAGCACCGATTTATCGTCCTATTTGCAAGGTGTATAGCACCGATACATCGGTTTATAGTCCAATCTGCAAGGTGTACAGCACCGATACATCGGTTTATAGTCCTATCTGCAAGGTGTATAGCACCGATACATCGGTTTATAGTCCAATCTGCAAGGTGTATAGCATATAGTGTATATGAATGTTCGGGAGATTATTTCTCCATGGCCGTCTTCAAACTCTGCGCATTTGCATTTGACAAAATTCAACAAAAGAGTTACCGTAGTTGTTCACGATGTTGATTGATATGTCTTTAGCTTTGAGCAGCTCCTGTAGGGTTCTGTGATACTCAATACCTTGTGATGCAGCTACATGGATCGCCGATTTCACCTCATTTGTGATGCCATCACTAGAGACGCTCTGCAATGGGAGGGGATTGATCATGTACACTGATCATACATACATTGTGGAAGTCGTGATAGTGCATTGGTAGCGCGATCACTTCAGGTGCGAAAGACTCCGAGTTCGAGCCCCGCTGGAGCCGTTATCATGTACAGGCTGTCCAATTAGCGCAGTGGTTAGCGCGCTCGCTTCTCACCAATACAACACGGGATCGATCCTCGGACCGGGAAGTATGTGAGATGGAAGTATGTCAGCCTTCTTAGATATAAAGGGCGCCGTGTGACATGTTGGTCTATTCTGTAAGCTTAGTTCACTATGGATTAAACGTAAAACATAACTTCGTACACAGGTCTGACCTGGTACGGTGGTCACCAGATGGGATAGGTGGGTTTTCTCCAGGTATTCCGGTTTCCTCCCACACGACTGACCATATATACGCTTTCATCCGTGCCAACGAGAGTGATTAATATAAGTTGTTAAAAAGTTTAAACGTTTTCATTATGTACATTGATCATACATACATGTATACCGTACATGTATGGTACAGATTAGGGTTCATTCTAGGTCAGAATGTTTGAGAGAAGTGAGAAAGCGCGTGATCACATCCATAAATGGTGTTATTTATAAGGAGTAACCTGATTGTAACCATAAGCTGTATAGCTTTCTGTCCAATTCCTTATTTCAATTGTTGTAAATAACCATGTACATGATAGAAAATAAATATGTTTAAACCAAATGGTGTTATTTCATCAATTTCAATAAAACAAATGACAGCTATTTAGCTATCATGCAGTGGATAAGTAGTCGCCATATCTATCTCACATCCATAGATATTACTGGGATTACATGAGATTCTGGCCTTTTTTTATGAACATTGGTTTGGCTACTACATTGTCATTGTATGTCGTATTGGTAATGGCACCAAGAGGTGCTTCTATGAGGGAAAGGGTTTATGAACATTGGTTTGGCTACTACAATGTCAATGTATGTCATATTGGTAATGGCGTCAAGAGGTGCCTCTATGAGGGAAAGGGTTAATGTATGACGTATTGGTAATGGCGCCAAGAGGTGCTTCTATGAGGGAAAGGGTTAATGTATGTCATATTGGTAATGGCGTCAAGAGGTGCTTCTATGAGGGAAAGGGTTAATGTATGTCGTATTGGTAATGGCGTCAAGAGGTGCCTCTATGAGGGAAAGGGTTAATGTATGTCGTATTGGTAATGGCATCAAGAGGTGCCTATATGAGGGGAAAGGGTTAATGTATGTCGTATTGGTAATGGCGTCAAGAGGTGCCTATATGAGGGGAAAGGGTTAATGTATGTCGTATTGGTAATGGCATCAAGAGGTGCCTATATGAGGGGAAAGGGTTAATGTATGTCGTATTGGTAATGGCATCAAGAGTTGCTTCGATGAGGGAAAGGGTTAATGTATGTCGTATTGGTAATGGCATCAAGAGGTGCCTCTATGAGGGGAAGGGTTAATGCATGTCATACTGGTAATGGCGTCAAGAGGTGCCTCTATGAGGGAAAGGGTTAATTAAAGAACAGAAAGAACGGAAATCTGTAGTGATCAAGATGAATATGCATATTGTCACAGACACTTTCTGACTGGTATTTGCCCACACTATTTACATCGCTATTGCATTTCCTTCTATGAATGTATGTGCCCTGATTGTATATATTTACATCGCTATTGCATTTCCTTCTATGAATGTATGTGCCCTGATTGTATATATTTACATCGCTATTGCATTTCCTTCTATGAACGTATGTGCCCTGATTGTATATATTTACATCGCTATTGCATTTCCTTCTATGAATGTATGTGCCCTGATTGTATATATTTACATCGCTATTGCATTTCCTTCTATGAATGTATGTGCCCTGATTGTATATATTTACATCGCTATTGCATTTCCTTCTATGAACGTATGTGCCCTGATTGTATATATTTACATCGCTATTGCATTTCCTTCTATGAACGTATGTGCCCTGATTGTATATATTTACATCGCTGTTGCATTTCCTTCTATGAATGTATGTGCCCTGATTGTATATATTTACATCGCTATTGCATTTCCTTCTATGAACGTATGTGCCCTGATTGTATATATTTACATCGCTGTTGCATTTCCTTCTATGAACGTATGTGCCCTGATTGTATATATTTACATCGCTGTTGCATTTCCTTCTATGAACGTATGTGCCCTGATTGTATACATGTTCGTATGAGGGTTTCCAACTAATGATATACAGCTGACATGCGCACTCGAAGTTACGGGCATGCGCATTCGCAGCTTTAGGCAGAGCTCGTCGCGATAAAGGGCGTGTCTTACAGCTTAGGCTGTTCCAATGATGATCTATTTACATGTTTCGGCACATGGTAAGATATAAATCTGGATTAAAAAGTATTTTCTTTGTGTTATTGAAAAGAATAATTAATGTAAATATAAGTAATGAATCGCGGGTTAATAGTTTCCATCTGGGTATGAACTACATTAGCTCTGCCAGAAACAATGAACCCACGATTCATTGCATATAAGGCACTGAAGGCTCGAGCCCACAAATTGCCACGGAAAAAAATCCAAATAGGCACTGTACATTAACAAGATATTTGCCCTGTGCATCAACTAGATAACCAAACTGTGCATTAACTAGATACCCTCACTGTGTATTAACTAGATAGCTGCAAAGTTCATTAACTAGAAACCCACCCTGTGCATTGAACAGATACCCGCACTGTGCATTAACTAGTTTCCCGCAGTGCATTGACTAGATACCCGCCCTGTGCATTGAATAGATACCTGCCCTGTGCATTAACTAGTTTCCCGCAATGTGCATTGACTAGATACCTGCCCTGAGCATTGGATAGATACCCACCATGTACATAATACATTGACTAAATCAACCCCCGTCTCTTTACCCCCTGTGAAAAGGAAACAATGCTATGCTTACCCGAGCAAGAACATTGACGTCTGCCTGAAATTTGATGAACATGGCCACCATGATTGGCTGGTTGATGATCACTGCCAGATAGAGCGGTGTCTGTTTTTTATTATTCTCCTGGTCCACCAGATGTCCAAGCTTCTCACGGTGGAGGCGCTCTAGTAAAGCTTGCACCATGTTTTTGTCTGTTTTACACACCGCAATGTGTAGGTATCTGAAATATATTTCTGAATGAATTAACCCACTCAACGCCAAGTAACTGGCATGGACTGGTGCATGATATTTTTAGACCAATAAATGACTGAGAAGATTACATTTCGACCAGTTCATTTGAATCATGTATCAAAATGGGTAATTTTGTCTAAAAATAGCAATATTACTGGCAAAAAGTGCAGATCCTGATGATGAGCCTGGCTCATCTGGATCTACACTTTTTGTAAGCCCATGTCCAAACTGATTCCCACAGTACAAACTCACATACTTCCCAGTCTGAGGATCGAACCCAGGTGTCATTGGTGACAAGCGAGCGTGCTAACCACCACGCTATCGGACCGCCACTTTACTATGATAAGCTGATATATATTTTTTATATTTCGGGTTTTACGCCTGCATCAGCACCATTTCGGGCTATATCGCCGGCGGGCAGTTTACCTAACAACACCTTTCCTGGGCAGGCTCCAACGGTTAACCAGTACTTGGGTGCACCAACCTCCGTAAGAAACTGCCAACTTTTTCATATAAATGAGACACGAACTGAGCGGGGCTCGAACCTGTGACCATCAGTGATGATAGGTTACAGTTGTATACAAGTCAGCGACCGTAACCACGGAGGCGGACTCTATGATAAGCTGATACAACACACAAAAACACAATATCACATACGTGTCTCCATCCTTGTCCGACCTCCTCAGATCTTCGCGCGGAATATCGGCAACAGTCCGTCGAGCAATCAGCAACAATTTGTTCTGTTGTTGGTGAGCTGCAAGAAAAAGAAGTAATAGTAAAAATAATCCAATGAAACCAATGAGATCTAATTGAACTATAATATATTAACCCGTAACCTGTCGATCACAACTAAAGTCACCTTTGCAAACAGCATAGAGCCAGATAGAATGTGCCGTCTGATCAGGCTCTATGCTGTTTGCTATTCGGATACTGGAGCTAAAACACTTGTATGTATAGCAAACAACATAGATCCTGATCAGACGAGTCGCTACGCCATGGCTGATCTGGATCTATGGTGCATATTCTGTCAAATTTATTCGGCAGATTAACGGTTAAATATAGTTTTTTTTATTTCCTGTAGGTCAGTTTTAAAGTCTCATTATGCATCTTTTGTCTTCAAATGGAAAAATGAAATTATAATCCATACACTAGTCAGGGATCATTCTAGAGGGCGATGTGGGCGAAATTGTCGCCCTAGGGACCCTGACTTCGCCCTCTGGGGACCCCCCTTCTCCCAAAAATAAATAAAATTGTTTTGGTTTTTACGATTTTCAAACAAAATTGTGTCTAATAAGATACACTGGCCCATTTTAAAGCACTCCTTCTATTCAAATGTTGTATTTAATGGTTGTACTGTGCATTTTAACCCTATTTTGCAGAAGTATATTAAAGAACACCATTTAAGGAAGCGATCACGCGCTTTCTCACTTCTCCCAAAAATTCTTACCTAGAATGAACCCTGCTAGTTATTTTTGTTCAAACATTTAGTTTATACCAATTTACTTTAGCTCAATTGCGAAACAAGTTCTTACAACTTATATTGATTACTCTTGAGATCTCATTCCTGATGGATTTCATTGCCACGAGGGAGAGAGAAGAGGCAACGTGGAAATGAAATGCCTTGCCCAAGGGGACAATTGTAACGGTTCCAGCGGGGCTCAAACTCCGGGCCTTTTGCACCTGAAGCCAATGCGAAAATACAAGTATCCAGTCATTCTGCCCCTAGAATATCTGTGTCAAGCACATTCCAATTAGTTTGACATTAACTCAATCAAAAAGGATTTTTGGAAGTTGAAAACATGTCATGGATTCTGGAAGTCGTGATGGCACATTCGGTTTGCATAGTGACGTCATGATAATTTAGTGACGTCTTTTGCACTGAGACCTGGCGCCAAAATGAAAGTAGCAACGTTATTTATTAAAAACGAGCGCGCTATGGTAATGTGATAAAAAGGATCTTACTTAAACTTGTTTTGGAATTTTGCTATTAAGTTTGCCAACAGGCTCACTTAATAGCAAAATTACAAAACTCGTTTCATAAAATATGGTATGAAATCACCATTCATGTAAGATGCTACATTTATTTGAAATTGGAAAAAGCTATATGTAGATTTTACTACCCCTGTTATTGTTCCGCGTAATAGCAAAATTCGAAAACTCGTTTCATAAAATATGGTATGAAATCACCATTCATGTAAGATGCTACATTTATTTGAAATTGGAAAAAGCTATATGTAGATTTTACTACCCCTGTTATTGTTCCGCGTAATAGCAAAATTCGAAAACTCGTTTCATAAAATATGGTATGAAATCACCATTCATGTAAGATGCTACATTTATTTGAAATTGGAAAAAGCTATATGTAGATTTTACTACCCCTGTTATTGTTCCGCGTAATAGCAAAATTCGAAAACTCGTTTCATAAAATATGGTATGAAATCACCATTCATGTAAGATGCTACATTTATTTGAAATTGGAAAAAGCTATATGTAGATTTTACTACCCCTGTTATTGTTCCGCGTAATAGCAAAATTCGAAAACTCGTTTCATAAAATATGGTATGAAATCACCACTCATGTAAGATCATAATTATATTTATGATAAAATATCAATATGATGATAATACCTTGAGAATTTGGTTGTGTCGCGCTTCTGTTGAGATGGCTGCCACCTTTGGTTGATGTGGTCTGCACGGTGCTGCTGGCTATTGTCACACTAGCGCTACCTGTTGTTGAAGAATTTGGAGCCTGCGAGAGCTTTGGCAAGATCTTCTTGTACTGTGTCTGTGCCGTTTTCTTCTTTGCAGGAGCTGGGCTGGTCTTTACAGGTACTAGAATGAGTGGCTGGTTGTTCTGCTGCTGCGGTTGAATGATAATGATCTGCTGCTGTCCGCCTGTAGTTGTTACAGGAATGCCAGTATATGCCTGGGGTGGCACCTGGTGATTTTGCAGGGGTTGACACATCAGCTGTTGATTAAAGCGGGATGGCTGGGGTACATTGTTCGGTGGCAGGGATTGTTGAGATGAGACTGGTTTCTGTCTCTGTTTCTTCTTTTTCTCGTCTGTATTCAAGTCATCAGTAATCACTGCTAAAGCATCTTCAAGCAATTCATCATTTATTAGGTCTTCTTCAAGTATTGGCTGACCAGGACTTCCATATCCGGATGTGTTGGCTGGTGAAGGGGGTGGTCTATAGCTCCCTGGTGACATCACTCCAGGGTATTTTGGGGGTGACACACCATGCTGGTACTGACTCTCATGTATGGGGCTTATACCACACCCACTTTCAACAGAAGGAGGAGAGGTGTATGTATAACTGCTAGGACTTGGGGCCTGCTCAGACATCGGACTCCCGCCTTCTGACTCGATTCCGCTGTCCACAGGATCAGACCTCCGTCTTATTTCCGTAAAGCTATCCTTGGTGAAGTCGCTATCAGGCACCATGCTTGGTTCCCAGTTGCTACCAAGCTGTCCAAACGTAAAGTGTGGCAAGTTGCCATGGGAGAAGAGAGAGAAATAAGGCTGTTCAACTATTTTTGCCAAAAAGTCATCTGCAAAGTTGTTGTTGGGGAAAGAGGGCTGACTACCTGCTACTGGTGACTGTACAATGACCTTTCCACCAGACATATTACCAGCATTCCTTACATTTGTTGTCGTCAGGTTGTTAAATTGATAGTCTTGTTGTGGACTGAAGTTAAACCTTTGTGATTGACCTAAACTCTGACTCAGATTGTTTTGTTGTGTCTGAGTAAAGTTGGCTCCGAAGTTCGCTGTGTTTCCAAATTGCTGCGAAAAAGTTGACTGCTGCTTCGGCATAGGAGCTGCAGCATAATTGAAAGCAGGTGGTCTGAAATACTTTTGCGGTTGATCCTCTGCTTCATCTAGGGTTCTGCGGTTCCCTTTCATCTGACTTGGAGGGTAAACCATTTGAGGTGGCATGTAATTGCCCATTGGACCGCTTGGTATGTTCTTTTGGCCCCTAATTGCATGTTGTTGTACAGCAACACCTCCTGTAGGACCCCTCTGTGTAAACAATTCATCGTCATCCTTGTTTTCTGGCTTGATATTCAGCTTCTCAATGTCCTCAGACAACTTGTTAAGTTCCTTATCGTCTGCTGCATCTTCACCTTCATCAGGCTGTCTAACAGATCTCTCCTCACTCTCATCTTTGCTTACTGAAACATACACAACATGTGGTATGGTATACAGTCAAACCTGCGTTAAGCAGCCAGCCAAGGGACTCGCAGAAAGTGGCTGCTTAGCACAGGTGGCTGCTTAATAGAGGTCAAATATATAGTGAAACAACACATTGGGAAACTGGCTGCTTAATACAGGTTGGCTGCTTAATAGAGGTGACCACTAACACAGGTTTGACTGTATATATATTATATTAGCCTGGGAACACTGAGACTATTAATTGGGTCGTATTGAGTTTCTGATCATGTTATTCAGCAAAAAGGTGGAAAATCGACAGACTGGAACCCCAATCGACAGACTGGAACCTAGGCTAATATTATATATGTTACATGGCTCGACAAATTCATTGTACATCATAATTCCATGCCTACAGATCACACATTGATATTATTTTAACAATGTATCGCATACATACAAGTTAGTTTATACACATTTATTTTAGCTTGATTGCGAAACAAGATCGTACAACTTGTATTAATCTCTCTCGAGACCTCATTCCTGATGGAATGCATCGCCACGGGGGAGAGTCGTAACGGCTCCAGTGAGGTTCGAACTCCAGACCTGTCACACCTTGGAGCGAACACAATGTTAATTTTATTAGGGTCAGACGGGGGATCGAACCTGTGATCCCTGGATTACCAGTCCAGCGTGTTACCGCTAGACTACAGATCCATCTGTTAGCTCTCGTCCGTATAACATTATACTATATAGCACCATCTCAAGACACGCTACTATAACTCATAAGCTCATGACATAACTGTGATGATAACAACAACATATTTGTCCTGCGCCTGCGGGCAATATGGCTCGAGCAATTGACATGTTTCATTTCAATCAGATACTGAGATAGTTTATACTTACTACTGATTGCTGTCATTTTATCCGTTATCTTGTCCGCTTTGGGATACGTCTCTACATTTTCTTTGTTTTTAAGATCCTTCATTATAAGCTTATTTGTTAATAAAATGTTTTACAGACTGCACACAACTTAGAACACTGTAGAAACTGGAAATTCTGCCGCAGGGGGAAACGAAAGTTGATTGGTTATTCACGGAAAATCGTCACAAGGGATAGTCCCTAATGAATATTAATGAGTGACGTTGTATGCGCTGGACCAATCAAATGGAATGAAAACCAAAAAGTTGGAAGTTCCGGGTTGAGGTCATGTTACTAAAATTAAACAAATAGGCCGAAAATAGACGAACATAGAATCGGTTATTTCCGTAATGTAAGGGGAAATAAATTCTTTACATAGATCTTCGTCAACTTTGAATAACTGTCGGTTCAGGCCCGTAGCCACATTGAGGCGAATGAGACACTCGCATTGGTTAGAATTGAAAACTAACGGAAAACAAGTACAGGGAAAACAACAGGCATCCGTGGTCCAGTGGTAGAGCGTCGGATTTGGAATCGATCGGTCCCGGGTTCGATCATTTTGGATTTTGGTTTGCAATAAAATATGATTAAACTAAACTATTTCACCTGATAATTTTGCAGCAACACTACCTGATTTGGAGAACACTATTTGAAGGCTATAAATATTTCTGAAAAACAAAACCAGGCGCGTAGCTAGGCCTAAATATGGATTACGCACCATCCTAAGGGGTCCGGGGGCATGCTCCACCCGGATATTTTTTTTATCCCACTATATGGTCTCAGGTGACTTTTGCCTACTATGAACATCAGCTACAATCAATATATGTTGGCATTTCGTTCATGTCTGCTTTCTTGTGATGATCAATGTCAGTGCCCCCCCCCCCCTTAGGCCTACCCCCTTACGATCCAGTTTATCTTGCATTTTTCGCATTTATTTCATTTTCATGAACTGTCAAAATAAATCTTACGCACGTGCGTACATGCGTAAGCCTAGCTACGCGCCTGAAAACTAGGCGTTGGGGTGAGGTGCCACCAGACACACCAGCTTAATGCGTGTGTATGAGCAAATAGGACAATAGACATATCCAAGTATACGTTTGTAGTATTGAAGATGGACAGCAAAAACATTGGGGTGAACCAGTAACCGCATTGAGTCACAACTTTTAGTTTATACAAATTTATTTTAGCTCGATTGAGAAACAAGCTATTTCAACTTATATTAATCACTCTCGAGACCTCATTCCTGATGGAATCCATCGCCACGAGGGAGAGAGAAGAGGCAACGTGTAATTTAAATGCCTTGCCTAAGAGGACACTCGTACCGGCTCCAGCGGAGCTCGAACTCCGGACCTTTCGCACCTGAAGCGAACGCGCATCCACTGCGCTATCACGACTTCCACAACTTTTAATATTGTGACACTGAGTTAACAAAGAAACGAACCCTTAAATTCCAGTCTATATCCGCCATCGCATGCACTGTGTACTTAATACGTCCCGAGCGTAGCTAGACGTCCCTCCTTTTTAACGAACTAATTGGCGTGATAGCGCCGTGGTAGTGCGTTCGCTCCAGGTGCGAAAGGTCCGGAGTCCGAGCCCTGCTGGAGCCGTGTAGAATGTACCCTGCAATCTAGTTTTCTGAATGTCAAGCACTGTACATGTATATTAAATTAATGCTATGTCTCCTAATGAACGCGATCATTTAATTTAGTAATATTGGAAATCGCAATGCGTTGGTTTTGCTGCTTGTCGTTTTACAATGCAAAACCATAGTGGGCATATGTCGTTATGGAAGCCCATTAACATACAAGGCATGTGAGTAATACTTGAATATTAGAAGGTAAATTTCAACTTTATTTATTTTACAACGATTGTGAAGCAAATTTTAACAACTTATATTAATAGACGTCCAGCCATTAAGTTCCAGTCTGTCGATTTTACATTTTTTTAACTTCTGGCAAAATGACGTCATCAGAAACTCAATAGGTTGTATATACGTAAATGGGCAGATAACTAACATAGTTCATTTTTCTTTTTGGTAAAAATGCATTTTCATGACAGGCAGTGTATAGTTTTTGTGTTTTTTGAGAAACTATGTGACTTGAGAAGACTTCAGACTAGTTGATGTGTAGAACAGATGTGGTATAAGAATTCAGGCCATTGCAAACTGAAGGTTGGTATACTGTATTATTTGGAGAAGGAATACAGTGTGTAAACACAGTGACGTTATCCCCACTGAGCACTGGCTATTTCAAACATTACATTTGAATTATTCCTGGTGTGTTTCAGGCTGATTTGAATACATCTTCACAATGGATGTGGTATCAGAAGAAATGAAAAATTGGAAATATAAATGAACATACTGTATGTTTTTACTCTTTACTATGTAAATTAATAGGCAATTTATTTGTTGTTTTACAACCAATACTGGGCGGCCCAATTAATGGTCTCGGTGTAACAGCATATTGGGAATCTGGAAACTGGCTGTTTAATACAGGTTGGCTGCTTAATAGAGGTGACCACTAACACAGGTTTGACTGTAAATCCATTTTCATTCTATATACAATAGATATGTACTGTACAACATGAATGAATAAATAAACCAATGGAGGTGACCACTAACATAGGTTTGACTGTAAATCCATTTTCATTCTGTATACAATAGATATGTACTGTACATTATGAATGAATAAATATGTTTAAACAAAAACATAAAAGAACAAAAGTGTTATTCACTTGTCATGTGATGGGTTTTCTGTGTTGCAGAAGAGAGAAAACAACTTACCTCTGCAGTATGGCTATACTTAATTGATATGCATAGTGCCTGTAGTGCTTAAAGCGGAATTACATCGTAATAAAGGATGTTTTGGGTAAAATATAAATACTAATGTGTGTGTGTTTACAAAAATCGAAATAGTCGCTCATAAACGATAAAATTCCAATAAATTTAAACCGTCGTATACGCGAATTTGTTTATCAACACACGAACTATAAACATGCACAGCGCGCATGCGTGAAACAACAGACTGAGGATGTAGAAAACAACGTATATATTTTGAACATGAAAAACTATCTATCTATCTTCCTCTAATGTCGAACCCTCGCGAGGATGTAGACATGTCCCTAAAAGACTTAGCTAACAGAGGTATGAATCAACATATCAAGTAATTTAATTAAAACAGATAACGTTGGACAAATGGGGACGATGCATTCCGAGTGTACACAAGTGCGGACGATACATTCCGGTTGTAAACAAGTGCGTGACCGATCGACTCGGAAAGTCCTACTTTCGGTTTCGAGTTTGTTTTATCGCAAAATAACAATGTTTACCAAATGAACATAAGCATACAAAGTATAATGTTAGAATGTGTAGCAGCACTGCTACCCATACGTAAAAATTGAATTTTTCAAATATCTTTTATTTCATACGATGCAATGCTGCTTTAACAGAAAACATTTCGTATGTGATGAATGCTCGGTCAAAGTCGGTTATGTCGAATTCTCCGGTTATCCCGAAGTCGGATCAAATTCCGTTTCAGACACTATCATTTTACATATAACTGGCTCTGTTTATATCGGATTTTGTTAAGTCAAATTTCGGTTATGTCGAAGTATTTTGTTCGGTCCGACGGAATTCGACATAACGAATGTAGACTATATTAGTTATTGATTAAGAAATGAAACCTACGTGTCCAACATTGTCAAAACTGTCTTGACATTTCCTGCCATTTTGGTTTCCATGGATAAATCCGCATAATTTTCATATCCAAGAACTTGGGCTATATCCGACCTATAAAAGAGCAATAATTCATGTTGTGTTCATAATGCACCTATCTCACATGCTGTCATACAATCAAGGATAAATGGGACATTTTTTCAAACTGTTTTAAGCCAAATTATACAATAAAAGAACATATGACTTATATAAAACCATTTTTAATGTGTTAATGTCCCCGAAGAAATTTCTTCGGGTGCATATAGTTTTCGCACTGTCTGTCCGTCCGCCCGAATCAATATTTCCTGTCCGGGCTGTAACTTCTTCAGCTATGAATGGATTTCAAAACTAATGTACCACAAATGTGCACCATATAGGTGATGTATAGTACACATGACCCAGGTTCGTAGCTTCAAGGTCAAGGTCACACGGGGGAGGGGGCATTCATCGCCTACTGTGATATTTCTTGTTTATTAATATTTATACTAGAGGACATAGAAAACGAACACTTCGTATAAGTGTGTTTTTACATGAAAAACAATAACTATATAAATACATAGTTTTAAACATTTTGGAATATTTTTAGTTGTTCAGTTTGTGTTTTGTAATAAAGATGTGATATATCTTTGATGGAATCCTTCGTATTTCGTTTTCATGCAATAATAATCATATAATGTGGGTGTGTGTTTTCTATGCCCTCTAGTATATAATGTAGGTGTGCGTTTTCTATGCCCTCTAGTATATTATGTAGGTGTGCGTTTTCTATGTCTTCTAGTATATAATGTAGGTTTGCGTTGTCTATGTCCTCTAGTATATAATATAGGTGTGCGTTTTCTATGTCCTCTAGTATATAATATAGGTGTGCGTTTTCTATGTCCTCTAGTTTATGATGTAGATGTGCGTTTTCTATGTCCTCTAGTATATAATATAGGTATGCGTTTTCTATGTCCTCTAGTATATAATGTAGTTTTGCGTTTTCTATGTCCTCTAGTATATAATGGAGGTGTACGTTTTTTATGTCCTCTGGTATATAATGGATGTGTACGTTTTCTATGTCCTCTAGTATATAATATAGGTGTGCGTTTTCTCAGTCCTCTAGTATATTATGTAGGTTTGCGTTGTCTATGTCCTCTAGTATATAATGGAGGTGTACGTTTTCTATGTTCTCTGGTATATACTGGAGGTGTACGTTTTCTATGTCCTCTAGTATATAATATAGGTGTGCGTTTTCTCAGTCCTCTAGTATATTATGTAGGTTTGCGTTGTCTATGTCCTCTAGTATATAATATAGGTGTGCGTTTTCTATGTCCTCTAGTATATAATGTAGGTTTGTGTTGTCTATGTCCTCTAGTATATAATATAGGTGTGCGTTTTCTATGTCCTCTAGTATATAATGTAGGTGTGCGTTTTCTATGTCCTCTAGTATATAATATAGGTGTGCGTTTTCTATGTCCTCTAGTATATAATGTAGGTGTACGTTTTCTATGTCCTTTAGTATATAATGTAGGTTTGCGTTGTCTATGTCCTCTAGTATATAATGTAGGTGTGCGTTTTCTCAGTCCTCTAGTATATTATGTAGGTTTGCGTTGTCTATGTCCTCTAGTATATAATATAGGTGTGCGTTTTCTATGTCCTCTAGTATATAATGTAGGTGTGCGTTTTCTATGTCCTCTAGTATATAATATAGGTGTGCGTTTTCTCTGTCCTCTAGTATATTATGTAGGTGTGCGTTGTCTATGTCCTCTAGTATAAAAGTAAAGTAAAGTGTTTGTTTATTATAGTGTCACCCCTATTTAAAGGGCCAGTCATTTCTGACTTATGAGACACCTCTTTTTATGAACAACAGTACTTCCCGAATCCTATGCTTGTATGCCAGGCGCCAGGCTGGTAGGCAATCGGTAACCATTATTTAACTAACTGGCGGCTCACCAACCGGCCATATCAGAACGAACCCCTGTATATGACGTTTACAGCAGCTGCTAACTAGGTCATTGTTAATCTGATCCAGGGTGATAACTGATTTTGTAAGATATTTCTAAATAGCGCATTAGTGCTTGTTTTTCAATTCCGTGTTTTATACCCATTTTGCTAAATGTAACCATTCTAAGGCACAACTGGCTGACAAATGGCTGTCCGATTAGCGCAGTGGATAGCGCGCTAGCTCGCTTCTCACCAATGCAACTCGGGCTCGATCCTCCGACCGGGAAGTATGTGAGATGGTACGGTGGTCGCCAGATCCCCTCACATGAATGACCACATTTACGCTTTCATCCGCGACAACGAGAGTGATTAATATAAGTTGTTAGAACTTGCTTCGCAATCTTTGTAAAATAAATATAAAGTTTAAACTAATCCACAACAGCAAAGAAAGGTTATAAAGCATAATATAGATTTGCGTTCTCGGAGTTATTTCCCTTAGACTTGTGCGCTAAGCGTTATTCCTTTGTCACGTGACTGTGTTTCTGTGTTGCTGAGAAGAGCACACAATCCACCTATGCATTATGGCTATATCTGATTGGATTATTAGAATGTAACAATATGCTTTTTTATATATGAAGAACAATCATAATCCAATCAGAACGCTCGTTTCAACGCGAATTGCGCCGCTTTTGAATTTTTCAAAACAAATTGAAAATGCTACGAAATCTCTTTTTGACGTACATTTTTGCCGAATAAACATACAGGTTAGTGGAAACACATTTTATTGATAATGTTATTCACAGTTAAAACTCTCCCGTCGAAGATTTTTTGTTGTTGCTGACAGAACCCGTGTCCTAGTATGGAAATGTGACCTGCTATGGCCAATGTATGTGGCAATTGTTTGCAAAGTATACATGCATGCAGCTTAAAGTTGTGTTTTATTTGAAGAACAATATAAAGACTCGGGATAGGCGTTATATTTGGACACTTGTACAAAATTGTTTCAGATAGGGCCATTTTACTGATCGATGCGAAATCTGACATCCCACAGAGTAGAATCCCTGTACTTAAATATATATACTAGTACCCCCAAACGTGCCGAATCCCTGTGGTAAATACAGTGAGAATATGGTCTTTCTTTTTCGCCAAAACATGACTAAAATACCCCAGAATGTAGCTGCGGCGAGATAGACGTTCACAATTTACCGTGGATCTTAATGGTGCCGACACATATACCAAGATCATGCTACGCCTCTGCATGTATTATGACGTCACATTTCATCACATTATATTTTACATTCACTAGTGTTTTGAAGACGTCACAGGGTATCACATTATATTTTACATTAACTAATGCTTTGAAGACGTCACAGTGCATCACATTATATTTTACATTAACTATTATCAGGAAGACGTCACAGGGCACCGCATTATAGTTTACATTTGGCCACAATACCTACTCAGAATTCTTAGAAACATGTTGACAGAATGTCAGGTCTCTAGTGAGTTAGAAGCAAATTGTAAATCTTTTTTTATGGCTATAATTAATAGATATTTATAATGCCATTTATAGTAATATTAATTTCGATTAAATTTAAGTGAAGCTGATGTGTATTGTTTGTCAATGGTGTTCGTATCCTAGGCGTTACGGATGAATTCATTGTACATAATTATGCTAATGTTTAGCGTGGCTATCTGACTGTCTGTTAAGACGGATCTGTAGTCAAGTGGTAACACACTGGACTGGTAAGCCAGGGATCGCAGGTTCTTTCCCATCTGACCCTAATAAAATTAACAGTCTTTCAGATGGGACTTTAAACCGAGGTCTCGTGTCGGTGTTGAACACCGTGTACGTAAAAGAACCAGAGGAGACTCTGGAATTGGTCTCTGTCTGTAATATTGCACTATCCTCCAAAAATCTAAAATAACTAATATCTTTAGGAGGCGTCGCTCATATGGGTAACCAGTAGCGACGATAAATAAACGTAAAACACACACGTGACTGTCTGTTCAGTAACTACAGGAATGATAATATGATCTTCGTAATTATAGAACAGAATAGAACCGTATTTTATTTATATAACGTATACAATTATAAATATACATGTTGAATTACCCATGATAAGCAAAAGACTGAGTATTGCTTTGAACCATATTTGGATATTATTATTTTTTATATTAATATTTTTTATTTTCCTTTTCATGTCATTACAAGAACAAATTACACACATATACATATATACATACATACACATACATGCATGTATTAAACATTTCAGTTAGTGATTAAGAATAATATGTCATGAAAGGTCACAAAGAATAAGATGTTTTTTTATAGATGGAAGTGATAATAGATTTAAATAGAGTTAAAAGAGTAGATTCTTCCGTTACATTTAACGGAGCAAAAACAAAGGGGAAAACAGCAACAAAACAAAGAAAAAACCCAAACGGTTTTGAGAAACTGTCCTACAGCTGTATTTGATCCCATTTTTTATTATGAGTAGCAATTTTGTCCTTTATTATTGCAATATGTCTTTCTACTTCCTTTCGTTTCCTCAGGTAACAAACGAACACTTCAAACATAGGAGTTGTGTGGTTGAGTTTATTTTTGAAGATAAAGAATTTTGCTAAAATAATAATAAAATTCACTATCGACATTATTTGGTCATTTGAGATAGATTTATAACCAAAGCTTATATTTTGGTAGTTTAATGTTACATTAAAATTTTGACTCGCAAAGAACATATCTAGATGTGACCAAAAATGTTGTATATTTATTTGGATATTATACCAAATGATCAATTAAGAAAATTATTAACTTGTATGAGATTATCGTCACACTGTCTACAAATTGAAATAGGCCGGTACAATAATGTTGACAGACAATTGATTGTGTAAACTCTGTACACAAAATATGGTAGAATCCGAATTTCACTTTATGTTGTGCTGCCCATTGTATAAATTTGGTTCCTGGCCCACTACTCAAATATTCAACGTGTTAATGTCAATACAAAATAGAAAATGTTTGCTGAATATTGCTCGATTTGTGAAAGAAGCGCTATGCCTACGTAAAAATACTCTTGGAAATTAAATTAGATTTGTCTACTGATCGTTTATTGTACTGATGTGTATGTGTGTTTTGTTATTTGTATAAATTGTATATTTATTGTCATGTATATATATTTATTGTCTTTGCCATAAGTTAGTGAAATTGTAAATGGCCAAAGGCAAATGTTTTGCCGATTTGCTAATAAACTTGAAACTTGAAACTTGTTATTCTAACTAAATCTACAGGTTGATTTACCCATTATAAGCAATAACAAATCAATTTTCAAATTATACTAACACGTATGTTATATCATAAACCATAGCTAAAGGGCTCCGTGGCCGAGTGGTTATGGTCGTTAAGGTCCCAGTACCGTAGCCAGAGGAAAATTTCAACCGAGGCAATCTAGGGGTCTGGGGGCATGTCCCCCCTTAACAGTGTTGGGGTATAGAAGCGACTCCCTGCGTTTTCTGATTTAATGTGTTTAGAGGTATAATTATGTACTGATCTTTCAACTCTCTAGCAGTCGACATTTTATTTATTTACTTTTTCCCAAAAAAATGTGGCTTTCCAAATGTTAACGTGTGCCTCAGTGTGGCTACGGGCCTGACGCCGGATATAGTTCATACCCCGATGGAAACTATTAACCAGTAAATAAACCAAACTTTAACGCCTGGTGTCAAACTCGACGTCAATTTACTATCATTCTATAGTCACAACGATTGCGAAACAAGCTTTAACAACTTATATTAATCACTCTCGTCTGCGTGAATGAAAGAGTAAATGTGGTCATTTGTGTGGGAGGAAACCGGAATACCCGGAGAAAACCCACCTGTCCGATCTTGCGACGACTATACCATCTCACATACTTCCCGGTCCGAGGATCGAACCAAGGTCGCATTATTGAGATGCTAACCACAGCGCTAATCGGACCGCCCTTTAGTATTACGTTATGTTATCAGATGCATCAAGTTTAGTTTAATGATATTTTATTGCATTCGTTCTATGCATGCACGTATTTGAGAGACTTTAGTTATACTATAGGGAGTGGAAGTCGTGAGAGCGCAGTGCATGCACGTATTTGAGAGACTTTAGTTATACTATAGTGAGTGGAAGTCGTGAGAGCGCAGTGGATGCACGTATTTGAGAGACTTTAGTTATACTATAGTGAGTGGAAGTCGTGAGA
The DNA here is from genome assembly GCA_014843695.1 of Archivesica marissinica. Taxonomy (NCBI): domain Eukaryota; kingdom Metazoa; phylum Mollusca; class Bivalvia; order Venerida; family Vesicomyidae; genus Archivesica; species Archivesica marissinica. The sequence continues at coordinate 17,908,248 of CM026386.1, read as the reverse complement.
GCGCAGTGCATGCACGTATTTGAGAGACTTTAGTTATACTATAGGGAGTGGAAGTCGTGAGAGCGCAGTGGATGCACGTTCGCTTCAGGTTCGAAAGGTCCGGAGTTCGAACCCCGCTGGAGCCGTTACGATTGGCAAGGCATTTAAATTCCACGTTGACTCTTCTCTCTCCCTCGTGGCGATGGATTCCATCAGGAATGAGGTCTCGAGAGTGATACATATAAGTTGTAAGAACTTGTTTCGCAATCGAGCTAAAATAAATTTGTATAAACTATAGTGAGTGAGTAGTCAACACATATACATTAACCATCTTTCGGTTCATACAAACAAGCCCAGTGGGGTCCGAACGATAATACACAACAATAGTTATATAATTAATATGTACATTACACCCGGTAGGACACCGACCTTGCACAATATTTTGATATCCACACGGAAACCCCTCAGACGAACTGTACGTTTTCTTAGAATGTTTCAAGTTGTAGAGCAATGTAGAGCTGTCCTGAAAGCATTTATTTGCAATGAGAAATATAGATTGGTTTCCACGAAATATAATAAAAGGTTTCGGCGAAATATTATAAAACCCATCCAAGTTCCTCCAGCGAAACTCAGTAATTTGTACCCAGACTTATGTGAGTTTTATTGAGTTTTCACTAAAAATGCTTTTCTTTCAGGACAATTAAATTACTTCGAATAGATAACATCTGCTCCCAATGTCAAATATAATAACAATTATTGCTATTTGTTTATTATTACTAGTAACATACAACTGTACATGCACTATTAAACATGCTTACATAACCATCATAACAAACACGATCGTGTGTCTCTGTTTATATTCATATATATCATGGGATAGTCCGGTTGGCATGCATTATCTGCGGTGCGGCTCTTATCTCAGAGTTTACGTTTTATTTCCACATTTCCTTCCGGTGCTTCCATATTACACATACCATGGGTATTTGTGAGGCTAGGAGAACAATATATTTATTGTTTAGTGGTCTAATGTTAGCTGCTTTGTGGCTAGGAGAACAATAGATATATTGTCTAGTGGTCAATGGTTAACTGCGATGTGGCTAGGAGAACAATATATATATATTGTCTATTGGTGTAGGGTTAGCCGCTATGTGGCTAGGAGAACAATATATCTATTGTCTAGTGGTGTAGGGTTAGCTGCTATGTGGCTAGGAGAACAATATATATATTGTCTAGTGGTCTAGGATTAGCTGCTATGTGGCTAGGAGAACAATAGATATATTGTCTAGTGGTCAATGGTTAGCTGCTATGTGGCTAGGAGAACAATATATCTATTGTCCAGTGGTCTATAGTTAGTTGCAATGAGACTATAAATTACATTACACAGCTGATAGAACAAAGGAACGAACACGGGGGTAGCATCATCGTCAGCATCATCATCATCATCATCATCATCATCATCATCATCATCATCATCATCATCATCATCATCATCATCATCATCATCATCATCATCATCATCAACATCATCAACATCATCAACATCATCATCACCAACATCATCATCATCATCATCCAGCATCATCATCACCTCACTATCACCACCACCACCACCACCACCACCACCACCACCACCACCACCACCACCACCACCACCACACCATCACTCATCATCATCATCATCATCATCATCATCATCTCATCATCATCAACATCATCAACAACATCACATCATCATCACCACATCATCATCATCACTCATCAACTAATCACCACCACCACCACACACCACCAACCACCACCACCACCACCACCCCACCACCATCATCATCATCATCATCATCATCATCATCATCATCATCACTATATACTGACCATTTCTGAATCATCCTTCAAACATCCATATCCTGACGTACAACAGCCCGCTCCATTTCTCAACAGTTGTATCAAGTACTGGTCTTTAGATTATTCGGGTTCTTCTTCATATCTACCAAGGTGTCGCCGTGGCCGAGTGGTCCAGCACATTGTTGTTAGAACTCGCCGTGTACTGCTATAATCAATGCTCGCCCCATACCAGGGACACGTGATGTAAGGATGATATGTTAGACAGGTGTCAGTCCCTTGCAGAGATGCTGATTTAAACTCGCTTGCACATCACAGATGTAGGTTCGAATTTCACTGAGGTTGTCGAATTCTTTAATGTTAGGATGTTATCCAGCTGGCTTGCAGAAAGTCGAATGCCTACACTACTGCTTGGGGGGCCACCGTGGGTCTTCACCCATCAACAACTGTAGTGTCGCTGTATGCCCAACGCTGTTGGTGTGACTTTAACCACACAAAACAACAAAAACCGGATTAGATTATATTTGTGTGTTTTACGTTTATTTATCGTCGCTACCGGTTGCCCATATGAGCGACGCTTCCTGAAGAGATTAGTCATTTTAGATATTTGGAGGATAGTGCAATGATACAGACAGAGACCCATTCCAGAGTCTCTTCTGGTTCTTTTTCGTGCACGGTGTAAAGCGCCGACACGAGACCGCGGTTTAAAGTCCCATCTGAAAGACTGTTAATTTTATTAGGGTCAGACGGGGGATCAAACCTGCGATCCCTGGATTACCAGTCCAGCGTGTTCCGACTGGACTACATATCCGTCAAGATTATATTAGCTGTCAATGTCAATGATACTGCCGCATACGTGCATTATTCCGTGATCCGGCAAATCAAATGAATAAATGAATGAAATGAATTTTCGTGCTCAGATCGGATATGTTATGTTTTTGGATTTGGACTTCAAATATTCATTTAGGTGTTAACCATTTTCTTGTTAACAACCTCAAATACAATACATTAATATTATCAACAGTTTATTTGACAGACGGATATGTAGTCCAGTGGTAACACGCTGGACTGGTAATCCAGGGATCGCAGGTTCGATGTATTAAGTCTGACCCTAATAAAATTAACAGTCTTTCAGATGGGACGTTAAACCGAGGTCTCGTGTCGGTGCTTTACACCGTGCACGTAAAAGAACCAGAGGAGACTCTGGAATGGGTCTCTGTCTGTATCATTGCACTATCCTCCAAACATCTAAAATAACTAATCTCTTCAGGAGGCATCGCTCATATGGGCAACCGGTAGCGACGATAAATAAACGTAAAACACACACACATAGTTTATCGTAATCATTAGAAATTGTTTAGCATATATCGTGATTAGGATTCACGTATTTTCAGTGTTAAATATATTATGCTCCGACCTTATATAACAACCAATTGCTAGGGAGAAGAACTATATAAGTTTGCTTTCGTTCTAATCCCTTTCAGTCTATTGCTGTTAATTTATATTGTAAATTGTTAATTCTGTTATCAGGCGCGTAGCTAGGCTTACGCATGTACGCACGTGCGTATGCTTTATTTTGACAGTTCCTGGAAATTAAATTAAATAAATGCGTAAAATGCAATAACAACTGGATCGTAAGGGGGTAAGAGGGCATTGACATTGATCATTTACAAGAAAGCAGATATGAACGAAATGCCAACATATATTGATTGTAGCTGATGTTCATAGCAGGCAAAAGTCACCTGAGACCATATAGCGGGGAAAAATGTTCCGGGTGGGGCATGCCCCCTTTCCCCCTAGAATGGTGCGTAATCAATAGTTAGGCCTAGCTACGCGCCTGGTTATGTACATGTAAAATACTGAAATAAATAATGTTTAAACTAAATGAATAATGGGTTACATTAAATATGAGAATGCATGAAATGAAATTATTCGTGATATTGGGCAATGCTCCCGGAACTGGGCTATATTGTAATACCCCAGTATTTGGGATCAAAAAATAATTTTATATACATGTATATGCACAGGCCATGTTCTAGTCAAATTTACCTTTATTAACGTGTGTCATACAATTGTATCCATGCACGATTGTAATCCATGTTTACTTAAGTTAAGCTGATGTTGTAATATTCATGTTATTTTGTGTGTAAACTGTGTTTAGAAACTCTGCTAACCACTGTGATGTAATGGTGGCAGCCATGTTGGTAAATTTACATCCGGGTCATTTGCATAGTTACAGACGCTCGTTTCTGTTTATATTCCGAAACTAAAATGTCAGTGAACTTTGACACGGTTTCTAGGTGTTTTACCTCATAGAAGAGGACATTTGAGGTACTAGTCATTGAGTTAAAGCCTTCCTTTATTGATTAGCAAGCCAGTAACATTTGATACACATGCAACATGACTGCACGATGCTACATACACGTACGCATAATGTCACACGTTCCCATGAGCCGCAGGGGCACATGAAAAACAGTTTCCAAAAGCAACCCCAATTCACATCATCAGCCACACAAGCGAGCTATGGCAGTATACTGCACGTATCTTATACATACATTTATATTATGATAACTAACATACAGCCTACATCCGTTATGTCAAATTCGGTTATGTCGAATTTTCCGGTTATCTCGAATTCGGATCAATGTCTCGTTTCAGACACTATCATTTTACATATAACTGGATCCGTTTATATCGAATTTCGTTAAGTCAATCTTCGGTTATGTCGAAGTATTTTGTACGGTCAGACGGAATTCGACATAACGGATGTAGACTGTATATAATTATATATTATTATTATATAATGTATATATTGGAAGATAGTTTATACACATTTATTTTTATCTCGACTGCGAAGCAAGTTCTTACAACTTATATTAATCACTCTCGATACCTCATTCATGATGGAATCCATCGCCACGAGGGAGAGAGAAGTGGCGACGTGGAAATTAAATGCCTTGCCTAAGGGCACAATCGTAACGGGCCGTTCGCACCTGAAGCGAACGCGCATCCACTGCGCTATTACGACTACCACTTTTGGAAGATGGCCCAAGTCACGCAGCCCTGACTAAGATGGGATATAAACTTGAATACAACACATAGATTAAAAAAAGCCACACTTAAACAATCATTAAAGAGAAATCCTGGGAATGTCAATTTAAGCACCATCTAAATGGATTTGAGAGCTGAATATTAAAACCATTATGAAAATCGCTCTTCAAATAAAGCAGTTGTGGGAAAATGAAAGCTTGACATATTGTTCAAAATGGAATGTGTGTGTCGTTATGGCGCTATAGCTACATATAAAATGATTTGACCTCCTAAATAATGAAAACATATTCAACGGACACACACTTAAATAATATATGCATTGTGTAACGGTGTGTGTATTAACCCAATATGTGAGGTGATATGTAGACAGCCTGGTTAGCTCTGCCGGTATAGCAATCGCCCTGAGAGAGAGAGGTCGCACCTGCCAGTTATGGTTGGGATACCGGTGCACAACTAAGGAATGAATCGCTGATTAATAGTTTCCATCGGGGTATGAACGTCATTGGGCGTGGTTAAAGTGTTTGGCTGCTGAATGCATCAGCGCTAACTTTAAGGACGCCGAATTTAGTTGGTTCATTACTCATATTTACATTAAAGCAGCATTACATCGTATGAAATAAAAGATATTTGAAAAATTCAATTTTTACGTATGGGTAGCAATGCTGCTACACATTCTAACATTATACTTTGTATGCTTATGTTCATTTGGTAAACAGTGTGTTTGCGATAAAACAAACTCGAAACCGAAAGTAGGACTTTCCGAGTCGATCGGTCACGCACTTGTTTACAACAGGAACGCATCGTCCGCACTTGTTTACATTCGGAATGCATCGTCCCCATTTGTCCCACGTTGTATGTTTTAATTAAATTACTTGATATGTTGATTCATACCTCTGTTAGCTAAGTCTTTTAGGGACATGTCTACATCCCTGCGAGAGGTTCGACATTAGAGGAAGATAGATAGATAGTATTTCATGTTCAAAATATATACGTTGTTTCTACATCCTCTGTTGTTTCTCGCATGCGCGCTGTGCGTGTTTACATTTCGTGTGTTAATAAACAAATTCGCGTATACGACGGTTTAAATTTATTGGAATTTTATCGTTTCTGAGCGACTATTTCGATTTTTGTAAACACACACACATTTATTTATAACACAGTATTTATATTTTACCCAAAATATCCTTTATTACGATGTAATGCTGCTTTAATTATTCTTTTTAATGACACAAATAAAATATACCAAACCTTGCATTTAAACTGTTTTTAATCCAGATTTGCAACTTACCATGCGCCAGAATAGGTAAATAGATCATCCTTGGAAAAGTGTAAACTGTAAGACACGCATTTTCTCGCGACGAACGCTGCCTAACACAACGAATGCGCATGCCCGTACCCTCGAGTGCGCATGTCAGCTGCATTATCATTAGTTTCTTGTTTAATCCTATTTTATTGAATTTATCATACATGTACAGTAGCAGCAATACGTAATACAACATTAAGTAATAACAAGTACAAAGCATGATAAAACAAAAGGGTTGGACCACAAGTTTTTCCAACATTAGTTAAACGGCCCGTCCCTAACGTCAGAATAATGTTTGATTAAACTAAATGACGGTTTTTTTATTGAAAATAATTACAAGATAATGATTTAAAAAAATAATCCTGGTTTGAAAAAAAAATTGAAGCCAAAAAAATAAATAACTTGAGACTTCATCCCCCAAACCCACCCGCTGCTACACCATGCCACCCAAGATAATTATGTATATGAGCCTCTCTCGATAAGTATTTTATTGTACAATATGTGATATATATCATTAGTTGGGAACGCTCATGAAAATGCATACAATCAGGGCACATACGTTCATCGAAGGAAATGCAATAGCGATGTAAATATTTGACATTAGACCGGCTACAGTTCTGAGACAGCTATAAAAGGGACACTTGGTAGATGTAAGTCCGCCTCCGTTGTCGAGTGGTTAAGACCGCTGACTTGGTATACCACAGTAACCTATTATCACTGATGGTCACGGGTTCGAGCCACGCTCAGGTCGTGTCTCATTTATATGAAACAGTTGGCAGTTTCTTATGGAGGTTGGTACACCTACTGGTTAACCGCTGGAGCCTGCCCAGGAAAGGTGTTGTTAAGTAAGCTGCCCGTCGCTGAACTGGGCAACAGGTAGCGACGTTAAATAAATTTAAATAACAAAAAGTAGATTTGATGTATTTAACCTTTATTTGTTTTACAATGATTGCGAAGAAAGTTTTAACAACTTATATTAATCACTCTCGTTGGCGCGGATGAAAGCGTAAATGTGGTCATTCGTGTGGGAGGAAACCGGATACTCGGAGAAAACCCACCTGTCCGATCTGACGACTACCGTACCATCTCACATACTTCCCGGTCCGAGGATCGAACCCAGGTTGCATTTGTGAGAGCGACCACTGCGCTAATCGGACAGCATAAAGTTTTGCAGATGAAAGACTGACATTGTATGCATTACCACCTAGTTCACATACTGCACGTTTCGGAACTGTTGGTTGCCGGTGGTATCGAATAAACTGCGATCTTCTGGAAGAGAGTGTGTGTTTTACGTTTATTTATCGTCGCTACCGGTTGCCCATATGAGCGACGCCTCCTGAAGAGATTAGTCATTTTTGATTGTGGAGGATAGTGCAATGATACAGACAGAGACCCATTCCAGAGTTTCCTCTGGTTCTTTTACGTGCACCGACACGAGACCTCGGTTTAACGTCCCATCTGAAAGACTGTTAATTTTATTAGGGTCAGACGGGGGATCGAACCTGCGATCCCTGGATTACCAGTCCAGTGTTTTACCACTGGGATACAGATCCGTCTGTTCTGGAAGAGACCAAAGCATCTCCGAGTCATATCCAGGGGCTGCAACACATGACTTGTATATAGGGGGTAAAACAAACATTATAATATGGTTCTCTTGTGACCACTCACATAACTAAATAGATACACGTGACACGTGTCTATCGCACAGCAAAAGAATATGCTCATGACCTTGTGCGAAGGACAAGAAATCATCCTGGATATAAATTGTGAAAGGCTCGACGTTTAGTTTAGTTTATACAAATTTATTTTAGCTCGATTGCTCCGGACCTTTCGCACCTGAAGCGAACGCGCATCCACTGCGCTATCACGACTTCCACGTTTAGTTTATACACATTTATTTTAGCTCGATTGCGAAACAAGTTATTTCAACTTATATAAATCACTCTCGAGACCTCATTCCTGATGGAATCCATCGCCACGAGGGAGAGAGAAGAGGCAACGTGGAATTTAAATGCCTTGCCTAGGGGCACAATCGTAACGGCTCCAGTGGGGCTCGAACTCCGGACCTTTCGCACCTGAAGCGAACGCGCATCCACTGCGCTATCACGACTTCCACTTTTCACAATCCACTGTCACTTACTAGTCCATAAGCCCATGGTTTGCACCTTCCATCAATTCAGTCCTCCTTCTCTTTCCTGGAAAGGGGTTGTGTGTGGTAAGAGTATGGTGGGATAGTAGCACCAACAGCATTTACTGCACCAAGAATGTCAACAGTACAGAGCATTCCACATCACACGTTTCAGTACCTATTGTCGGTGGGGTATGATCTGCAGTAATACCTGTTTCATCATTCATTATAAATGTACAGTGTAGTGTGCTTAGTCTTACTTCCTTTCAGCTCGATTGCGAAACAAGTTTGTTTTTCAACGTTATATTAATCACTCTCGAGACCTCATTCCTGTTCGATCCCACGTCTGATCCTAATAAAATTAACAGGCTTTCAGATGGAACTTTAAACCGAGGTTTCGTGTTGGTGCTTTACACCGTGCACGTAAAAGAACCAGAGCATACTCTGGAATGGATATCTGTCTGTATCATTGCCTATCCTCCAACAAATTAAAAATGACTAATCTCTTCAGGAAGCGTCGCTCATATGGGCAAGTGTAAAACACACACAGACATCAGCGCGTCGTATGTTGCTTTGTAATTATGTTGTTTTATAGACCAAACTTGTCTACTGGAAGTTTGCGAATGAAATACAACTTACAAAAACTTAGCTAGCTTACCTTAAAGCGACATTACATCGCACATGGCACATACAATGCATTTTCCCCAGTATAAATGCATTGCTACGTCAAATTCTTCCGAATACATTCTTACACTAACATTGAATCAATGCTTTTGTGGTCTATAAACTTTCAAAATTGAAAGTAGGATTTCAAATAACGGTCATCCATGCTCCTGAATTGCCGTTTGTTTGTCATCGGGGTCAATACTAAACACGAGAATAATGTCGTTTAGAGATAATTTATAATATGAAATAATAAATATGCACTGGCACAAATGTGAGATATATTGATAAATCTGTAACATAAACCGTGTTATTCAGGATACACGAGTTTCATTACGCATGGATGTCGACCATATTTTCATTATTTTGTTATGTCAACATACCGCGTATACGACGTTTAGTTATTAGTTGAAATACTCAGTTTTTGAGGTAAATATTTGGAAAATATTATACCATATAATAGGAAAATACATTCTGTGGAAATTTACATTTTCACTGATGTAGTGTCGCTTTAATAGTTGTGCATAAAGGAGACCGTTGAAAACATCTGTTTTGACATCGGCAGTGGTGATCCGGACAATTATAAAATATTATTTTACATATATAGCTTGGCTATTACAAATGCTATCAATGAGATACATCTGTAGATTTCTATTACCTCCCTTGGCAGATAAAGTCTGATTTATTCCAAAATGTGAATAGGTCCTTTTAGTTAGAATCCGTTGTTTTTACTGTTGTGCGCTAACCAGATGTTGCGGTATGATAAATGTGATTTTATCAAAAACGTGTTAATTAAGTGATAACATTATTTTACAAATAAGTACCCATTTCATATATTGTAGGATATCTGTTGAGATATAATAATTTAAGAAGCATATGAAGCGATAGTGGAATAGATTTGCTAGCATGTTGTGCAAAGGAAACAACGATAAAAACAGAGGAAAACACTTAATAGGACCTATCTACTTCTAGGGAGTATTCAGGGGCAGTAACCGATGTATCTCATTAATGGTCTACCAGCATAATTATAATTATTCAACTCGCAGAATATTACCAAACGAGTGCTTAATGATATATATACAGCTAAATGCTAATCATAATTATGTAGGTCTATATCATTAATGAATACGCTTCGTTTATAGATCCACCTTCTAAGCTGAACAGCACAGTTCATAGACCGCATACATGCGGCCGTCAATGTTGTAATTACAACAACGGATGTGCATTTGTAGTCGTGCTAATAATATATTATACCATGCCAGTGTGCTCATTAGATATCAAATAAGCTATCTGGCTTAAGTAGCTCAAACTGCAATATATCGATATCATAGTCACGATTGAACGTGACGAAGTTATAACTGTCTACAGGCAAACCGTGGTTAAGCAGCCAGTCAAGTGAATCACACAATGTGGCTGCATAGTCACGATTGAACGTGACGAAGCTATAACTGTCTACATGCAAACCTTGGTTAATGTTTAATCAGCCAGTCAAATGAATCACACAATGTGGCTGCATAGTCACGATTGAACGTGACGAAGCTATAACTGTCTACAGGCAAACCTTGGTTAAGCAGCTAGTCAAGTGAATCACACAAAGTGGTTGCTTAGTCACGATTGAACGTGACGAAGCTATGACTGTCTACATGCACACCTTGGTTAATGGTTAAGCAGCCAGTCAAGTGAATAACACAACGTGGCTGCATAGTCACGATTGAACGTGACGAAGCTATAACTGTCTACAGGCAAACCTTGGTTAAGCAGCCAGTCAAGTGAATCACACAATGTGACTGCATAGTCACGATTGAACGTGACGAAGCTATAACTGTCTACAGGCAAACCCTGGTTAAGCAGCCAGTCAAGTGACTCACACAATGTGGCTGCATAATCACGATTGAACGTGACGAAGCTATAACTGTCTACAGGCAAACCTTGGTTAATGGTTAATCAGCCAGTCAAATGAATCACACAATGTGACTGCATAGTCACGATTGAACGTGACGAAGCTATAACTGTCTACAGGCAAACCTTGGTTAAGCAGCCAGTCAAGTGAATCACACAATGTGGCTGCATAGTCACGATTGAACGTGACGAAGCTATAACTGTCTACAGGCAAACCTTGGTTAAGCAGCCAGTCAAGTGAATCACACAAAGTGGCTGCTTAGCACATATCGCTGCTTAATAGATGTCAAATTTATAATAGAACAACACATTGGGAATCTAGAAACTCGCTGCTTAATACAGGTTTGCATTCTTAACTACAGACAAACCTTGCCATGGTTAAGCAGCTAGTCATGTGAATCATAGAAAGTGGCTGCTTAGCACAGGTCGCTGCTTAATAGATGACAAATATATATGAACAACGCATTGGGAATCTGGAAACTCGCTGCTTAATACAGGTTGGCTTCTTAATAGGGGTAGGTCTAACCACTAACACAGGTTTGACTGTAGTCAACAATTTATAATATGTTGTAATTACATTGGTTGAAGTCATATTCATGTTCATATTGACTATCGCAGCTTCTACGAAGGTTGCTATAGATCTATCAGGTTGCTAGGCTGGAAAGAGCACAATCAGGACTGTCACCATAGCAACCATATCCATGCCATGCACATAATTGCTCGGATGAACAGTCACATCAACTCAATTTCAGCAAGCTTGTTCACGCAGGTGGTTTGTCGTCTGCAATTGTTGTAGGGGTAAGCATTTTAGAGTTGGTATATCTTTGATGCACGCCGTATTTGAATAAAATGAGTTTCTGTGGATGCTGATATCAAAGCACCTTTCCAAATGCAGGTCTAAGCTTTGTAAGCAATACATCGTCCATATACATATCAAAAAGTATTATTGAACTTGCATTTGCGTAGCTTCCTATCACAGGGATTCGGCACGTTTGGGGGTACTAGTATATATATTTAAGTACAGGGATTCTACTCTGTGGGATGTCAGATTTCGCATCGATCAGTAAAATGGCCATATCTGAAACAATTTTGTACAAAGCTGTCCAAATATAACGCCTATCCCGAGTCTTTATATTGTTCTTCAAATAAAACACAACTTTAAGCTGCATGCATGTATACTTTGCAAACAATTGCCATATACATTGGCCATAGCAGGTCGTATTTCCATACTAGGACACGGGTTCTGTCAGCAACAAAAAAAAATCTTCGACGGGAGAGTTTTAACTGTGAATAACATTATCAATAAAATGTTTTTCCACTAACCTGTATGTTTATTCGGCAAAAATGTACGTCAAAAAGAGATTTCGTAGCATTTTCAATTTGTTTTGAAAAATTCTAAAGCGGCGCAATTCGCGTTGAAACGATTGGATTATGATTGTTCTTCATATATAAAAAAACATCTTGTTACATTCTAATAATCCAATCAGAACGCTCGTTTCAACGCTGGTTTCAACGCGAATTGCGCCGCTTTAGAAATGTTCAAAACAAATTGAAAATGCTACGAAATCTCTTTTTGACGTACATTTTTGCCGAATAAACATACAGGTTAGTGGAAACACATTTTATTGATAATGTTATTCACAGTTAAAACTCTCCCGTCGAAGATTTTTTGTTGTTGCTGACAGAACCCGTGTCCTAGTATGGAAATGTGACCTGCTATGGCCAATGTATGTGGCAATTGTTTGCAAAGTATACATGCATGCAGCTTAAAGTTGTGTTTTATTTGAAGAACAATATAAAGACTCGGGATATGCGTTATATTTGGACAGCTTTGTACAAAATTGTTTCAGATATGGCCATTTTACTGATCGATGCGAAATCTGACATCCCACAGAGTAGAATCCCTGTACTTAAATATATATACTAGTACCCCCAAACGTGCCGAATCCCTGTGCTTCCTATAGGCCGTGTAGGCCGTGGAAAATCGAACAAATAAAAATGCCAAATCTGAAACAAAAATGTGTGTGTGTGTGTTTTACGTTTATTTATCGTCGTTACCGGTTGCCCATATGAGCGACGCCTCCTGAAGATATTAGTCATTTTAGATTTTGGAGGATAGTGCAATGATACAGAGAGAGACCCATTCCAGAGTCGTCTCTGGTTCTTTACGTGCACGGTGTAAAGCACCGACACGAGACCTCGGTTTAACGTCCCATCTGAAAGACTGTTAATTTTATTAGGGTCAGACGGGGGATCGAACCTGCGATCCCTGGATTACCAGTCCAGCGTGTTACCACTGGTCTATATATCCGTCTGTAAATCGGGAGGCCAGACCTGGAGGTTATAAAACTTTTCTCTAATCTCAAACTCAATTCTCAAGCATCTGATTGGTTCACTCGAGCTAAAATATCAGAATCAACCAATCAAATCACTAGAGCTCGCGTTTGAGATCTGAGAAAAGTTTTATAACCTCGGAACCAGGATTAAATTTTATATACGCAATAAATAGTTTTCCTGGGGACGACCACCGGACCAGCCACCCTTCTTAAGTTGGCCTACACATCGATTCCAGCCAAGCTACACCCCTGACTTGTAAATAATCATGCCATAAATGTTTGTGCAAATTATTTAGGAAGGAGAGGACAATCATTAGTTGCATAGCAATCATGTTATCATTTCTGACTGAGAATTCTTTAATGTTTTAAATTTGATCCACATTTTATGTAACTTGGACGTCATTAATTGTTCTGCCACTGTCTTTTAATATAACGCATATTCTTTTATTTGATTATGTGCTATCCTTTTAAGTGCGCCATTTCCAATACCACGGGAATATTTGCGTGACAGTTTGGGAAATCTCAACAATTACCCGTATTTCCAACAGTTTCTGAATAATTCTACAGGGGATTAAAACATTATGAATGTCTATATTCGTCCATTCTAGATTCTGTCATTGTATCTGCATTGACACTGAGTTGCCATTATTTTATTAAAACTTTTTGTCTGGGTTTTTCTTGTTTTTTGGAATTGTCAGGATATTGTACAATACAGTCTGCATCCGTTATGTCGAATTCCGTCGGACCGAATAAAATACTTCCACATAACCGAAGTTTGACTTCGATATAAACAGAACCAGTTTTATGTAAAATGATAGTGTCTGACACGGGACTTTGGTTCGACTTCGAGATAACCGGAGAATTCGACATGATCGATTTGATATAATGGATGTAGACTGTATTTCAAAACAGTCAACGCTGAATTAAGCTCCCTTACGCCTCACCGCTGTATGTTCGAATTCCACTGAAGTGTCGTCTTCATTCAAGAGACAACGCTACCCAGCTGACTTGCGGATGGTCGGTAGTTGTACCCGGGTGTCTGTCCACGCCTTAGATACCGCTTGGAGTAGCACGGCACACGGGATCTTCCCCCACCAAATACTAGGCGGAAGAGCCACAATATGACAAACGTTGTTGGTGCTACTGTATGACCCAATTAATATTTATAATTATGAGAAACGAAAGCAGCGTTTGTCATTGAAGCTAATGGAACCTTTTATAAATGCAAAGAAAATGAATACGGTAAATTTCATTAATGTTTTAGGTAAACAATAACTGGGTGAATTAGTTTCAGCTAAAACACTGACAAAGCAATATTGGTCATTGCTGCTAGTCATCCCTTTGCTGTGAATTATTGGTTGCAAACCATCATGCACAACACACATTATTCATTGCTTGTTTTGCCATTAACTATTGGCATAGTGTAATATAAGTAAACTGCCAAGACGAGGGAGTGTGTGTGTGTTTTACGTTTATTTATCGTCGCTACCAGTTGCCCATACATGTATGAGCGACGCCTCCTGAAGAGATTAGTCATTTTAGAGTGTTGGAGGATAGTGCAATGATACAGACAGAGACCCATTCCAGAGTTTTCTCTGGTTCTTTTACGTGCACAGTGTACAGCACCGACACGAGACATCGGTTTAAAGTCCCATCTGAAAGACTGTTCATTTTATTAGGGTCAGACGGGGGATCGAACCTGCGATCCCTGGTTTACCAGTCCAGCGTGTTGCCACTCGACTACAGATCCGCCTGTGTCCATTTACGGGGCGCACGGTGCACATATGGCTGGTTGAGGGGGGTGCACGTACCAGTATATTGGGTCCATATGCTGGACGGGTTCTGCCTTGTTCTCGGTGTGCTATTCCTGTACGCTTCTGCGAATGGACCCTGTTTCCGTTGTGAATTACTCGTTCACATGTTGTTACTGTAATTATTATTATATGTAACCTGTGTCTTTTCACAAATAAAGTTCTGTTCTGTTCTGTTCAACATGTTGTGCAATTATCATTAAGGTAGCACAACAATGGTCTCTCTCAAAATCTGGAATATCCTTAATTGCATTTATTTTTAATTGACAACAACGAGCAACGTATCACGAAACAGTTTATGTATTTTTCAAAGTAGATCTACAATGTTAACACATACATATGCGTACATACTAAGCTCTTTATGGGTAGCAGTGTGTACAACTGACCCGTGCATCTCACACTAACAGTTTATAACTTTATATACAAACTTTATATATCAACAGAAACAATCAAACAATATATACATGAACATTTGTAAATGAAACGAATAGGTTCTTCGGTGAAAGACATGCCATCATATAGTCAATTAAAAGATGGCGGCACAATAATACAGAACCAAATTCATTTCGTCAACATCGGTAACTTGACTATACGGTGCTTATTCTGTTTTTAAAGTCGGCATTTATCAGTAGCACAAAACATGTTGTCATACTCGACAAAATAACCGGCTTTAATAGCATGACTGTGTGTTTTACGTGTATTTATCGTCGCTACCGGTTGCCCATATGAGCGACGCCTCCTGCAGAGATCATTTTAGATTTTTTGGAGGGTAGTGCAATGATACAGACAGGGACCTATTCCAGTGTCTCATCTGGTTCTGTTAGGTGCACGGTGTAAAGCACCGACACGAGACCTCGGTTTAATGTCCCATCTTAAAGACTGTTAATGTTATTAGTATCAGACGGGGGATCGAACCTGCGATCCATTAGTGTATACAAATTTATTTTAGCTCGATTGCGAAACAAGTTCTTACAACTTATATTAATCACTCTCGAGACCTCATTCCTGATGGAATCCATCGCCACGAGGAAGAGAGAAGAGGCAACGTGAAATTTAATTGCCTTGCCTAAGGGCACAATCGTAACGGCTCCAGCGGGGTTCGAACTCCGGACTTTTCGCACCTGAAGCGAACGCGCATCCACTGCGCTATCACGACTTCCACTGCGATCCCTTAGTACTACCACTGGACTACAAATCCGTCTGTATATAGCACGACTGTTATTGGAACTGGCTTTAAATACTATTTACATCAACCAAGGTCCGTTTTGTGAAACTGATACCGACGCATTGTTACTTAGATATGAATCTTAGCCTATTGTTTGCCGTCGTTTGCCTACCACAAGACTGTCTACCCACAAATTGATACGCTGTGTTTTCCAGTCTGACATGACGTTTGCTGGTTTCATACGGCCACGAGCCGTATCATAACTAGTTCCTGCGAATATAACGCTTGCGCACTCGGGGCTAGTTTGTTTACTTCCTGTAGCGTCTCAGTGTGTTAAATAGACATAATACAAGATGTTTGTAGTTTCGTGGTAATATTTCAATCGTGTTCATGTTTCTTTCCATGCTATTCGAGATACGTACATACCTCATGAGCTTGGATATCCTTAGTACAACATGTGGTCGTTATTATTACATGAAGCATCTGGTAACTGGAGCCGCGAGCTGAACGTATTGTCATTGGTTTTTATTATTTGAAATGAAGACATGAAGACTTTATTTGTTTCATAATAATGGTTCAGTAGATTTCAACATGAATAAGTTAGTACAATAAACAAAGCATATACAAGTGTTCAGAAACATAGTAATATAGGCCTACATACCGATGTAGCACACGAACGACGCACAGTGGATTTGAAAGCACCGAGTCAGATTTTGGTCTTTTTATGATTAGACCTGACATGTATGGGCTGTACAACATAAAATGAAGGTCAACATATTACACCTTCCACAATATCCTGAAAATTACGTCATTCTATTTATAGTAACATTATGTCATTCCATTTATAAATAGCGAAACTAGGTAATTCTATATATAGCATAATTACGTCATTTCTATTTGTAGCGAATAGAATAAAGTTGTGTGTGTGCATGCGTGACAACACAAGGAGCGACATTGCTGTTTAAAAAAAATAAAATTACCTCCCTTTGCAATAAAGTTCGATTTGTCCATAAATTTTAGTCGGAATCCATTTGATTTTACTGTTGTTCCTTAACCAGATGTTGGGGTATGATCAATGTGATTTTATTCAAAATCATGTTAATGAATTGATAACAATATTTAACATGTACGGTATCGATTGGATATACCTTTTTAGAATATCTGTTGATATTCAATAATTTTAAGATGCGATAACGGATGTTACGTTACACATGCGGTGCAAAGGAAACAACGATGGAAATAGAGGAATCAAATCAAAACGACCCATCCTCTTACATAGTAAGAAGGTAGTATTCAGGGGCAGTAACGGTCCAATGCCTATCATTCAATAAGTATTTTAATTGACTGTTGCAGCCCGATTCCGTTAGTCATGTAACACACCATTACTAATTTGTTGGTATATTCAATAACTTAAAACAATTATTCTAACATGACTCGGCATTTTGTCTTTTTACGCAAAGAAGGAACGTACTGTACTGTGTTTAAATCTGCAATAAACCATGGTTTAACACATGATGTAAAATGTGACGTCACTCTACTAGTATATCTGTAGCATTGTGACGTCATTTACACTTTCTAAAAAAAATTATGAAACTATTTTTGAGCATTTTGGATATTGGGTCATGTTAGAATCGAAATAATATTTGTATTTCCGTTATTTATACTCGAATAAAACATTGTTTGCCGTTCTGAGTTCCGGAATTAACAACTTAGGCATACGGTCTGGTGGTGGTTTTCCGTTTATTTATCGTCGCTACCGGTTTCCCATATGAGCGACGCCTCCTGAAGAGATTAGTCATTTTAAATTTGTGGAGGATAGTGCAATGATACAAACAGAGACCCATTCCAGAATCTCCTCTGGTTCGTTTACGTGAACGGTGTAAAGAACCGACAAGAGACCTCAGTTTAATTTTATTATGGTCAGACGGGGGATCGAACCTGCGATCCCTGAATTCCCAGTCCAGCGTGTTACCACTGGACTACAGATCTGGTCTGCTTTGTGCGTGGTTAATTCATGTGCGTCAGAACACCAAACCATGATTTATTCGCCAATAAACATCTGAAAGACAAAATATTATTGCTTAATTATAATTGGTTGATATATTCTAAGACTCAAGTTCTGCAGCTGTAGCAGCATTAGTATAATTATACGGAATATTATGTAACAGAAAGTAGTCGCCGCTTTCCAAATATATATTTGCTAAAATGTACCAAGAAATGAAAACAAATATAATAAAAATAATTCACAAGATAACACGAACACAACTTAACAACATACTCTACTTTATATACCAAACACACCATACTAATATATTACCACAGACGCTTGGGGTTTGGACAAATGGTTTTGGATTCAAAACCCAAATTTAAAAAACTTTGTTTTTTTTAAAGAACACTATGATATACTATAGGCTTGACACTATACATAAAATGCTTTTAACCCATTCCAAGTAAGTTTATAAATGACACCACGTCACTATCAAGGCTATATGCTGTAGCATTGATAGCGACGGGGTACTATTTTATTTATTGCTTGGAATGGCCTAAACAATTGCACATATAGTGTCAAGCAAAACAGTTTTTAGTGTTTTTGATTTTGAACACGAAACAATTTGTCCAGGCACAAAATTCTGTGTATATTTCTAGAGAATAGCACTCGGAGAGAGGTACACCCCAAGCTGGGCTGACCGTTTATGTATATCTGGTTTCGTTTTCTACTTACTAACATTCATAGCAATATATGTTTAAACTTATCTGACTGCTGATGACAGGCATTATCCAATGTCCCCCAAATTCGAATCACAACCTACTCGACCAAGCCTCTATAAGCAGTCAGCCAAGGGAATCCCAGAAAATGACTGCTTTGCTTAGCACAGGTGGCTGCTTAATACAGGTCATATGTATCATATAATATAACAACATATTCGGAATTTGGAAACTGGCTACTTAATTCAGGTTTGCTGCTTAATGGAGATGGCCACTAACACAGGTATATTGTATCTTATTCAAACGGCGGGTGTTAATAATTCAGTCGCTCAAACATCCGGAACAGCAAGTACATGTTTATAGAGCGTGGCATGCTGTTATATCTTATAGTATCATTTTGGTGCCAGCCTACGTATCAACTGTAATATCCTAGTTTCTATTTTTTAATTCCTATTTTTATCGCTTAATCATGAGAATTGTTCTGCTTAGAAATAATGGTTATATATTAATT
The DNA here is from genome assembly GCA_014843695.1 of Archivesica marissinica. NCBI lineage: Eukaryota > Metazoa > Mollusca > Bivalvia > Venerida > Vesicomyidae > Archivesica > Archivesica marissinica. The sequence continues at coordinate 17,888,857 of CM026386.1, read as the reverse complement.
AGGTCCGGAGTTCGAATCCCGCTGGCGCCGTTACGATTGTGCCCGTAAGCAGGTCATTTAAATTCACATTGCCTCCTCTCTCTCCCTCGTGGCGATGGATTCCATCAGGAATGAGATCTCGAGAGTGATTAATATAAGTTACAAGAATTTGCTTCGCAATCGACCTAAGATAAATTTCTTTAAACCAGTTCTTTTACACGTCTACTATTTGACATTTATGACGTGTCCCATTTGGCATCATAACGTTATCAGAACAGCAGCAAAGTATGACCTGCGAACACTAATTCTGGGTGGCCCAGGGGTTGGTGTTCGTTGCGTAATATGTGGGCATTTGGGCTTTTTTAGGTTGATAAAGGTCGCTCATACGTAGAGTCTCGACCCGCCGTATCAACCACACGACATAAATACTTTTTACAGACGGATCTGTAGTCCAGTTGTAACACGCTGGACTGGTAATCCAGGTATTGCAGGTACGATCCCCGTCTGACCCTAATAAAATTAACAGTCTTTCAGATGGGACGATAAACCGAAGTCTCGTGTCGGTGCTTTACACCTTGCACGTAAAAGAACCAGAGGAGAATCTGGAATGGGTCTCTGTCTGTATCATTGTACTATCCTCCAAAAATCTAAAATGACTAATCTATCCAGGAGGCGCCGCTCATATGGGCAACCGGTAGCGACGATAAATAAACGTAAAACACACACACACACACATTTTCTTTGAGGCCAAAGTGGTACATTTATCTCTGAGAGTAGAGATATTTGGCCCAGATAGCATTCACAATAGAGCCAATAAATACAAGTGAAGTACTGATGGTCTAGAACAAATGATTTTAAAACGTGCGCGAGATTACAGTAATCTAGGACTAGTTTATGTAAATACTGCTATATTTAGAGCAATACTCTGGATTCACCAGGCAGTGTTGTTTACTCATGTTATATAAAAGCAAACCAGTTACTGCATATTGCAAGCGTAAATTTACTTGAGACATTTTCATAATTACACGCTTCATCTGCGATGGATTTTTGCAGCTTAATTGAATAACATTGATTTCACAATCGCCGAGCGGTCTCAGATGATAGTATTTTGCACTTAATACCACAGTTCCGTGTGAGTTAGAAACATTGTACAATGAAGAAAATCATGAGTCTAATGTTCATGTACAAAATATTTTTCTCATTTAAAATGATATTTTCATTCGAGTTGTTAATGAATAACACATATTTCCCAAATTTGGGGTTGCTAGAAGTTTGATATTTATTCATTTTTTATTTACTTTATTGTTTATTTCATGCGTTTTATTTCATTTTATGCAATCTATACATGTAATACTATTACATTTCATTTCAATGTTTATCAATTTAAATCTCCATACCGTCTTCACTGGCAGTATCCGTTGAGCTGCCGCACTCATCAGCCGTAAGAATTTCATGAAGTTCATTGAATATTTATATAAATTATTAAAAAAGCCAAATAAATATACCTTCATTGAGGCTCGAACCCTATACCTTCGACTCCACAATCATTCTATATTACCACTGCACCAACTAGGCTGATTTCACTACCTCTAATTCCAAAGCTATATAACACCTATTGTGACACCTAAGGTCGACTGAATATGCGGATGTCTCAAGTAAATAAAAGCTAGTGATATATGAAATATGATATATGGAAAGTCACGTTTCGACCAACGCACACTTGGAATTATTTAATATGTATAATTATGTTATGAAATACGTCTGTTCCGGCGAAAATATAAATCACTAAATAATGACGCCAATCATTTACAGTTGGCAAGATTAATAGACCTGAAAAGCCGAGAACCACGGATTGACAGTATATAAGTAGACACCTGACCTACATTTATTTTACTCGCCCAGGTGAGTTTATGCGGTGGCGAGTATACTAATCGTAAAGGATTGGATTGGACATTTAATTAAATGATACAACCATTATAAATACATAAACAACACATTCTAACAAACACAAACACTCGCTCACCCACATGGTTCGCCGGCGGCGAGGGTAAATAAGCTCAATCCTCATTATAGCACATTCATTCCATTTATAACAAACTGACGCGCAGTATGCACATACGTGTGTGGGTATTTATATAATATGTAGCAGAGTTCATACACTGCTGATAATGAATATAGACCGAAGCAATCAACACTAACATCTATACTCGCCCACATGGTTCGCCGGCGGCGAGGGTAAATAAGCTCAATCCTCATTATAGCACATTCATTCCATTTATAACAAACTGACGCGCAGTATGCACATACGTGTGTGGGTATTTATATAATATGTAGCAGAGTTCATACACTGCTGATAATGAATATAGACCGAAGCAATCAACACTAACATCTATACTCGCCCACATGGTTCGCCGGCGGCGAGGGTAAATAAGCTCATCACTGACTCCATCTCCGACGTATGAACCCCTATGTGTTGCAATGGTCTCCACACGGAGACCAAAACCACTCACACTTGGTGAATGATCCATTAGCATATTTGTTATTTAGCTTTTTTGAATGCTTCAATTTTCAAACCTATTCCACAATATCACAATTCAAGCCATAAACACGGTACAGTACTTTATATTCAAATAATAAAAATACCCTACTATCCAAATCATACAAGCTTTGATAGTAGACGGTTGTTCTTAGTTTACATGTTCAGTGCGGTACTGTGCTTACAACTTGAACGTGGATACAGTCAATAAATAAACATTTGATTTGATGGTTGTCGAACAATTAACAAAATTTAAGCATTCCAAAAATATGGACCATACAGCATAACCAAAACCAGTACTAGAGGACATAGAAAACGCACACTTTTACCGGTAGTTGGAGACGGCGAGATAGCAATGTTAAATGCTTCCATCAAGTGCATTAGGAATGAGAGCTCTCTTGAACAGTGCAACATAAGCGGAAGTGAGGATTTTAGATGCGCAAGTGGAAATATAGCAGGACTATCGTGTCTCAGTAAGTATACTAGAGTCTCAGTAAATATACTAGAGGACATAGAAAACTCACACTTCGGATAAGTGTGTTTTTACATGAAAAACAATAACTATATAAACACATAGTTGTAAACATTTTGGAATATTTTTAGTTGTTCAGTTTGTGTTTTGTAATAAAGATGGATATATCTTTGATGGAATCCTTCGTATTTCGTGTTCATGTAATAATAATCATATAATGTAGGTGTTGTTTTCTATGTCCTTTAGTATATAATGTAGGTGTTTGTTTTCTATGTCCTCTAGTATATGATATAGGTGTACGTTGTCTATGTCCTCTAGTATATAATGTAGGTGTGTGCTTTCTATGTCCTCTAGTATATAAGGTAGGTGTGCGTTTTCTATGTCCTCTAGTATATAATATAGGTGTGCGTTTTCTATGTCCTCTAGTATATAATGTAGTTGTGCGTTTTCTATGTCCTCCAGTATATAATGTAGGTGTGCGTTTTCTATGTCCTCTAGTATATAATGTAGGTGTACGTTTTCTATGTCCTCTAGTATATAATGTAGGTGTGCGTTTTCTATGTCCTCTAGTATATATATGATGTAGGTGTACGTTTTCTATGTCCTCTAGTATATACTGTAGGTGTGCGTTATCTATGTGCTCTAGTGTATAATGTAGGTGTGCATTTTCTATGTCCTCTAGTATATAATGTAGGTATGCGTTTTCTATGTCCTCTAGTATATAATGTAGGTGTGCATTTTCTATGTCCTCTAGTATATAATGTAGGTGTACGTTTTCTATGTCCTCTAGTGAATAATGTAGGTGTGCGCTTTCTATGTCCACTAGTATATAATGTAGGTGTACGTTTTCTATGTCCTCTAGTGTATAATGTAGGTGTGTGCTTTCTATGTCCACTAGTATATAATGTAGGTGTGCGTTTTCTATGTCCACTAGTATAGAATGTAGGTGTACGTTTTCTATGTCCTCTAGTATATAATGTAGGTGTGCATTTTCTATGTCCTCTAGTATATAATGTAGATGCGCGTTTTCTATGTCCTCTAGTATATAATGTAGGTGTACGTTTTCTATGTCCACTAGTATATAATGTAGGTGTGCGTTTTCTATGTCCTCTAGTGCATACTGTAGGTGTACGTTTTCTATGTCCTCTAGTATACAATGTAGGTGTGCGTTTGCTATGTCCTCTAGTGCATAATGTAGGTGTGTGTATTCTATGTCCTCTAGTGCATAATGTAGGTGTACGTTTTCTATGTCCTCTAGTATAGGTTGCGAAACTATCCTATACTACCGTCATAACGGATGTGTTGGCTTTGCTGTGCGTACAGAGCATATAACGTGGCATCAAATATAAGAGTCGAAATGATCACTTGTGTAATTATGGCAACACGGGTTTTCTTTTGCATAAGAATAATGCACCACAAAATAGATTGTGTTAAAATGACGTTTTACAATGGAAATATTATACATTCTTGTGCAATATACATTGTATGGTTATAAACATTCAACACGTTTGGGTATCATTGTAAAGACACACTAATATATACATGTAATGAACAAAAACATCAACAATAACAGCAGCAGCAGCAGCAGCAACAAAGCAATATATAACGAACACGCGAACAAACAAACAAACAAACAATACACTGGCTTACGTATGAAGGAAATATTAGTAAAAATTGTGAAAATTATTGAAATATATAAATAAACGTTTTTAAATAAAAAAAATATACATGTAGTGAAAAATACCTATACAGAATTAATCTCATTATTTTATTGTATCAGGCCCGTAGCCACACTGGCATACATTTCAAAAGCAAAAACAAATATGAAAAAATAAATAAATAAAATGCCAAAAATATCGGTCCGTTTGCTGTATAAAATGTTGACTGCTATATATATATAGAGAGCTAAAAGGTTAGTACACAATTCGTCTAATCTCATCAAATCAGAAAACGCATGAAATCGTTTCTATACCCCAACACTTTTAAAGGGGGAACATGCCCCCGGACCCCCATATACTGTAAACATAGAAACCATTTCGCGCGTTTTAAGTTAGCGATGTTCACGGACAGTGTATTTCCGCGAACACATCTGTAACTTAAAAAAGGCGAACATTTCTAGCCATGGACAGTTGTTAATGTGTTATTGTTTCAGAAAGGAATAATTATCCGGATGGCTTCCATCTTTTTGTGTTGATAGATGACGTCATTTGGTCCGGACTAATATGCTTACAAATTGCCTTGGTTGACATTTGCCTCTGACTACGGTATTGTGTAATATATCATAAAGTAACTATTGCAAAGCTGAGCTATCCATCGACTACAACGTCATTTATCAGCAACATTGCATGACAATATATCGTAAATTTTGTTAGTAGCTGTTCTGTGTCAAAAGATAACTGTTTGGTGGAGTATTTTATAGTGATACATAGAGACGTGAGCTGACCTCGTACGATCTGAAATATATCTAATCAAGACGAATCGTCCTGCTCATGGCATAGAAAGATGATGTATGCTCAATCAGGAACCAGGAACTTTATAATACTCGTGACCTTGTTTGGTTATGCATGCATATTGCAAAATTGATATAGATCATTGTTAATCTTCAGGGAATGAGATTGTCGGAAAGAAGGTATAAATCGTCAGTTTGTAGAGTAATATGTGTAGGAATTACTCGTATCTCAATAGAATGATAGACAAGCACTCACGCGCACTCGAATTTATTTTATGTACATGCATATAAATTAATTGATTGAAAATTAATATTACAAAACAAAAAACACCCCAGACACAATAAGGGTGCTATACTTTTATATTATGGTGTAGATATTATGATACAATTTGTTCTTATCCAATTACTGGAATCCTAGTTATATAGAGAATATTAGGTTACTGTCTTATAAATTTTTAATTTATTAGGCGAGTCGGAGAAAAAATACAAGGCGAGGCTCTGCCGAGCCTTGTATTTTATCGGAGACGAGCCTAATAAATTAAAATTTATAAGACAGTAACCTAATATTCTATTTATCCTACATTCTGAGTGTGCACCCGACACAAAAACAAACACACTAGCCATGACAGCTTACAAACTCGCTACGCACTTGGTAATATGTTGCGCATTGATATTTCTATTTATAGATAAATGATAAATGACATTTCTCTGACAACAATAGTTTCCAGAGGGGTCTCATCGAGTGCTGTTAATTCATCCCAAACAACCTGAAAGTTTGCCTGTACACGACTTTCTTCTTGGGACATTTTCCAAACTTAGCAGACAACACAATGTGACGACAGACGCTTTGTTTATTTACAAACCGTAATCTGGGTCATAAAAGTAGTCCGTCACGAAAGCTTTATTAGGCACTGACTAATAAAGCAAAATTTATTAGGCATGTCGTTTTTGTACGTTATTTCGCATGAAGGTAGGATAAATCTATATATGTATACATTTTTATTTATATTTCCATATATTATTGTCATGTATAAATATTTAAAATTGCATCTGTAATTGTGAAGCGCAATAGAATAATTTCTAATTTTTGCGCTATTTAAATGCTATGTATTTGTATTTATATTGCAAAATAAACCTATATATTTCCTAAGAAAAAACCGGCAACAGATTTACGGTATAGCTCACTCATTGTATCGGAACGCCATTTGCACACACCATTTGCACATACCATTTGCACACACCATTTGCACATACCATTTGCACACACCATTTGCACACTATGATTGTTTGGATTATCGTTCTTACAATGGAAAAGCATTAAAATACTAGTACTTAGATTTGTATGATACTATGATATTTAAAGCGACACTACATCAATGAAAATGCAGATTTCTACAGAATGTATTTTCATATTATATGGTATAATTTTTGTCCAAATATTTGCTACAACAACTTTGAAGTTTGGTATGTCTGACAAGGTATGTAATTTTAGTTTATCTTCCTTTTACAAAATGAAAGAGTCCGTCTCCGTGGTCGAGTTGTTAAGATCGCTGACTTGTATACCACTATAACCTATCATCACTGATGGTCACAGGTTTGAGCCCCACTCAGGCTGTGTCTATTTATTTGAAAAAGTGGGCAGTTTCTTACGGAGGTTGGTACAAGTACTGGTTTTCCGCTGGTGCCTGCACAGGAAAGGTGTTAGGTTAACTGCCTGTAGGTGATATGGCATGGTGCTGATGAAGGCGTAAAACCTGAACAAACAAACAAAATTTAGTATGTAGCGGAAGAGGCCACTACCGTGTGCAAGTAAACTTGAGGTTTAGAGGGAGGGTGAATTCGGACAATTAGCTTCCAGATCTGCCTCGTGTTTCCGTATTTTGAGCTCAGTTACACTTATCTGAATCGTCGAGCTTCTCCCTTGGAGACCTTAAAGCGACACTACATCGATGAAAACGCAAATTTCTACAGAATGTATTTTCCTATTATATGGTATAATTTGTTTCCATATATTTGCCTCAAATACTGAGTATTTCAACTAATAAACAAACGTCGTATACGCGGTTTGTTGACATAACAAAATAATGTGAATCCATGCGTCATACAACTAGTGTATCCTGAATAACACGATTTATGGTACATATGTACCGTTATATCTCACATTTGTGCTTATGCATATGTATTTGTAGACCTAATATAATTTAAATTATCTCTAAACGGCATTATCTCGCGTTTAGTATTGACTCCGATGACAAATAAATGTAATGTGTACAGCATTTTACTGCCAATCGGTTTTAACAATGTGTGCATCATTTTACTGCCAATCGGTTTTAACATTGTGTGCATCATTTTAGTGCCAATCGGTTTTAACACATGTGTACATTATTTTACTGTCAATCGGTTTTAACATTTATATATCATTTTACTGCCAATCGGTTTTAACACATGTGTACATCATTTTACTGCCAATCGGTTTTAACATTTATACATCATTTTACTGCCAATCGGTTTTAACAATGTGTGCATCATTTTACTGCCAATCGGTTTTAACATTTATACATCATTTTACTGCCAATCGGTTTTAGCAATGTGTGCATTATTTTACTGCCAATCGGTTTTAACACATGTGTACATTATTTTACTGCCAATACTTCCATCAAACACGTTGCTTCATGTATCCATTAAAAATAACATCTACTGCTTCATCATTGCCTGCATCACAGATCTTTATAACATTTTTATACCGCACAAAGTGTGATTTGTAGTCATTCACTGCGATAAATCAGCGGTAATGAATGAAGAATACAGTATGATTGGACATGGCTATAGGAATATACACAATGCATTAGTGAATGGCCATGGACTGTTGCCATATATCAACCGAAGCAACAGGAGATAGATGCTAGCAAGAACAACAAGCCACTGGTCTGGGATACGAGATATAAAACAGTGATTACTTCGTTTTTTCCTAATATAAATGCACTTTGTCAATATAGCTTGGCTTTAGCAATGGATACCACTGGATGTGTGTGTGTGTTTTACGTTTCTTCGTCGCTACCGGTTGCCCACATGAGCGACGCCTCCTGAAGAGATTAGTTATTTTAGATTTTTGGAGGATAGTGCAATGGTACAGACAGAGACCCATTCCAGAGTCTCCTCTGGTTCTTTTAAGTGCACGGTGTACAGCACCGACACGAGACCTCGGTTTAAAGTCCCAACAGAAAGACTGTTAATATTAATAGGGTCAGACGGGGGATCGAACCTGCACTCCCTGGAATACCAGTCCAGCGTGTTACCACTGGACTACAGATTCGTCTGTAACTGGATTTGTTGTTCAGGCCCCGAGGTCATACAACTCTTCTACAATCTCAAGCTCCGTCTCATGTTTCTGATTGGTTCAACTTCGTGTAAAACTCAGAATCAACCAATCAAATGACTTCAGCTCGAGGTTGAGATATGAGAGCAGCCCGACCTTGGACTTAATGCGATGCGTCAATATAGCATGCCTTTAGCAGTGCATACTATTGGGTTTGTTATTGAGGAATCGATGCGATGCGTCAATATAGCATGCCTTTAGCAGTAAATACTAATGGGTTTGTTATTCAGGACTCGATGCGATGCATCAATATAGCGTGGCTTTAGCAGTGCATACTAATGGGTTTGTTATTGAGGAATCGATGCGATGCGTCAATATAGCGAGGCTTTAGCAGTGCATACTAATGAGTTTGTTATAGAGGAATCGATGCGATGCGTCAATATAGCGAGGCTTTAGCAGTGTATACTAATGAGTTTGTTATAGAGGAATCGATGCGATGCGTCAATATAGCGAGGCTTTAGCAGTGAATACTATTGTGTTTGTTATTGAGGAATCGATGAGATGCGTCAATATAGCATGCCTTTAGCAGTGCATACTAATGAGTTTGTTATAGAGGAATCGATGCGATGCGTCAATATAGCGAGGCTTTAGCAGTGTATACTAATGAGTTTGTTATAGAGGAATCGATGCGATGCGTCAATATAGCGAGGCTTTAGCAGTGAATACTATTGTGTTTGTTATTGAGGAATCGATGAGATGCGTCAATATAGCATGCCTTTAGCAGTGCATACTAATGAGTTTGTTATAGAGGAATCGATGCGATGCGTCAATATAGCGAGGCTTTAGCAGTGAATACTATTGTGTTTGTTATTGAGGAATCGATGAGATGCGTCAATATAGCATGCCTTTAGCAGTGCATACTAATGAGTTTGTTATAGAGGAATCGATGCGATGCGTCAATATAGCGAGGCTTTAGCAGTGCATACTAATGGGTTTGTTATTGAGGAATCGATGCGATGCGTCAATATAGCGAGGCTTTAGCAGTGCATACTAATGAGTTTGTTATTGAGGAATCGATGCGATGCGTCAATATAGCGAGGCTTTACCAAGAACTGTTGGATTTGTCGAAAAGTTTCGAAAATGCAATATATATATACTGAAAACAAAAAGAAACGGTGCACTTGCGTTAGAGGTAAAATGTATATCCTTTTCGAAAAAAATATAGGCACATGTGGTAATCAAAACGTGCGAAATATTGGGTAAATTAGTGCAATGTGTGAAGGATTATTTTCTTCAGTCATAATAGTAAAATCCATAATTCTAAAATTTGTAATGCTCAATATAAAAGTGCACAGTTTTGTGTGTGGTGTCAGTAGATATATAAGAGCTTTGAAAAGCGTCGTGGAAGTCGTGATAGCGCAGTGGATGCGCGTTCGCTTCAGGTGCGAAATGTCCGGAGTTCGAGCCCCGCTGGAGCCGTTACGACTGTGCCCTTATGCAAGACATTTAAATTCCACGTTGCCCCTTCTCTCCCTCGTGGCGATGGATTTCATCAGGAATGAGGTCTCGAGAGTGATTAATATAAGTTGTAAGAACTTGTTTCGCAATCGAGTTAAAATAAATGTGTATAAACTAAAGGCGGTATGATATATACTACCGTCAGTAAATAGTCTCCCCACAATGTCAGAAATGTTCTGTAGTGAATACAAATCTGTAACATATTTTAGTGGAGTAGTAAAACAAGTAATTTCCATAATTCTAAAATGTGTAGCGAAAATGTAACGCTCAATATAACAGTTGAGAGTTTCTTTTATGGTGTCAGACGGATCTGTAGTCCAGTGGTAACACGCTGGACTGGTAATCCAGGGATCGCAGGTTCGATCCCCCGTCTGACCCTAATAAAATTAACAGTCTTTCAGATGGGACGTTAAACCGAGGTCTCGTGTATGTGCTGGATTTCTCGAAACTTTCAGAAAATGCAATATAAACATACTGAAACCAAAAAGAAACTGTGCACTTGCGATAGAGGTAAAATGTATATCACCGTGCATGTAAAAGAACCAGAGGAGACTCTGACATGGGACTCTGTCTGTATCATTGCACAGCCCACATGTACCCGCAATAAATGCAGATTGATTTATTCCTGCATACACATTAAACAGCCTACATGTACCTGCAATAAAATCAACATTCCTTTCAAAGGTCTCCGCACACACATTAAACAGCCCACATGTACCCGCAATAAAATCAATCTGCCTTTCAAAGGTCTCCGCGCACACATTAACCAGCCCACATGTACCTGCAATAAAATCAACATTCCTTTCAAAGGTCTCCGCACACACATTAAACAGCCCACATGTACCCGCAATAAAATCAACCTGCGTTTCAAAGGTCTCCGCACACACATTAAACAGCCCACATGTACCCGCAATAAAATCAACCTGCGTTTCAAAGGTCCTCCGCACACACATTAAACAGCCCACATGTACCCGCAATAAAATCAACATTCCTTTCAAAGGTCTCCGCACACACATTAAACAGCCCACATGTACCCGCAATAAAATCAACCTGCGTTTCAAAGGTCTCCGCACACACATTAAACAGCCCACATGTACCCGCAATAAAATCAACCTGCGTTTCAAAGGTCTCCGCACACACATTAAACAGCCCACATGTACCCGCAATAAAATCAACCTGCGTTTCAAAGGTCCTCGCACACACATTAAACAGCCCACATGTACCCGCAATAAAATCAACCTGCGTTTCAAAGGTCTCCGCATACACATTAAACAGCCCACATGTACCCGCAATAAAATCAACCTGCGTTTCAAAGGTCTCCGCACACACATTAAACAGCCCACATGTACCCCCAATAAAATCAACCTGCGTTTCAAAGGTCTCCGCACACACATTAAACAGCCCACATGTACCCGCAATAAAACCAACCTGCCTTTCAAAGGTCTCCGCACACACATTAAACAGCCCACATGTACCCGCAATAAAATCAACCTGCCTTTCAAAGGTCTCCGCACACACATTAAACAGCCCACATGTACCCGCAATAAAATCAACCTGCGTTTCAAAGGTCTCCGCACACACATTAAACAGCCCACATGTACCCGCAATAAAATCAACATTCCTTTCAAAGGTCTCCGCACACACATTAAACAGCCCACATGTACCCGCAATAAAATCAATCTGCCTTTCAAAGGTCTCCGCGCACACATTAAACTGCCCACATTTACTCGCAATAAAATCAACATTCCTTTCAAAGGTCTCCACACACACATTAAACAGCCCACATGTACCCGCAATAAAATCAATCTGCCTTTCAAAGGTCTCCGCGCACACATTAAACTGCCCACATGTACCCGCAATAAAATCAACATTCCTTTCAAAGGTCTCCGCACACACATTAAACAGCCCACATGTACCTGCAATAAAATCAATCTGCCTTTCAAAGGTCTCCGCACACACATTAAACAGCCCACATGTACCCGCAATAAAATCAACATTCCTTTCAAAGGTCTCCGCACACACATTAAACTGCCCACATGTACCCGCAATAAAATCAATCTGCCTTTCAAAGGTCTCCGCACACACATTAAACAGCCCACATGTACCCGCAATAAAATAAATCTGCCTTTCAAAGGTCTCCGCGCACACATTAAACAGCCCACATTTACTCGCAATAAATGCAGATTGATTTATTCCTGCAATAAATGCAGAACAATCTTATTAAACCGAAGCGTATGCTAAAGAGACACATTAATAATAATTCATGAATATTCTACATATTGGCAGTTATTGATAAACTTCAAAGCACGTGCAATATGTCACGCGCATAATAACTGCAATTATATAGCGTTTCATATTGCAAATTATGCTTTGATGTAATGAGTTATGAAGCAAAAACGACCCAGAGTACAAGTATGGTGTGAATAAATTTATGTTGCTTCTGTGAATCCAGGAATCGCATGCTCGATCCCCCGTCTGACCCTAATAATATTAACAGTCTTTCAGATGGGACTTAAAACCGAGGCCTCATGTTGGTGCTTTACACTGTACCCGTAAAAGAAACAGAATAAACCCTGGAATGGGTATTTGTCTGTTTTCTGTATCATTGCACTATCCTCCAAAAGTCTAAAATGACTACTCTCTTCAGGATGCGTCACTCATATGGGCAACCGGTAACGACGATAAGTAAACGTAAAACACTCATTGTGTTGCATTATCTCGTCACACACAAACTTACGAATAATACTCAACTTACGAATTATACTCAACTTACGAATAATATAATAATAATCTGATACGACTTCACTTTTTCATGCGCGTGTCTAGGCTTACGCAAGTACGAAGGATTTATTTTGACAGATCCAAAAAAATAAAATTTAACTAAATACGAAAAAATGCAATAAAACACAAGAAACGTTATATGTTCTAATATGTTACACTCCCATTCTACTCAAGCTAAAGTTTGGCTTGGTCTATGCTTTACTGAATTGCTTGTTTGTTTGCCTAAGGTCGCTGACATATATACCATTGTAACCGATCATCACTGACGGTTACGGGGTTGAGCCCCGCTCAGGCCGTGTCTTGTTTATATGAAAAAGTTGGCAGTTTCTTACGGAGGTTGGTGCACCAAGTACTGGTTAACCACTGGAAAGGTGTTGTTACGTAAACTGCCCGTCGTTCAAATGGGAAACCGGTAGCGACGTTAAATAAACTTAAATTTAAAAAAAGTGCACAGTTTCCTATTGGTGTCCGTATATATACACGGTTTTCTGTACTATACGAAATTATGGCACATGAAATTGTACATGCAAAAATTGTGCATATACATGTATATATAAAATTATAAATAGTTATATACTTTATGAGACGGCTTCATGTTTAACGCAATTTGGAATACTGTACATTAGATTAGCTGCCAAAACCTGTTTTAGTATTTTACAACGAAGTACCTCTTATCTTTGTAAATATTGAGTGTTTTAGATGTCGTTTTCATATGTTAGTGCACATGAAAAGCCTTTGCTAATTAGGCTAATCCCAATCTGATTGGAATTGGTATTTGATCTTTTAAAACATTATATAGTTTGCGCAGTAGTGCTTATTTTGCTTTCAGTATTTGTCATTCCATTTCATCTTAATAAGATTACAAATTTCAATTAGCGACTGCTTTTCAGCTTTATCTCACACATGTAGTTAGCACATGTACGTATATACTATAGTAATGCAATATGTTATAAATGAATGATGCATAGTCTCTGGTAACTCGGAATTGAGTGGCAATGTACTGTTTAATATGTAGACTATAGTTTGTGTTTGTTATATGCTGTACATCGATGAGACTGAAATAAAGAATAAAATATTGGAAGATGTAGTAAGAATTTGCTTTGATATTCATTATGTGTGTTACTATAAACCACCATTGATATACAGATAAATGGTGTGTTAGTGGTCACCTCTATTAAGCAGCCAACCTGTAATAAGCAGCCAGTTTCCATATTCCAAATGTTGTCTTATTATACATTTGACCTCTATTAAACAGCCACCTGTGCTAAGCAGCCACTTTATGAGAAACCCTTGGCTGGCTGCTTAACACAGGTTTGACTGTACATGTACCATGGATTCATTGTTCAATAAAATATATCTATCTAATCTATCTATATTAATTATTCGCCAGTGTTAGCGTAAAATAAACTGAAAGCGGCTCTTTTAACTTTTGCTACAACAAACACATTGTTTATATATGTGTATATAGCATACATCACTAACTGATCAATATGCCTGGTAATCCATGGATCGCAGGTTCGATCCCCGTCTGACCCTAATAAAATTAACAGTCTTTCAGTTGGAACTTTAAACAGAGGTATCTTGTCGATGCTTTACACCGTGCACGTAAAAGAGCCAGAGGAGATTCTGGAATGAGTCTCTGTCTGTATCATTGCATTATCCTCCAAAAATCTAAAATGACTAATCTCTTCAGGAGGCGTTGCTCATATGGGCAACCGGTAACGACGATAAATAAACGTATTAACAAAATATACAATTATCACACAGTCATGTTCCCTCCACTTTTCATCTCCAAACAGACGATGAGCACAAATCAGGTCTCTGATTTGCTCATATGAAATAAATCTCAGAATCAACCAATCAAATCAATTGAGCTTGAGAAAAATGACAGTGCCATGCGTTTAGTATAGACTCCAATAATTAATAAACAAACGTAATTTCAGATACGCAGCTGACCCTTATATGACAGCATATTTTCACTTTTGAAAGTTAAAAACTTTGTAGACCGCAACATTTTATTTA
The DNA here is from genome assembly GCA_014843695.1 of Archivesica marissinica. NCBI lineage: Eukaryota > Metazoa > Mollusca > Bivalvia > Venerida > Vesicomyidae > Archivesica > Archivesica marissinica. The sequence continues at coordinate 17,873,784 of CM026386.1, read as the reverse complement.
TAGATAATAGATTGAAAGTAAGTGTTCGAATTGTTTCGGAAGAATTTGATACGTAAAATTCATATATTTTGCTTGTTGCGATGTGATGTCGCTTTAAACTACATAGTTTATCATCCACAACTATTAAACATGCATATATAGAGCTATAGCCTGGGTGCCAGTCTGTCGATTTTCACATCTGGCAAAATGACAGAAACTCAATGCTGCCCATTTAATAGTCTCGGAGTTAAAATATATGTGTTTGACTGACCAGGCAAACTATATCGACGCCTATTCTCAGGCTAATAGAGCTAGTGAAAGTCAAATATTAACATTATTTATAATTTGAGATGGGAACAGCTGTGGTACGTCACATATGACGTAGTACATGACGCAATCGATACGAATTATGTTATTTAACCGAATTATGTGGTTTAACCGTGAATATTAATTGTTTCTGCTACAAAACTATACCACATACTTGAGTAATGGTTCTGTAGCTTAAAAAAACATTTGAATGATTAATTCACCCTTATGGTTGTTACATGAAATGTGATAATTAATTTAATCCTGGAAATTCCACCAACACCAACTCTCTGAAGACGAACTTTAATTTCTGACGAGAAACTGAACATTACAATGTGATTTATTTTGGTGTAATGTAATTTAGTGCATGCTTGTCAATTCTAAAACAGTTATATGTAACAAATACATCATTTTAACGGTGTAAAATAGAAACATATCTCGCATATTGACGATAAACATAAAGTTGGCATTATATGTTAAAATGTATGTAGTTGTCGTGGCAACGTATCTACATTCTGCAATGGAGATTACGTCCCAATTCCACAACCATCTAATGTTATGGTGTGGCGGGGATCGAATTCACGACACCTGCATTCGTAGTGCATGTTATACAAATTTAGCTTAGCTCGATTGCGAAACAAGTTCATACAAGTTATATTAATCACTCTCGAGTCCTCATTCCTGATGGAATCCATCGCAACGAGGTAGAGAGAAGAGGCAACGTGGACGTTAAATACCTTGCCTACGGGCACACTGGTAACGGCTCCAGCGGGGCTCGAACTCCAGGCCTTTCGCACCTGAAGTGAATGCACTACCACTGCGCTACCACGACTTCCACAATGCATGTGTTGAACACTGGACCCATATATACTAGGAGCTAAGTGCAAATTATACGAGATAAGAGTGTGTATATGTACAAGTACATTACGGTACAGGTAGTGCATGCATAATTCACTTTGTTGTATCAAATGATCGAACGCTCTTGGGTAATAGATTTTATATCTTAAGCTATTTAGCTTTGGATCAATACTGTTTCTGGTTCGGGTAGCATTTAAGGCGGGTAGCCGTCCTAAGTGGGTGTTTTATTAATACAACAAAGAACACTTGTTTACGCATGAAGTCGATTAATGATGTTAGTACGGGTATCGGTGAGTTACTGCCCCTGAATACTCTCTAAAAGTAGATAGGTCATATTAAGTGCTTTCCTCTGTTTTTATCGTTGTTTCCATTGCACACCATGCTAGCAATTATCAATGGTCTCATTCATATTTATTAAATTACTATACCCGGACAGATATTCGACAGTATATACGGTGGGTACTTATTTGTCAATATTTGGTACCAACTAATAAACACGATTTTGATAAAATCACATTTATCATACCGCGACATCTTGTTAGAGGAAAATAGTAAAACAAATGATTCCAACTAAAACGACCTATTTACATTTCTGGATTAAACTTTTGGATAGTAACGATTTGAAATATATATACAGACGGATCTGTAGTTCAGTGGTAACACGCTGGACTGGTAATACAGGGATCGCAGGTTCAATCCCCCGTCTGACCCTAATAAAATGAACAGTTTTTCAGATGTGACTTTAAACCGAGGTCTCGTGTCGGTGCTGTACACCGTGCACGTAAAAGAACTAGAGGAGATTCTGGAATGGGTATCTGTCTGTATCATTGCACTATCCTCCAAACATCTAAAATGACTAATCTCTTCAGGAGGCGTCGCTCATATGGGCAACCGGTAGCGTCGATAAATAAACGTAAAACACACGATATGAAATAAAGTAAAGTGTTTCTTTATTATAGTGTCACCCCTATTTAAAGGGCCAGCCATTTCTGACTTATGAGACACCTCTTTTTTATGAACATCAGTACTTCCCGAATCCTATGCTTGTATGCCAGACGCCAGGCTGATAGGCAATCGGTAACCATTATTTAACAAGCTGGCGGCTCACCAACCGGCCATATCAGAACAAACCCCTGACGAGATTCGAACCTTCGACCTCCCGCTCCGTTAAGTGCGACTACAATGTGATTATACATGATCTGGAACGTTACCCAAATACGATATAATGGGCAACACATGTAAACACTGCATTAGCATCTTTAGGGTTATACCATGTATGGTTATGTAAATGTGTAGATGATAATAATAACTTTCTAGGAAATTTAAACAAAGATTGCATGACAATGTTATACAACGTTGGAATGGCCAGATATAAGATTACACTAGAGCACGCACATTATATTGTTTTCTTGTTTAAAATATCAACCATATTTAGAAAATTAGTAATAAAAACATTTAGAATAGCATATACACGATCAAGAGTGTCAGCCAGTAATTTAGATGTGAAATCTCGCAGATGACATAAACAACAGCAAATACCAAGAAATGACCGAAAGTTTTAGTTATGTAATGTCTTTGAAGATGAATTTCACTTTCTATTTGAATGCCCACTTTACCATGAAATACGTCTAAATTCATATGAAGAAATATTATTGGAAACACCCAAATGTACTCAAATACATAAACAACAGCAAATACCATTAATTGACCGAAAGTGCTAGTTATGTAATGTATTTGAAGATGAATTTCACTTTATATTTGAATGCCCATGTTACAATGAAATACTTCTAAATTCATATGAAGAAATAGAATTGGAAACACCTAAATGTACTCAAATTTAGTGAACTATTCCTACTAGAAAACAAGTCAACTGTTAGAAATTTAGCTATATATACTGACGCCAAGAAGAAACTGTGCACTTAGAGGTAAAATTTATATACTTTTTGAAAAAAAAATATTATCGGCAAATTTGGTATCAAAATATGCGAAATATTAGGTAGATTATTGAGTCAAAGTCAAACAGTTGTCTAATTAAGGAATAATAAATATCAACCGTGGTATATCGCAGAATAACCCGAGTTTGAAGTTCTTATGCGTAGAAATATATCACGAAGGCCGAAGTAATATATCACGAAGGCCGAAGGCCTTCGTGATATATTTCTACGCATAAGAACGACAAACGAGGGTTATTCTGCGATATACCACGGTTGATACTTATTATTTCGATTCTAACACGACTTACTTCTAATAATTTTAAAGGAGTATTTTCTTCAAACGCCACTGCATTTGGCTTTCGAAATTTCCTCCCGCGTAAAGGGGTGATGACGTTTTTTTTATAGAAAATATCAATCTAGTGCATAAATGAACAATGGTTGTAACTGATCAATAATTTTATTTATTTTGTCAAATAAAACTGTACAGAATAGTAACTGAAATGTTACTTAACAGAAAAACAAGATGGACAAGAGATTATCCGATTCTAAAAATAGCTCACTTCCGTGAATTCCAACGGTATTTTTTACAAACTTCGCTTGACTTTCATTCATAAAACTTTACACGCATTGTATAAATGACGTAGCCAAAACACGGTGCGCGTGCAGCATATTTCAAGGTAGGTATATTGCAGAATAACCCGAGATTGGTTTTACTCTAGACGTATGTATGTTATTAGCTGGGTCGTGTTAGAATGATAAATACACATTTAAAAGGAATGGTAGATTTCACAGAATGTTAATAATATACTGACACCAAAACGAAACGGTGCACTTGCCTCAGAGGTAAACTTTATATACTTTTAGAAACAAAAATATTGGTATCAAAATGTGCGAAATATTGGGTAGATTAGTGCAATGTGTGAAGGATTATTTTCTTCACTCATGATAGTAAAATCTATAATTCTAACATAGTAGTATTATATCTTTATTTTCGTCTCATCAATGTATAATACAATATTACAGACATGTGTAAAACAAATTATCACTATAATCGGATGGGGTTATTGCAAAACGCGATATGCACTAAGTTTATATCATGCTATTTGCAATATGTGGCATTAAAGTTAGATTCCCACCTTTGATCATACATATATATAATGCATGATATATGTCTTCTTTTGTTAGAACTAGTCACGGTAATATTTTAGTTATGTTTATTGTGTTTCACTATATTCGTCATAATATTTTAGTTATGTTTAGTGTTTCACTATATTCGTCATAATATTTTAGTTATGTTTAGTGTTTCACTATATTCGTCATTTAGATATTAAATGACAAATTTCAATCAACCATATTTCTTAGTTTTATTTAATACCATCAAACAGAGCTCATAAAGTGAGTTTGCCAGGGAGCTTGCATAAAATAAATTATCACTATAACATATGTAATGCTCAATATAAAAGTGCACAGATTTTTATGGATTTATATATATTAAAGAGCTTTGAAAAGCGGAATGGTACTAGCGTCAGTATATATTCTCCTTACTAAGTTAGAATTGTTCTGCAGTGAATACAAATCTGATACATATTATTTTAATGGAGAGTTTGGTATCCCATACGTGACTTCGGCTGTCCGATTAGCGCGCTCGATTCTCACCAATTCAACCCGGGTTCGATCCTCGGACCGGGAAGTATGTGCGAATGTACGGTGGTCGCCAGATCGGACAGGTGGGTTTTCACCGGGTACTCCGGGTACCTCCCACACGAATGATCACATAATAGTATACGCTTTCATCCGCGCCAAAGAAGGTGATTAATATAAGTTGTTAGAACTTGCTTCGCAATCTTTGTAAAATAAATAAAGTTTAAACGTGACTGAGACTGAGCGTTTGTGCTCACGTGTGCACTCTCAGCCTCTCTATTATCATAACATGACAATGTAGATGTGCGTTTTCTATGTCCTCTAGTATGTAATGTAGATGTGTGTTTTCTATGTCCTCTAGTATATAATGTAGTTGTGCGTTTTCTATGCCCTCTAGTATATAATGTAGATGTGCGTTTTCTATGTCCTCTTGTATACAATGTAGGTGTGCGTTTTCTATTTCCTCTAGTATACAATGTAGGTGTGCGTTTTCTATTTCCTCTAGTATATAATGTAGGTGTACGTTTTCTATGTGCTCTAGTATACAATGTAGGTGTGCGTTTTCTATTTCCTCTAGTATACAATGTAGGTGTGCGTCTTCTATTTCCTCTAGTATACAATGTAGGTGTGCGTCTTCTATTTCCTCTAGTATATAATGAAGGTGTGCGTTTTCTATTTCCTCTAGTATACAATGTAGGTGTGCGTCTTCTATTTCCTCTAGTATATAATGAAGGTGTACGTTTTCTATTTCCTCTATTATATACTGTAGGTGTATGGTTTCTATTTCCTCTAGTATAGCATGTTCTGGGTATAGTTTTCTTTTCTCCTAGCGTAAATTATAATTATAAAACATAATAGCATTTTCACTTCAAATTAAATGTGTTTTACAGCATGCTACAATGGCAACAGCGTAATGATATCTAAATATACATACTGTTATATAAGATCATTAGGTATATATACACATAATTACACTATATAATTATATCATTGACGTCTGTGATATACGCATACACGGCACATATATATTGCAAAAAACATAATCCAAGTAATGTGTTTGCATTAGATGTCGTGGGAGCAAGGACATCGTAATATCGCAGGTTCGCTTCATGTGCGAAAGGCCAGTGCCTGAGGTTATAACATATATATATCTTAACACCAAGACGAAACTGTGCATTACAATTTATATGCTTTTAGTTTATACAAATTTATTTTAGCTCGATTGCGAAACAAGTTATTTCAACTTATATAAATCACTCTCGAGACCTCATTCCTGATGGAATCCATCGCCACGAGGGAGAGATAAGAGGCAATGTGGAATTTAAATGCCTTGCCTAAGGGCACAATCGTAACGGCTCCAGTGAGGCTCGAACTCCGGACCTTTCGCACCTGAAGCGAACGCGCATCCACTGCGCTATCACGACTTCCACGTTATATGCTTTTAGAAAAACATATAGGCAAATTTGGTATCACAATGTGCGTAATGTTGGGTAAATTAGTGCAATGTGTGAAGGATTATTTTCTTTACGCATGATAGTAAAATCTATAATTCTAAATTTGTAACGAAACAGTAACGGTCAATGTAAAATTGGACAGTTTTTTATGGTGCCAGTATACTAAATGAATCATATGGACGCGCTATAATTAAATGAGACTCGTGGCTGTTCTCTGCTTCTTCCAAATACCGTTCGCGCATTAGCATCTATCACCTGTAATTCGTTGACAACAGAAGACAACACAACAAACAACAATGCGTGGTCTTCTGCTTATTATAATGAAACAAGGCCATGACACATCCATATTGATTCATATTACTACAACATTTAATGATGTAGTTTGCTTTTATTTCCGAGTGTACTGGTATGGCTAAATGTCAAAAAGCATTGATCTGAAGAGATGGTGCGCAGACAATCATGTAGATTTAATTACGAGTACATTAGGTTTGTGTTTTTAACTTGTAATCTGAATCGTTAATATGGGGAACATTATATTCACTTTGGATTCATGTGTACTATTTGATTAGAGATTCATTTTCTGATGCCAATTTGAAGAAAGTTAGCATGAGCTCAGTGCTGTGATGATTGAGTTTATTTATCATCGCCGTCGGCGAACCATGTTGTATTTTGAAAGAATGTTACTTATTGATTACATGTTGCAGACATAATGCGCATGCGCAACTAATGTAAAAGGGTGGGGGGACAAACTGTGAATAAGCAAAGGTGAGTGAGTACATATACTCACTGCGCATGCGTCATGACTGCTCTCTCGCGGTGAGCATATAAAAATGTGCGGAGCAAACTGTCAATACTACGTACGGTGTTCCGTTAGGGTCATCGCGGTATATAAAAAATGTAACGCGATGGTACGATGGCACGATGTCGATGGTACGATGTCGATGGTACGATGTCGATGGTACGATGGCACGATGTCGATGGTACGATGTCGATGGTACGATGATAATAACACATCGTACCATCGACATCGTACCATCGTGCCATCGTACCATCGACATCGTACCATCGTACCATCGCCATCGTGCCATCGTACCATCGATGTCGACATCGTACCATCGACATCGTGCCATCGACATTGTACCATCGTACCATCGACATCGTACCAAAATTATGTGTACGCAAAATGGGAACACTGAAATTGCAACCTAGGCAAGGGGTCCAGGGGCATACTCCCCCTGAATTCTTTTTACATCGTAAAGGCGATTTCCTGCCATCTGAGGTATATATGGATAATTTGATCACCGACATTTTTCAACCTTTTCAAAACTATGTGTACGCAGCTGCGTTTTTGCGTACGGGTAGCTACGCGCCTGGAAATATAGAACGGAAGTCGGCCGTTGGATGTTTTAATGAATGAAAAAAGTAGCCCGATTCCCACGCTCCAAGTATTATTATGTGCGTTAGGTCCTAATGGTGTTCATCATTTTATGAATACATTTGCACTGGTATTGATTCATCGTAGACGACAGCAGTCGGAATGTAAATATACACGGTCGTGGAAGTCGTGATAGCGCAGTGGTAGCGCGTTCGCTTCAGGTGCTAAAGGCCCGGAGTTACACCAGGAATTAGGTCTCGAGAGTGATTTATATAAGTTGTAAGAACTTGTTTCGCAATCGAGCTTAAATATATTTGTATAAACTGAATATACACGCATGAACATTTAATGCGCATGCGTCACAGGAAGGCGATGGTACGATGGCACGATGTCGATGGTACGATGGCACGATGGCGATGGTACGATGGTACGATGTCGATGGTACGATGGCACTATGCGATGGTACAGATGTCGATGGTACGATGGTACGATGTCGATGGTACGATGGCACGATGCCGATGGTACGATGGTACGATGTCGATGGTACGATGTCGATGGTACGATGGCGTTGACCATCGTACCATCGACATCGTACCATCGTACCATCGACATCGTGCCATCGTACCATCGACATCGTACCATCGTACCATCGACATCGTGCCATCGTACCATCGACATCGTGCCATCGTACCATCGCCTTCCTGATTTCCCTCTATATACCGCGATGGCCCTAACGGAACACCGTACAATACTGTATGTACAATGATGAGATGTAAATACAGGGCACTACTATTAACTAATGACCAGTGTGTGGGAGTACATTGCCAAATATTAACCTAATTTAAGCTCTGAGCGAGTATCGAAGCCTGGATTGAGCTTAAGTGTGACTCATTTCAGATGGGGTCTCTGCGCACGGCTTTAACTAAAACAACCATTGATGCCATTGCTGGACTGAAATAGCAAAGTTATGTTTATTTCCGTATACAATAAAACGAAAATAAAATATAAGGCAACATATTTATATAAGTTATTACTTTGCAATGGTTTTCATTAATTAACGATGTAATCAAAGAAAGCAAACGGTAAATAAACCTGATGTTTAATTTAAATCTTATTTATTTTACAACGATTGCGAAGCAAGTTTCAAGAACTAATATTAATCACTCTCGTTGGCGCGGATGAAAGCGTAAATGTTGTCGTTCGTGTGGGAGGAAGCCGCAGTACCCGGAGAAAAACCCACCTGTCCGATATGGCGACCACCGTACCATCTCACATATTTCCCTGTCCGAGGATCAAACACAGGTTTCATCGGTGAGAAGCGAGTGCGCTAATCGTTTTGCCTCATTATATATATATTCATTATTTTGTTAAATGGAGCACCACTTTAAAAATACCACACTCTAAATAGATAGATAGATAGTGTGTGTTTACGTTTATTTATCGTCGCTACCGGTTGCCCATATGAGCGACGCCTCCTGAAGATATTAGTCATTTTAGATTTTTGGAGGATAGTGCAATGATACAGTGAGAGACTCATTTCAGAGTCTCCTCTGGTTCTTTTACGTGCACGGTGTAAAGCACCGACACGATACCTCGGTTTAATGTCCCCCCTGAAAGACTGCACTATATAGTTCAATATTCTACAGAAAAATAATTGTTATTTTGCTACAAATTATGCAACTAACACACTAATTTTTAATTAATTAATAATGCACACTTTACTCAAAATATATGATGTGTGCTTGATTTATTGTAACCGCCATGGCGACGAGCACATTGCATTGATTATCATTAATCCTATTAATAGGCTTATTAGCACGTGACTTAATTGATGACGTACATGAATTGAAAGCGAGGCACTGCACTATTGATAAACTGTTTACTGGTTACCGAAACACCAATTAGTTTTGTGCGTCTGATTTGACATATTTACTCAAGATTTGAGTGGTCCTTACTTCAATTACACCGAATCGAGCCGTGTACTAATTAAATTCCGCCATCCACAATTATGCAATGTAAATGAGGCTACGGAAGCATTCGTGTATTTTCGGAAATGATCGTGTATAACCGTGCCTGTTCGGTGATTTCCGAAAACAACCTCTTTCTATTTTTAGCGATCGTATCTTGCAGATAAGAGTTGGCGTCCTTCAATCAACACCCTAGTAAACACGGGTGTAATGTAGATGGCGGTACGTGCGGAAATCAAGTTTTCCCAGGCTGCAATTTTGCCAGAAGTAAATTGGTGAAAAATCGACAGACTATCCTTAAATTTGCTTATCGCTAATGCTTAGCTTAAAATATGATGCCCCCATAAAATAGCAATCAATTCCTGCAGGTTAAATATTTTTTTAGAGTATTTTAGAGTAAGCCATTGACATCCGCTTTGCATTGGGAACTATATCCGTCAACGGCTACAATACTCAAACATTATCTGTTTAATGAAGATCTCTGCTTAATGATGGTGTATAAATAACCTACGTAATGAATGCTTAATCATACGTTACCTGTCTTTCGAGAGCTTTTAAATTACATGCAAGTTAGCAAGTTAATAATACACTAGCTTAAATATCACAGGACGAAGGAAATTCAAATACACGTGTACTGATCATTTTTTGAACTTAGTTTTAGTTTTATTAAAGCGACATTACATCGCCAACATGTATTTGTTAACGTATACATGCATTACTACTACACATTCTTCTGAATACATTCGAACACTAACATTGAATCAATAAACAGTGCTTTTGTGGTCTACACACTTTCAAAAGTGAAAGTAGGATTTCATATAACTGTCATCCATGCTCCTGAATTGACGTTTGTTTGATATTGGTGTCACTACTTAGCGCGTGGTGCTGTCGTCTAGAGATAATTCAACTAAGATTAGTCTACAAATAAATATGCATAGACACAAATGTGAGATATAACGGTAAATATGTACCATACATCGAGTTATTCAAGATACACGCATTGTATTCCGCATGGATGTCGACATTATTTACATTATTTTGTTATTTCAACAAACCGCGTATACGACGTTTGTTTATTAGTTGAAATACTCAGTGAGGCAAATATTTTGGGAAAATATACCATATAATAGGAAATTACATTCTGTAGAAATTTGCGTTTTCACTGATGTAGTGTTGCTTTAAATACATATAGATGTTTACATATAATTTTATTTTAATACAATCGCCAACTTTCTTTTATAGAGAACGTTGGAGGCATTCAGTGTTAATAATTATTTAGATAAAAGGTGCTCTATTATGGCTTACTTCCCTTGATTCAGTGCATAGTGGCGTCAATACGTGGAGTATATCGGTTTTGCAATGACGTAAAGTGTTGATTGGTCGAACATTTAAACGACCTTTTAACCGTAATTGCAATACTCGCAATCGAACAAAACAGGAAATATTATTATTTAATTTTTATAATTAAATCTACATGAAATTATATTACTAAATTAAACAAAAGCAATTTTAATATTACAGGAAAACGATCATCTACGGTGTTCCGTTAGGGCCATCGCGGTATATAGAGGGAAATCAGGAAGGCGATGGTACGATGGCACGATGGTACGATGTCGATGGTACGATGGCACGATGTCGATGGTACGATGTCGATGGTACGATGGCACGATGCCGATGGTACGATGTCGATGGTACGATGTCGATGGTACGATGGCACGATGTCGATGGTACGATGGTACGATGTCGATGGTACGATGTCGATGGTACGATGTCGATGGTACGATGAGGTACGATGGTACGATGTGTTATTATCATCGTACCATCGACATCGTGCCATCGTACCATCGACATCGTGCCATCGTACCATCGACATCGTGCCATCGTACCATCGACATCGTGCCATCGTACCATCGACATCGTGCCATCGTACCATCGCGTTACATTTTTTATATACCGCGATGACCCTAACGGAACACCGTAATCATCACTAATGTCAAGGACATATTCACATATCCTTTATGTGTAAATAATGTCATGCTCTTTTTTAATTTTGAAATGAGTTTTATCACCGCTATATGGATGCTGCTAATCAAGTCACCATTGATTTGATCAAGTGTGTGTTTTAAGTTTTTCACCGTCGCTACCGGTTGCCCATATGAGCGACGCCTCCTGAAGATATTAGTCATTTTAGATTTTGGAGGATAGTGCAATGATACAGACAGATACCCATTCCAGAGTCTCCTCTGGTTCTTTTACGTGTACGGTGTAAAGCAACGACAAGAGACCTCGGATCAAAGTCCCATCGAACCTGCGATCCCTGGATTACCAGTCCAGCGTGTTACCACTGGACTACAGATCCGTTGGTAACTATGTATTACGAGCACTGTTGCTATGACGTCACAAAGGTAACAGAAATGGCGGTGGCCTATATCGCTGTAGTCTGACTAATTCAGTAATTTTAAATTGCTGTACACGTTCGTTTTTCGGTTTTAAATTGATTATGAAAACATTTCTGAAAATGTATAAACGTGATTAATCGATTGCAGGTCACGAGAACGTTGTTTACGCTTTTTGCTTTAAGTACTATGACAATACAGACACAAGTTTTCTAAATTAATAGCTTTATTATATTTTACTCACACATTAGTTTGCAAACATATTTCATCTTCTTATCATTAGTACATAGTGTGGTGAGATTCGTAGATATTTGTCAAAATGTCTCAAACTTGGAGAACTATATTTCCGCGTAGGAACATCATAGCAAGTAAGTATTGACGTTATATGTACTTATTGCTCCGATATGATGTTAGCCTATTGTTTGCCGTTATGTGCCTACTACAATACTGTCTACCACATGTTGATACGCTGTGTTTTCCAGTCTGATATTACGCTTGCTTGCTTAATACGGTCACAAGCTCGTAACCAGAAATAAGCCGTATCATATCTAGTTCCTGAGAAAATAATGCATGCGCACTCGATGCTAGTTTGTTTATTTCCTATAGCTCCAGATTGTCAAATTTGACAGATAACAGATGTTTGTAGTTTCGTGGTAATATTTCAATCGTTTTCGCGTATCTAATTCAGTAAGTGTGATTTATTCCTGATAAATGGATAACGGAGAGCATGCCTTCGATTATTAAATGTTTAAATTCATATCAAAGCAATAAAGACGTTACTACGTGGCTAGTTTCATATCAGCCTAGGTATTGACCCTCGGTAACTTGGTATTCGGTCGAAGGCTGAAATCAAGTTACCGATGGTCGATTACCTAGGCTGATATTAAAGTAGCCACGTAATAACCTCTAAATAGTTATAAAAATACAAAGGCGCCATACAGACGGATCTGTAGTACAGTGGTAACACGCTGGATTGGTAAGCCAGGGATCGAGGTTCGATCCCCCGTCTGGCCCTAATAAAATCAACAGTCTTTCAGATGGAACTTTAAACCGAGGTTTCGTGTAGGTACTGTACACAGTGCACGTAAAAGAACCAAAGGAGATTATGGAATGGGTCTCTTTCTGTATCATTGCAATTGCACTATGACTAATCTCTACAGGAGGCGTCGCTCATATGGGCAACCGGTAGCGACAATAAATAAACGTAAAACACACACACAAAGGCGCCATCAATTGAAAGGTGTTTTATATTTCCGGAATAAACAACGTCTTAAGAAACGCATCATATGTAACCTGCTTTGAGAATGCGTGGTGGCAAACGATTACAAGTGATGAGCATTTTATTAAGTACGGTACGAGTGGCAAGAATAAGAAGTTATTGAAGACGGTTGCGACGGAAGTGGCATTAACACTAACAGCGCAATTCCTAATAGGCGATCAATCAATCAATCAGATAATGGTTAATGACATCGGCAATTGTGAAGTCTTGAAATGATTGTATTTGTTCTATGTGTTTTCCTTTGATTAGATTTAGATGAAAACACAGAAATTACTGACTGCCTATTAAAGCAGCATTACATCGTAATAAAGGATGTTTTGTGTAAAATATAAATACTAATGTGTGTGTGTTTACAAAAATTGAAATAGTCGCTCAGAAACGATAAAATTCCAATAAATTTAAACCGTCGTATACGCGAATTTGTTTATCAACACACGAATTATAAAAACACGCACAGCGCGCATGCGTGAAACAACAGAGGTTGTAGAAAACAACGTATATATTTTGAACATGAAATACTATCTATCTATCTTCCTCTAATGTCGAACCCCTCGCGGGGATGTAGAAATGTCCCTAAAAGACGCTAACAGAAGTATCAAGTAATTTAATTAAAAAAGACAACGTGGGACAAATGGGGTCGCTGCATTCTGAATGTAATCAAGTGCGGAAGATGCGTTCCGGTTGTAAACAAGTGCGTGACCGATCGACTCGGAAAGTCCTACTTTCGGTTTCGAGTTTGTTTTATCGCAAAAATACACTGTTTACCAAATGAACATAAGCATACAAAGTATAATGTTAGAATGTGTATCAGCATTGCTATCCATACGTAAAACGTGAATTTTTCAAATATATTTTATTTCATACGATGTAATGCTGCTTTAAATATATTATCGTACTTACCGTAAGTTTATAATATCAGCGAGAACAAAACAACGAGATATTTCTTAGAATATCTTTACAATTGTTCATTTAGAAATATGTTTCCATTGAAAACAAATTAATTTACCCAATGTGATGGAGCGTGGAACTGCGATTGCAGAGGCACTGTTGACAGACAAAATATAATATAAGACCATTTATTTGCGTTATTTTATTGGGAAGTGTATTTAGCGAAAGTGCTTAATTATCTCGATCGCCTTCAGGATCCGGCACGATCCGAGGTAAATAGTATTTCCTTTATGGTTTGCAAGCTGCGTTACATCATGATTTGTTGTTTTCTATTATTCCATTTGAAAGACTGTTAATTTTATTATGGTCAGATGGGGGGTCGAACCTGCGATCACTGAATTCGCAGTGTAACGTGTTACACTTTTCCTTACAATGTCATCAGCAAACAATGACAACACGTCACATCCTGTTATAGGAATGAATTACTCCGTACTTCTCACTGTATGTAGAATGGATTTTGTACACTAAGCAATGCATGCATTGGCTGAACTAGAAAATGTGGCTATTCTGAAATTAGGGTAGATAGATAGATATTCCATAAATGTCCAGAAAGATCGTTTAGAACATTGTTTGTTTGTCTTTTGGAATTTAATGTCGCACTAACATCTTAGGTCATATGGCCAATGCCCATCTTTTATTGGTGGAGGAAGACCCCTGGTGCCCCTGCGAGCAGTTTACAGCCGCGGACTGACACCATTGTAGAAACACCGACCCTCCACAAGCCAGCTGGCTAGCTTCCTGACATGAACGAATTCGATACCCCAAGTGGGATGGGATTCGAACCAGCAGCGGCGAGGGGCAAGTGATTTGAAGTCAACGACATCTTTTAACTCAGCCACGGAGACCCTTTTAAGAGCATTGATATAGTTGAATAAATATTATAAATATAGAATTTCGCATTTGATTCGATAACATTGACATAATATTGTATTGCTTCATATTAATATTGCAATGTCGCACTGATCCATTTGTGATCTGGCACGAGGTCATGTGATACCGAATATGCACATAGCCACTATAATACATGTAGTCGAATACGGATTTTGTTATTCACTGCAATCCCTAGACATTATTATATCCAGGCAGTGTTCTTTTTTAGTTGAAACTTCTCTGGAATTTCTGCTGGCATTCTAATTGCATGGTTACATGCCTGTGTGACAGATGCGTGTTTCATATGTTTAAACTATACTTAGGGAACACTGATTACTTCGAATCAATTGTTGTGCTGAAGGGGTTGGTTGCCTCTGGAGAGGCTTACCCAGATATTATCAAATACAAAACACTCGCAGTCCGTGTATCATAACTATTCAAATGCATATCTGTATTCTTCTTTTGCGGGTTCCCGTACAGCAAATACAAACTTCTAATTGAACGACGCACGCCATCTGTCTTTACTGTAGAGAGCATGTCAATAAGCTTATTGCTTTCATTGTTATTCACGTGTCATTGTAGTATTTATGTGTGCAATTTGTATCCTTGGTTTGTAAATAATGACGACAATCTATGCTAAAATCAAGTTATATGTCCATTGTCCATATTTCTTCATCACGACATTGTGCAATATCCACGGGGAACATCTTCGCATACGATTGGAACAAGGCGCGAATAAATTAACATTTTAACATACACCTATACACAGGTGTGTCAGTTTGTCTAACATTGCGCCAAACCCCATTGCAATTATAGATGGACGCTGTAGCCAGGTGCTTGGGAGAACGATCCACATACGGATTATCCGTGGAAAGAAGGGATGGGCCAGGCGTACATGTAGGTACACTGTTAGGCAGTGGAACACACATATATTGTGCCGCAACCGCGGATCACTCCGGCAAGTGCGTGTATTTAGAGATGCATGGATGTTGGTTGATACGAATATTGACCACTTTGTATATCATGGTCGGATTAATCTGTTTTATTCTCTTAAGGATTTTTTGCCATCCATGGTTCTTGAAAATCCAGAATTTACCCTTTGCGATAACATGCCTTTACGGAGCGTCAAGCTCTTCTGTGGAATGCTATAATTTGGAAGCATATTCAAGCTGAGACATCGGTTTACTGTGAATAAGTTCATCGGGTCGACCCATTTGACTGTTCCCAGTTCTGAACAGTTGTTTTAAAGTTCATAAACGCATGAATTCCACAACACTCGCAAAGCGCAATATGTTCTCCCTTTTGTTGACGTTTTACAGTTCTTTGTGCAATACAAATGTTTACATTTGTCAGAGTTACATGAAACGGAAATGACGGTTCGCGTGCTCAAAGGCATTTCATTGGCTCGGATTTATCATGTGATTCGATCCGAGTCCAAGCAAGTTACATGACCGGTCAATACTAGCGTGACGAAATTAAAGTACTATTGCCTGCGCGGGCCAGTAGTGCAGTGGTTAACGTGTTGGACTACGAATTCAGGGATCGGAGGTTCGATCCTCGGATGACAATAATAATATTAACAGCCTTTCAGAAGGGAAGTTTGTTTCTTACGGAAGTTGGTACACCAAGTACCGGTTAACCACTAGAGCCTGTCCAGGAAAGGTGCCGTACACTTCCTGCTGGCGATATTGCCCAAAATGGTGCGGATGCATTTATAAACCCCGAACAAACAAACAAACAATGCTTATAGTTTATTGTTCACATTACACATTACTTTACTTTTGCCGTGCGATTCAATAGTCCTGATAGGAATGTACAGTGTTTATGAAAGTAACGGTGATGACTGGTCAAACATTCTTTAATGGTAGTGTATTTTCATGTTGGTTAAAGCGACATTAGATCAGTGAAAACGCAAAGTTCTACAGAATGTATTTTCATATTATATGGTAAAATTTCCACCCAAATATTTGCCTAAAAACTGAGTATATCAACTAATAAACAAACGTCGTATACGCTACGCGGTTTGTTGACATAACAAAATAATGTAAGTAGGGTCGACATATAAACGTAATACAACTCGTGTATCCTGAATAACACGATTTATGGTACTTATTTACCGTTATATCTCTCAGTTGTGCCTATGCATATTTATTTGTAAACTAATCTTAGTTACATTATCTCTAAGCGTCAATTCAGGAGCATGGATGACCATTATATGACATCCTACTTTCAATTTTGAAAGTTTGTAGATCAGAAAAACACTATTTACTGATTCAATATTAGTGTTCGAATGTATTCGGAATAATTTGTAGTAGCAATGCACATATACGTGAAAAAAATGCATTGTATTTGCTTTTTGCGATGTAATATCGCTATAAATAAATACTATAATGATTAAACATTAAATTGCATAAGTTGTGTAATGTCGCTTTAAGTGATATTGTAGTACAGCTAATGGAATTAGCTAATGGATATCTTTATTTGTATGCCGTACTTTATACTTATCGCATTGCATTGGTCAAAGTCGCAATCCTACATGTATGTACATATATTCAATACTAGATTATGTATATTCCAAGAAATACATAAAAAAGGAGAGGACAGCCGTAAGCTGTATAGCTTTCTGTCCAATTCCTTATTTCAATTGTTGTAAATAACCATGTACATGGTAGAACATAAATATGTTTAAACCAAAGAAATAAATATTGTTTAAACTGAAGTATTAACGGGATTACATGCTTGTGTCAGTGATTGTGTGTGTGATTTTGTGGTTTAAAATAGCACACACAGCTTATGTGATGTGGTGACACTCCAGATATTATTACGAAGGAAGCCTCCGGCTGCCATTCCGAGTAGCATTTCAGGCATCGACAGGCAACCTGTTACAACCACCGACCTTCGACAAGCCAGCTGGAGACTGACCTAACTGAGCTACCCGAGCTATCTGGATACTACTCTACTCGTTAGTTATTCAGTGGTCGTGGTAAAAAAGTTTTCGAAATGACAATACTAGCATTCTAAATATAATACCTCGTCTGATTCTGAGAAATATAATAAAGATTCTAAACGTGCAACAGTCATATTTATACAACCCGTACCCCGTCTCCCGGCGCGTCATGTTTGTAATGTTTTGTTGTCAGAATCAGAATACCATTTTATATTATGGTGTGAAAAATACAGAGATTTAAGATTGTAATAGTTGGGCTACATAGCATGGCCATCAATAAATAAATTTATATCTATCATGTCATGCCAAAATAAAAAATATTTGATAACTGTTTGTAAGTACATCAAAGAAGCTATGTCATTACGTAGTAATACCCTGTCTATTACTACTGTTTCTTAAATCTATTGTATTTGTTTATATAGGTATATCTGTAACATGTTTTGTGATGTCTTTGCCATATTTTTATAGTTGTAAATGGCCAAAGGCAATATAGTTGCTGATTATGCCAATACATTTGAACCTTGAAACTGTTGTTGACACATATCAGAGGCATATGTAGAACAGATCAACCAACATACACGATTCTTATTATAATTAAGTCCTATTAAAAAATAACGACAAGCAATTGTAAGTTAGATATTACAATTATAAGAACAACATAATCAGTTACATGATACTAAAATCTGTATAAATAGTATTACACTACACAACATTAAATGAACAAACACTCTCATTCTTACATTGGTTGACAACACAATTACATCGGTTGCATTGATCTAAATACAAAAATATTCTGACCCTATCATTTCTCGTGTATGGCATATATATGAAATACGTATAAGGCGAAGCTAACATTTAACATAAAACACAAAAGAATAATAATCTTTTATAGATATATATATATATAACAGGATAAGGGTGTGTCAATATAAGTCTTAGAAATATCACTTAAAATAACCGTAAATGCATTCGATTCTCCGGAAAAATTATATGGTGTGTGCCTACAGTTGCAATGCATTACTGAGACCGTCATTTTCATTAGCACACACTAAATTAAGATAATTATTTAGATATTAATAGAGTATTCACCTGAACATTGCTACTGCGTACAATAAACTGTACATAATAGATCGCGTTATAATTGATAAATATATTTTCCTGACGGGTTCATACACATATTTGAAATAAAAAAAAAAGTTTCCGACCAACATTAACCCATTGGCCAGACGACATCATTATACTCTTGCTACATTTGGTCAAAACTATAATATGTAACACATATATTATAAAGCTACCGACACACAACCTTGGCGTACACCTACACTCACAATATAATTCTATATAACGCGATGTAATATCACAATTCAATCAAATACCTTCTATTACCAGTATCCTCGGATATCACACAAATGATATCTTCATTGATTATCAACTCGCGGCACTTTCATCTTCGATAAACGGAGGTAAAATTCACAATATTGACCTTCCTGCACGTGTTTACAACCATTGTGACACTATTGACGTATATATGCGTTGGTACAACCGTTTCACTGCAATATATGAAGTGCTGTTAGCTACTCCATATGCGTTGGTACAACCGTTGCAATGCAATATATGAAGTGCTGTTAGCTACTCCATATGCGTTGGTACAACCGTTGCAATGCAATATATGAAGTGCTGTTAGCTACTCCATATGCGTTGGTACAACCGTTGCAATGCAATATATCAAGTGCTGCTAGCTGCTCCATAGGCGTTGGTATAACCGTTTCACTGCAATATATCAAGTGCTGTTAGCTGCTCCATATGCGTTGGTACAACTGTTTCACTGCAATATATCAAGTGCTGCTAGCTGCTCCATATGCGTTGGTACAACCGTTGCAATGCAATATATCCAGTGATGTTAGCTGCTCCGGTAATCCTTGTCAACAGCTAATAACAGACTGGGCATCGGCAGATAACTGCATTACAACTTCATGTCATCAAGTCATTCCATTCGCTGTGATATAAGCAGCTAATGTTTTACCTCATGACCGCGGATTCCTGTGTTGGATAAAGCACATATGGAACAACACTTCTACTCAACACTTGTTCATATTTCAAAAAACTCGTACAGCATGCTAAGTTCTGTAAATAATACTCCAAAATGATATTCGATATGGCGTTGGCTACTGTGTATTCCAAGAAAAGTCTGTAACCCACCATTTCCAAATTCAGTTTCTGTTAGTTTTGGAAAATACACAATGGTAGCTGTTTCATCACATGCTTGTAGCTGTTTCATGTGCATCACGTGCTTGTAGCTGTTTCATGTGCATCACATGGTTGTAGCTGTTTCATGTGCATCACGTGCTTGTAGCTGTTTCATGTGCATCACATGGTTGTAGCTGTTTCATGTGCATCACATGCTTGTAGCTGTTTCATCACATGCTTGTAGCTGTTTCATGTGCATCACATGCTTGTAGCTGTTTCATGTGCATCACATGCTTGTAGCTGTTTCATCACATGCTTGAATACGACATATGCCTATTTGTATTTTTAACATCTATTCAGAATTTCGGCGTATTTTTCAAAGAACCGTGTGCGATTTGAAATCAATGCTTGGATTTGGTTCATCAAAGGATTCGTGACAAACGCAACATGTGACTTATATGCGTACTTGTTTCTGCATATGTATTCATATCCAATTTATTACAAGTCTTTGCTCATTTATGATCGTCTGTTGAGTAATACAAATAGTTCGTATTCACCGCGTGATTATATGCACCAGATCAGACTTTAAGACAAGAATAATGCGTAAGTTAATTCGAATCAATGTACTATCCCCAAGTGTGTAATGTTGTATTATGTCCATTGACTTTCATTGCCGGCGCGGCGTAATACTTTGATCGAGTAGGTATTCTCCATTGTTCCAGGGAGTATGGGATAGAATTGAACAAGCCCATAAACAGACCAATACATATAGCTGTTGGTTAACACATATTGTATGAATACCAGTCATCCAGTCTGCTATATAACATTTGTCTGACGATATATTACACATACTGTCTCATTCATTTCTTCTCTATAAGGCCGTTTCGGGTCCGCTGAAAACTGTCTTTCCATTTTCTGTTGGCAAGGTCATATACTGTGAGCATTCTTTATCTACAGGCATCGGGCCGCTCTTAAATAACCTCTTAAATGTCTCTCTAAATTGCCGGCTCATTCCGCAGTAAATGAAGAAATTCAACGGATAACTTAACAGAATGAAAAAATTCAACATAGATGTCATTATGGAGTATACGTCCTCCGGGAATAATTTCAAATCGAACGTGCTGTCTGTGACGTATAATGTCATAATTATACCAAGCGGAAATTCAACCAACAAAAATAATCCCACAACTGCGACTAGCATTAGAGTTGTGCAATTGCTTTCTTTCAGTTTTTTTGACTCGCTTTTCTTGTTCTGTTTCAACAATTGCATGCGTCTAATCTGAGCCTTACGCATGGCAGAAATCAACAGCCCATTCATAACCACCAACGATATACATGGCACAAGATGGATAAAGATTATTCGGAACCAGAAGTATAGATTTTGATACATATCCATATGATTCATGGCCCAGGTGCGATCCTGGTACGAGCATCCTTGGTAGGTTTCGTTTGGATTCAAATAACTCGGTACCGTTACCGGAACAGTGTAAAAATCGATAAATCTCGTAAGCTGAGACAGACACGCGACGATATAGATGATAACTGTTGCCCGTAGCACGTTTGGAATTGTGCACCATGTCCTAGCTTGTAACAAATGACATATATAGATGTATCGCTGGACGGCAAGGCCCATCGTTAGCCAAATAGATGCCGTGTGAAATATAGTCGGTATGTTTTCGTACAGTATTTTGTATGGCAAGCACCAACCTAACGGGACAAAGTCCTTATAATGGCCCATCGAGAAGAAATATATAAATACAGGTAATGGTATAACACCCGTCATCATATCACTGAACGCCATGCCGGCAAGCAGGACGTTGGTGGGTGAACGCATGTGCTTCTTCAACAGCACCGCTATTACAAGAGTGTTTGTAACAACTGTAAGCAGGATCAACACGGGAGCGATAAATCCATTTATCGGAACGCTGTATTTCAAAGGAAATAACATTTGAAAATGCAGAGGTGGATGTATACCTCCAGGCAGCTCGTAATAGTAATCTCCATATATGTGTCCGTCCGCTGACGAGTTTACGTACCTGCAAGTAAGAACGTTATAGTATATTTTACTAATTTCTCTGGCCTGGTACGTATGCACATTATATTGAGACAAGTCCCTCATATCCACGGAGTCTCATTTTTGAAATTACGTATACAAGTTTTGACAAGTTTTTATTTTTGTTTAATTCATTTAGGCTAAAGAGCCCATGAGGAAAATATCTGCATGATGTAGACGAACAGTGAATTAACAAATAAATATAGTAAATATTTCATTTAGTGTACATGTTAATAACTGATTTAATTCAATGGAGAAGGTTACAGAGTTAATTTGAAATGTTCAATGTACACTGAATAGAAATGCATAGGTATGGATATATTTTCAAACTTCATCATAAGGTAAGTATTCATTACAGCCATTGTTTGTTATTTCACCGTTTAAATATTTATGCAGAACAAATCTTTGTAATTCGAACCTGATATCTTTTCACAAGAATTTATTAAAGAGACCTCTCGGTAATTATTTTTAGTTTATACAAATTTATTTGAGCTCGATTGCGAAGCAAGTTATTACAACTTATATTAATCACTCTCGAGACCTCATTCCTGATGGAATCCATCGCCACGAAGGAGAGAGAAGAGTCAACGTGGAATGTAAATGCCTTTCCCAAGGGCACAATCGTAACGGCTCCAGCGGGGTTCGAACTCCGGACATTTCGCACCTGAAGCAAACGCGCATCCACTGCGCTATTACGACTTCCACTTTGTGTGTATCCACTATTGTATTTGCTCTAAGCATCTTATATATGTTTTACGCAATAAACTATTGTTGTTGTTGTTGTTATTGTTGTTGTATTTATATTTCATTTGGAAGTCAAAATCGGAGTTTTGTTATTATCCACATACAACGTAATGAAACATATCTTGCCGTTTGTTGCAATATGGAGATACTAACGAATCTGAGTGCTTTGACGTGACGTGGCTATGCATTAGGATGCACTTACTACATTTTAATCTTCGCTACAACGACCGTAACCGGACACCAATATGTGTATATTCCCTGTAGCTTTTTTTATTCAATGCCGTCCATAAATAAATGATTAACATTATTTTTTCTGTGTTTTTAACATTAAGAAGTAATTTGCTTATGACTAACATTGAACTAAATAACAGATATGATATCTACTAGAGGACATAGAAAACGCACACTTCGGATTAGTGTGTTTTACATGAAAAACAATAACTATATAAATACATAGTTTTAAACATTTTGGAATATTTTAGTTGTTCAGTTTGTGTTTTGTAATACAGATGTGATCTATCTTTGATGGAATCCTTCGTATTTCGTTTTCATGTAATAATAATCGTATAGTGTAGGTGTGCGTTTTCTCAGTCCTCTAGTATATACTGTAGGTGTGCGTTTTCTCAGTCCTCTAGTATATAATGTAGGTGTGCGTTTTCTATGTCCTCTAGTATATAATGTAGGTGTGCGTTTTCTATGTCCTCTAGTATATAATGTAGGTGTGCGTTTTCTATGTCCTCTGGTATATATATAATGTAGGCGTGCGTTTTCTATGTCCTCTAGTATATAATGTATGTGTGCGTTTTCTATGTCCTCTGGTATATATATAATGTAGGCGTGCGTTTTCTATGTCCTCTAGTATATAATGTAGGTGTGCGTTTTCTATGTCCTCTAGTATATAAATGTAATTTGTGTCGTTTAAGTTTACGAATTAAGAGAACAATTGATTTCCCTTGGTTCATAAGCTCCGATAGATGTCGTTAGTATTTGAAATTTAGAAAATTTCGTGCGTGTATTTTAGCGTGTAAAGTACATTCAGCCTAGGGTTACAGAACGGTAACGACGCATATAATTTTTAAGTTTCTGGCTCTAAAGTTTGTTTCATTTATAGTAAATATGGAAATTTAATTGTCCATATTCCATCATGTATAATGGCATAGTGGTCATTATTATAAGGGTTAATACATTAGTGTTATGAAAGTCAATGTTAAGTACATTGAGTTATTGAATTTTGTAAATATGAGGGTTCTATATTTATGATGTTTTGCATTGCATAAATGTATTGATCGATATGAAAGTTGGAAAATGAATAAACAGACGGTATGTTGGTACCCACAAGGCTTATACCAAAAAATAGTTTGGAGTTTGTGTTCTTCTTTCCGAAGTTGGGAACATGTGTGTGTTGGTGGTGAATGTTGTAATAGCATCGTGTTGTAATTTGATGCTATTGTAACATTCACTCGCATCGTAACACATGTTCTTGAGTTATCGGGGGTGTTGGGCATAAGGGAATGTAGGTGTGCGTTTTCTATGTCCTCTAGTATATAATGTATGTGTGCGTTTTCTATGTCCTCTAGTATATAATGTAGGTGTGCGTTTTCTTTGTCCTCTAGTATATAATGTAGGTGTGCGTTTTCTCAGTCCTCTAGTATATATATATCTACCATCGATTTCAAAATTCAACAGAGCTTGTAATGAAAATGAACAGGCGCATAATAGATTGCCCGTTTCCTAGCGCAGTCTAGCATTCCATATAGCAATTTATACTATGACAATAAATAGCGTTTGCTGACACGCACTGTACGTATGTTTGACAATAGCAAAGGCAGTCATAAATTACATGATAGCTGGTAAGCCGTATCAACCCATAATTTAGGTACGTCCGTCTGTCTAAGATTTATAGAGCCAAAATACTAGCAATATATTTTACACTGATACTTCAAATAATTATTAAAAACAATATGTCAAACCACGCCCTCATTTTACACACTATTTGGATGGAAATATAGCAATTAACCCGTATCCTGCCAATCACAGATAATGTCGCATTTGCAAGCAGCATAGCGTGGTGATAAGGCTCGCTATTCGGATAGTGGAGCTAGACCACTGGTCCGAATAGCAAACAACATAGATCCTGATCAGACATTACGCCGCATCTGATCTGGATCTATGTTGTTTGCACATTCCGTTCACTTTATTCGGCAGGTTAAGGGTTAATGTATAGTGAGATAACCTTACCGTGACATGTTGTTATAACTGGTGTCGTCTGTCACATTTGATGATATGCCATACGTTGCCATGACATCTATTGCAAGCAGTCCTTGTGTAATCTATGCCAGTTGGATCGTTACCTGAGGAAAGACACAATATGATACAATGTGGATCTGCAATTGAGCTGACTTAAATACAGTGAAACCTGTATTAAGCACCCAGCCAAGGGAGTCACAGAAAGTGGCTGCTTAGCATAGGTGGCGACTTAATAGAGGTCAAATGATTAGTAAAACAACATATTGGGAAGCTGGAAACTGGCTGCTTAATGCATGTTGGCTGCTTAATAGAGGCGATCACTAACACCGGTTTGACTGTATATGCGTTTCCATTTTACAAACGTTACATCTGGCCCATGCACAACACAACAATATATAAAACAAGTCTTATATATTAACATATGACATTTTATTAACACAGCGGTAATATAAATTCGAACTCATATACTCATTCGGGAGAGATAAGTTTTGAACTAACAGAAGATATATATAATAAATAAATACATAATATGTGCTTTATAAGCGTAAATATAGGATCTTAAATGAGTGGTCATTTTTTTGAATTTCTGACGTGTTTGTATCGTTTTTACGAGTTAAATAAATCCAATAACAAATACGAATATACGATCCTTTACATAACATAATTGTTCATAAACTTGACAATTCACCGAATTGCAAACGTTTCATGTACCTGTGCTTCAAGTACACTCAATGAAGTGAGCTATGCGATCGGTTGTAAATGAATAGTAAACGCAACAAAAAGTAGTTCACATTTTATATTAACTTTAGCTTTTAAACTACTATAAAGCAATAACGTAGACAATGTGCTTTCTATATGTATATTACTATGCCAATCGTGTGAATGGAGCACGTTAGACAATGATGTCACAATATGTACTTTACTATGGCGTTACAAGTACGCATTTACCAAGTCCGTCAAACTGTGCAATGTTCAAATACCGGCCATTTGCACAACTTTCAGCAAGTTTTACATAGAATTTCTACTGCCGCTGGAAATGAGTGTTGATGAATTCAGCGACTTGGCGGGATTTGTAGTGTTAATAGCCCATCGTTCGTCCTTCACCAATAATAAGTTGATAGTCGCCATATGACCTAAGCTTGTGACCCTAACCATTTGTATTTTCATGCTATGTATTGTATCTTTACGTGTATAACATTATGTACTATTGATTTGCAATAAAATATGATTAAATAAATATGACTAAGCGGTTGGTGTGGCTTAAAATCCATCCAAAAGAAACAAACATTATTCTTCAATCACTGTAAAGTATATTTTCCGAGCTCAAAATGATATTCATCTTCTATTTCTTGACATAACTCACATACAGTTGGTGTGGCTTAACCCCACCCCCCAAAGAAACAAACGTTATTCTTAATTCAATGTAAAGTATTATTTCCGAGCACAAAATGATATTCGTCTTCTATTTCTATTTCTTGACATAGCTCACATAAAGGAACATATCCATTTGCTGTAATTCGGCTTCTACATTGTACTTCCAAATTATTTGATTACATTCTTAATCATACTGTACAATTAGGCGACGGTTAGGTGAATTGCTTGGCAACAAGGATGCTAAAAACTGTAGTTTAACCCTTTCCTTCATAGAGATTTAGGTCAATATATTATTATATCTCCATACAAACGACAGTCATTTAGCTATCATGCAGTGGGTAAGTAGTCGCCATATCTATCCCACCTCCATATATATTACTGAGACTACATAGAGATTTAGGTTATTATAAAATTATATTATATCTCCATACAAACGACAGTCATTTATCATGCAGTGGATAAGTAGTCGCCATATCTATCCCACTTCCATATATATTACTGGGACTACATGAGATTCTGGCCGTTATTATGAACATTTGTTTGGCTACTACACTGTCAATGTATTTCGTATTGGCAATGGCGTTAAGAGGTGCTTCTATGAGGGAAATGGTTAAGTCTTTTTTAATTGTTTATAACGTTTTAATCAGGGGCTAAGCTAAGACAGGATAATAAAAGAGTGCAACAGTGTAAGCAAAATAGTGCATGAAAGCTAGATAGCTCTAGTATTAACACGATTCTACACTTCAATTAAGCTCCATAGATCACAGTCGTATTAGTATTTCGTCTGTAATTACTCCGCGGGCAATGATGTATGTCATTGTTACTAGGCAACGCGATATTTTCGTTTTTTAAAGAAACGGAAGTTCATCATGAGAGCCATCAATATATGAGCGTGATGTTACTAGCATATCCAATAACTATAATAATACAATAAATTAAATTAATAAATGTTTAACACAAAGCTATTAATTTCCATAAACCATTCCGATTTGATTTTTGAAAATAGAAATCACATAAATATACACTCATTCCTAATTTCCTAACACATACTTTATCTCCAGGTCCTATCCATTAAATGATCATATATACATATTCGGATGTTTCCAATATTTATTTAGCTAGTGTTAGGCATCGTTCGTCGCTAGAAAAGGCGTGTCTTGCAGTTTATGGCGCTCCAATGATGATTCATTTACTTGTTTCGGCACACGGTAAGTTGCAAATCTGGACTTTTTATAAAAAAACATGTTAAATGCAAGGTGTGCTATATTTCCTTTGTGTCATTGAAAAGATTTCATTAATGTAAATATAGGGAATGAGTCACGGGTTAATAGATTCCACCGGGATATGAACTACAATGGGCTTCGGCCTCCACACAATTTAACCACGCTCAATGAAGTGCATGCACCTATTAACCCGTGATTCATTTCTTAATGCATTCCAACTATTGTCGTAGGTTGAACACACCATTCTGACCAGTTTATGAATATCGATATAGCACGAGTTCTCGAGATAAACATAGTGCGCATAATGATATAGTAAGAGCATGACATGTATATATTTGATTGGATAATATTGTATTGTTGTATATACATGTATGTAACAATTACAAGCAAATTACAAATACATAATTAGCAAATGGGTGGGGCCACAGGTTCTAACAACATTAGTGATTGGCCCTCCCCATAGAAGTGATTTGAACACTACATAATTTAAATGGCTTAATTAATGCTGGAACAAGATATAATATATGTAGTATTAGTCTCTGACTCTTTCAAAGAAATGTACTAGTCTGCACAATCCACTGTCCAGCTGCCCCACGAAGTGCACCCCAGGACCAAGACTCAAACAAAAGAAGAAAACGAAAAGGATGGAGAAGAAAACGAAAAGGATGGGAGAGTTGTTAACCCAACAGGTATGGTTAATATATTGCGCATAGATGATACTACAGTCTACATCCGTTATGTCGAATTATCCCGTTATCTCGAAGTCGGATCAAAGTCCCGTTTCAGACACTATCATTTTACATATAACTGGCTCCGTTTATATCGAATTTCGTTAAAGTCAAAATTCGGTTATATCGAAGTATTTTGCTCGGTCCGACGGAATTCGACATAACGGGTGTAGATTGTATATGAACACTACTAAACTTGCATCTTAATAGAGACATTATTGTTTATTCTATTACCTCCCTTGATGTATAAAGTCAGATTTATCCCTACATGTATATTGGTCCTTTTAGTTGGAATCTTTTGTTTTTACTGTTGTCGTCTAAACCGGATGTTGCGCTATGGTAATAATTTTATCAAAATCGTGTTAATTAATTGAACCATTTTTTACAGTAAGGTATCCATTGAACATGCTAAAGGATATCTGTCGAGATTTAATAATCTCATAATTATAAGACGCGAATACGGAAAAGAATTGAAAACATGTGGTGCAAAGGAAACAGCGATACACACAGAGGAAACCAATTAAGAGGACCAATATACTATTAGGAGTATTCAGGGGCAGTAACTGACTAATGCTTCTCATTGATAGGGTGGAGTTTATGTTAACTAACAGTGCGAGTATCACATAAGAAGAAGAAGTTTATTTAGACGTATACAGATAGTACATATTGGTAATTATATAAATTACATATTATACATACTATGTACACGTGATCAATGTAATACAAGCACATTAAAATAAACATGTTTTGAGCAGAATTTTTAGAATTGAATTAGAATCGATATATATTGTTTTAGAGAGGATAAACTTTAAAATTACCAATTACTTATTTAGTATGTATGCATATAATTATACATGTGCATGTCTACGTGTTTATTCTGGGAAACAAGGTAAGTATATTGAATGTTGCTTACCGCTTATTCTACGTACAACTATATACAACTTGATCAACGACACTACTATACTGTATTTAATGACCTATTATAGAGGTTATTCAATAATATAGTTCTATTGTTTGATTGCAACAATTCAATAAACATTACCATATTTGGTCTTACAAAGTAGTATTTTTATAATAAATATTTTTCGCATGTAGCATGTACATACCAGTATAAAATGGTATTCATCTTCCAAATCTCTCGATTTACAGCATGAACAAAACCGTTCGTTTTGTGGTATATTATGATTAATGTCACATATTCATTGAGATGCATTTGTTTAGTAAATATACATGGCGGCCTCCTGAAGAGATTATTCATTTGAGAGTTTTGGAGGATAGTGCCGGGTCTCCTCTGGTTCCTATACGTGCACATTGTAATGCATCGATAGGAGATTTCGGTTTCATATCCCATCTGAAGGACGTTATTTAATATTGTCAGGCGGGGGACCGAACCTGCGACCCTTGGATTTCGCAGTCCAATGTGTTAAACATTGGACTACTGATCCGTCTGTTACTAACTACTAACGGATGACGGCTCACATTATTATAAACAAGACACACTGTCTGGTACTTAGTTTCAACCGATCACAAACAGGTATATCACAATTGACCAAGTGTGAGGTTTTCTTCCTCCTGATAAAGCTACATTTACCAGCATACAGGTATCCTCAACGTGTCGTACTCTCTACCGATGTACGCACGAGTCTTGGCCACTGAACCGTTACGGAACCACGAGAACTCGCAGCCTTAGCCTGCATGATCCAGCAGTCAAGCAGTCAAGTACAGACCGAGGTAGTACGACGTGCAGAGCAGGATGCGATATATGCTGCGTTGATATTAATGCTGCTGTCGGGATTCCGAACAGTGAAGAATGTTGCCCTAAAAGAAGCCAACCGAAAGACCATATACGCAGGATTGGTCACACTGAAGAGGAAGAAGACGTTTCCTCAAGTTGTCAAATTTTATTGCACCATCATCAGACACATCAATATCACCAGTCTACTAGACACACTTCAACAACTCTACACTTCACGGATAATCGACGGTTCTTTGCACGAACTCATCTAATCCACTTAGAATGCTAGCCCGCATGCTTTTCGATGGTGATGGTATAATAAACGTATATATCTCCAAGAACTTTACATCATTAATCCGTTATGACGTTAGAACAAGTCCATGATGTGACTTGACCGCCTGTTGGATTCCAATGTATACCATTCTTCAACATATCATTTGAGCCACGCATACATGAGTTCAATGAACTCTTGCTAACGATGATTGATTACTCTGTCGACCCATCTCAAACAGGTAGAAACCGGCTATGAACATTCATGTATCATCATACATTTAAACGAGAACACAATGTAGAATAATGTTGCAAGGTTATTCTACATATTCGCTTGTGGTGTAGAAAATGTTCATTTTGTAATGACATGGACTCAGAAATGCATGTTCTTTTGAGTTGCCATATGTGTCAAGTATTCAGAGAACTTTTGTTTCCTAAAGAAACCTGTTTGCTTTAGTACCACGAGAGGCGCCACATATGATACTAACAGATTTCTATATTCATGAAAGAACTATTATTCGATCATTCAAATGGCCGTTTTATTTAGGACAAAAAGTATTTTTATGACAGAAAACGATGCAACCGGGCCCTAATGGCACTAGAACCTCATGTTTAAACGACCACAAATGACCTCATACAAGTCGTCACTGAAAGTTTTACCCCGAAAACCTTGGCGTTGGCAACATTTCGGCATGCAGCGGCTAGGTACCACACGCACAAAGCAGTGATCAATATGTTTGTTATTCAACTACTTTCATCACATTTTAAACCGAGGAACCGTTCCTAATTGAAAATTAAATATTACTTACAACCAAAATGGTTGAACTACAGAAATGGAAATAAAGCATGACTGCGCAACTAAGAAATGCTACAATTTTAAAAAATAAGTTATTAACATCGATATGATGTGGCATAACACTTTTCAAGAATATTTAATATTCAACATTTTGCCATTGCATTTTATATGCATGTATAACTGTCTTCACAATATTTATTCAAGACTATGACGTAACGTGTGCAAGTTGCAATAAAATATATAGAATTTACAAGTTTTACGTTTATTTATCGTCGCTACTGGTTGCCCATATCAGCGACGCATCCTGAAGAGATCAGTCATTTAGATTTTAGGAGGATAGTGCAATAATACAGACAGAGACCCA
Source organism: Archivesica marissinica (assembly GCA_014843695.1). Lineage (NCBI taxonomy): Eukaryota > Metazoa > Mollusca > Bivalvia > Venerida > Vesicomyidae > Archivesica > Archivesica marissinica. Next base: position 17,842,109 of record CM026386.1, on the reverse strand, counting down.
TTCCAGAGTCTCCTCTGGTTCTTTTACGTGTACGATGTAAAGCATCGACACGAGACCTCGGTTTAAAGTCCCATCTGAAAGACTATTAATTTTATTAAATCCTTAAATACATAACATATATGATCTTATATGGGTGGCGATTTCATATCATATTCTGATATATACACATGTACACACTTTTATATAGAGCGTTACTTTTTCGTTATAAATTTTAGAATTATGGATTTTTTTTATGAGTGAAGAAAATAACCAATCACACATTGCACTAATTTACCCAATATTTCGCACATTTTGATACCAAATGTGCCTATATTTGTGCACCGTTTTTTTGGTGTCAGTATATTTTATGAAACGGAGTGTTGGCATTTTTTTTATTAAGAGAATCTTTTTGTCGAAGCTTAATGGAAACCTGATTCCAAAACGAGTTTCGTAAAATATTATATGAAATCATGACGAGTGTAAGATTCTTTCCATCGCACTGCCACTACAAGTAGCTACAACCAGTAATTGGAAACAAAACCTGTCTGTTTGCCAGTATACTTTTGTGCCTTATTACATCTCAAGGAAATCAGTCAGATCCGTACGCTGTAATAAATAGTCCATTATAATCTTCAATCGTTATTAGCCATCGACATATATGTATAATTACAGTCTACATCCGTTATATCGAACACCGAACAAAATACTTCGACATAACCGAAGTTTGACTAAACGAAATTCGATATAAACAGATCCAGTTATATGTAGCATAGTGTCTGAAACGGGTCTTTGATCCGACTTCGAGAAAACCGGATAATTCGACATCGATCCGACTTCGAGATGACCGGATAATTCGACATAACCGACTTTGACATAGCGGATGTAGACTGTATAACATGAACACTATATATTTATAGTATACTAGAGGCCATAGAAAACGCACACCTATATTATATGATTATTATTATTACATGAAAACGAAATACGAAGGATTCCTTCAAAGATATATCACATCTTTATTACAAAACACAATCTGAAGAACTAAAAATATTCCAAAATGTTTAAAACTATGTATTTATATAGTTATTGTTTTTCATGAAAAAGCACACTTATCCGAAGTGTGCGTTTTCTATGTCTTCTAGTATATATATGTACACATACAAAATCAACACATTTACGTACATAGTTTATATGAGTAGTCGTATATTATACAAATGAAACACATATTATTAATTCAAACAAATCCCCAGCCTGGGTTCCAGTCTGCCGAATTTTCACTAATTTACTTCTGGCAAAATGACACATTGATATTATCAGAAACTCAATACGGCCCAATTAATGGTCTCGGCGTTAAAATATATTTATATGACTTAATTGCCTGGCAAAATATATCACTGCCTGTTGCCATGCTAACAAATCCACGCAAATAATCGAAACAAAACTTTCAATCACAATAAACATACTGCTAGTGCATATTTAGCATTTTATTGATTTAAACAGTTGATTTTCAACAAATCAAGCATGAACACAAACTATGTGTCGGAAGTGTCAAATGCAATCCTTATATTTTGTATTACATGTGTGTACATACAAGAACATTATGTGATGGCTGTATGACATTGAATACAATCAAGTTATGTGATACAGTTACATACACGATAGTATAACATTGCAATTAGTATTTAGTTTGAAAATATTTTGTACTGCTATATTGATACCATAACAAAATTGTTCAATTTTATATTGACCGTTACTTTTTCGTTTTCGTTACACATTTTAGAATTATGGATTTTACTATCACGAGTGAAGAAAATAATCCTTCTCACATTGTACTAATTTACCCAATATTTCGCGCACATTTTGATACTAAGTTTGCTTACATTATTCTCTAAATGGAAATCTAATTTTTTTAAATATTGAGGTCCATTTCAGGTCACCCCGTTTATTTTTGTTTCTGTACATACATACAAAGCAATGCAGTTAATTAAACAATGACATTTTATATTATTAATATTAAAAATATTGCATTCTATGTATATACAAAACTGGTTTGTGGAGTGTGTTTGGAGTGGAGACCCCAGTTTAAGAAATAGAAGGAAAAAAGAAAAATAATAAAACAAAAATAGAGAAAAGAAAATAGAGAAAAAAGAAAATTGAGAATGCATTTGATCGTTTCCATTTAGTACATCAAAAATGGTAGGTAGTATAATTATGTACATAGATATAAGTTTTACCTCCAAGACCAAGTGCGCAGTTTCCTTTTAGTGTCAATATAAATAAAACAAGTGCAAAAATGAATACTAAAGATGGAAAAAACTGTCGGACAATTATGCGTGTATAAAATAAGATGAAACGGAATAATACAACACTTGAAACGTCAGAAATGTTTAGTTATGGGGTTTAAAGTCGCACCAACAGCGTAGGTCATACTTCCACTGGTGCCCCTTCGAGCAGCACAACAGGCACGGATGGGCAACAGGGTAGAACAGCCGTCACATGAAACACACATGAACTCATTCGATACCCCCAGTGGGATTCAATACTTCAGCGGGAGGGGCAAACGATTGGAAGTCAACAATCGTAACCACTTGGCTACGGAGGCCCCTGGAATAGTCATTAATAATGGCTTTGATGAGGATACAACTATTATACTTTAGTGTGCTTGGGAGATGTGCGATACTACTTTTCCTAAGAACGGCATAATTGTTCAGTAGATCACGAACGATGCACTGATTTGAATTGGGCCACAGGAACACAATGGGGAGTCGGTTAATGATCTTGCCATTTAAATGCTGATTTCATATTTCCCTAAGCATACCATTATCGCTCCTCCAACTGCAAGTTTGATAAGCCCGCCAGGCTTATGTGTAAGGTATTTTAATAATTTGTAAATGATTTATAACAGAAATATTATTGTTGATTTTGAACTAATGCCCCTCGTATTAATGGTATTTATTTATTTGTTTGAAGTTTCAGATACAATTAAACGATGCATTCATTTCCTGTATATGAATACTAATGAAGTTATTGCTACTTATTTCGAGTGTGTACGGTTTACCAACAAAGCTTACACGAACGAAATGATTTATGTGCTATAGTTCCAAGTAATAAGAACCCATGGTACGACTGCTAGACTTCTGAGAACATGCCAAATGTGACTTTACACACAACTCATCACGGAATAACACGGACTCGACGATAATACATCGCTTAGACGGCAATCAATCATAAACAACACAAGGTATCCTAATTTATCATGCTTTGCGTCTTTAATATATTCCAGGCATACAAATTCCTTGTCCATATTAATCCCTCGTTTACAAGATGGTGACAGATAAATGCTTATGGAAGGTCTTACGTGATTGGATGAGCTGACAGACTACCGATGTTCTCGTAATTACGAGTCACGAGATATTAGAAGCTTACAGTACCTGACTGACCTCATTACGACGTGCACGTCGTGGTCTGGCATATCTTGCAACAGCTGCGTTGGATACTGGGATCTTCTGATTGTCGACCTTGCGACAACGGACACACTCATCAGCACAGTTGATTTAAGTTTACACTTTATTTATTTTACAATGATTGCGAAGCAAGTCTTAACAACTCATATTAATCACTCTAGTTGGCGCGGATGAAAGCGTAAATGTAATCATTCTTGTGGGAGGAAACCAGAGTACCGGGAGAAAACCCACCTGTCTGATCTGGCGTCCACCGTACCATCTCACATACTTCCCGGTCCGAGGATCGAACCCCGGGTTGCATTGGTGAGAAGCGAGCGCGCTAACCACTGCGCTAATCGGACAGGTTGTTTTATGAGATCGTGGAGGTATGGACAGACCCTGGAGTGACTAGACGACGAGACGTCTAACTGCCAGATTCGTTTGTATCCTGCTGCGGGATGACACACACAGAGTGAGGAGAGTGGCCATAAGAAGAGCCTTTCGAAAGAATTTGTCTCACTGAACAGGAAGTCTCCTTCGGGGGTCAACATTTTACAGCACCATAATCAGAAACTTCAAGAGCACCATTCTACTAGACACACATTCAACAACTCACTAGACGCACATCAACAACTCACTAGACACACATTAAACATCTTCATAATCGACTTGGAATACTCGCCCATATGCTCTGCGGTGGCGAGGGTAAATAAACGGATACATCATCGTCAGAAGCTGATATTAGCACCTATATACTGGTACATTTGTCTAGGTTCCATGCTGCATCGGGGCATACATGTGCTTAGTGCTAACCATATACATACAATGGCAACAGCGCACACTCCATATAGTCCGCCTCCGTGGTCGAGTGGTTAAGGTCACTGACTTGCATACAACTATAACCTATCATCACTGATGGTGACGGGTTCGTTTGTGAAAAGGTTGGCAGCTTCTTACGGAGGTCGGTGCATCAAGTACTGATCAATCGCTGGAGCCTGTCAAGGAAATGCATTGCTAGGTACAATACCAGCCGGCGATATAGCCCACGTTGGTGCTGATGAAGGCGTATGAACAAACAACAATACTCCATACAACAGCCACCGTCCGAGACTTAACACATGCTGTAGATTGTTACATGAGCGTTCAACATGTGGCTTCCATGGTTCAGTCGTAGAACGTGGGATTTGGAATCGAGGGGTTCCAGATTTGATATTCAGTTACGGCGGGTTTGTAGCGTCTGCCCAAGGACAATGTATAGTTCAGCGCTGGAGTTCAGACCATTAATGGGATGCAACATGAAAGAAAAGAAAAGACAGTAGATGTTTTTTAAACAATAAATAGACAATGTTCTGCTTGTATAGCTTTCGTTTTAATACGTAGTGCAGAATACTGGAATTTGCTGATGAGCACTATATGTAACGCCTGGAGCCTCGTACCGTGAATTCCGCCGTGTGCCCAAGTTCGAGCACCGCCAGGGAGTTGGACATGGGAATTTTGTCCAATTCCAGGGAGTGGTGTATGCGACATGATTAGATAGGGCAATATAATATCCATATTTCCAGGAAATGTCTGGAATTGTTGCATGGGATATGATTAGAAATGGCACTATAATATCCACATGTGCAGGAAATGTCTGGCATTGTTGCAGGTGACATGATTAGATATGGCACTATACTATCCATATTTCCAGGCAATGTCTGGCATTGTTGCATGGAACATGATTAGATATGGCACTATCATATCCATATTTCCAAGAAATGTCTGGCATTGTTGCAAGCGACATGATTATAGAGGGCACTATACTATCCATATTTCCAGGCAATGTCTGGCATTGTTGCATGGAACATGATTAGATATGGCACTATCATATCCATATTTCCAAGAAATGTCTGGCATTGTTGCAAGCGACATGATTATAGAGGGCACTATACTATCCATATTTCCAGGAAATGTCTGGCATTGTTGCATGGAACATGATTAGAAATGGCACTATACTATCCATATTTCCAGGAAATGTCTGGCATTGTTGCAGGTGACATGATTAGATATGGCACTATACTATCATTATTTCCAAGAAATGTCTGGCATTGTTGCAAGCGACATGATTATAGAGGGCACTATAATATCCATATTTCCAGGAGTGCCAAGGATTGTTGTAAGCGACATGATTATATAGGGCAATATAATGACCCTTATTTCTTGACAAGTGTTACTGTTTTAAGTATATGTATTGGATTTGATGGTATTCTATTTTAGCAATATGAGACGGATTATTCCTTGCTGGTCTAATTTCTTTAGCTGCCAATAATAAAACACAAAATGATATGGTGACATTTTATAATAAAATAGTCCGTCAGTGTGGGTGGAATATAAGGATTATCAGACAGTTACCATAGCTGCATGCTATCTTCCACCAGGGAACAATATCAGCTGAGATATTGCCATATGCCTATATTATGGTAGGACAAGTGGCAGTAAACACACACCGTGCACACCATTTACATAGCACATTGTCATGTATTGGTTATACTAAATGGCCGCCATGCGACAACAGGCACTCGGATATGTGTCAGATAAATGGGAATACAATATTTAAATTACAATAAAATTACACATTTCCCACACCCCTTTACATTTCTTGCATAATTTGAATATTAAATCTATGCAGCGGTGAGAGCAAGTGATTTTAAGTGAAATATCATAACCAGTCGGCCACGGAGGCCCCTGTTTAGGTGTTATCTATATCTAAGGAAACTGTGCAGTGTTCCACAGCTTCTTTAAACACAATACATTTCCAGGAACTTATTTCTAGTCGCCACATAGGACAAACAGTTCCTTTAATTACAATCAGCATGGTGACTGTTCTTTATTTTGAAAGTACTTAAGACATAATTCCTCTCCGTATTCGTGTCTGTTAATGTGTCGACGTGTTGACACACACTGGCAGATGCAGATTGTTAGATAGCTTTCTACGAATGCACAGACATCATCCCATAAAAAAGAACTATCCCCCGTGTTTATGCCGTCTAGTATTAAAGCAGCATTAGATCGTAATAAAGGATGTTTTGGGTAAAATATAAATACTAATGTGTGTGTGTGTTTACAAAAATCGATATAGTCGCTCAGAAACGATAAAATTCCAATAAATTTAAACCGTCGTATACGCGAATTTGTTTATCAACACACGAAATTTAATCACGCACAGCGCGCATGCGTGAAACAACAGAGGATGTAGAAAACAACGTATATATTTTGAACATGAAACACTATCTATCTATCTTCCTCTAATGTTGAACCCCTCGCGGGGATGTAGAAATGTCCCTAAACGACTTAGCTAACAGAGGTATGAATCAACATATCAAGTAATTTAATTAAAAAAGACAACGTGGGACACATGGGGACGATGCATTCCGAATGCAAACAAGTGTTGACGATGTGTTCCGGTTGTAAACAAGTGCGTGACCGATCGACTCGGAAAGTCCTACTTTCGGTTTCGAGTTTGTTTTATTGCAAAAAAAACACTGTTTACCAAATGAACATAAGCATTCAAAGTATAATGTTAGAATGTGTAGCACCATTCATAAAAAATGAATTTTTCAAATATCTTTTATTTCATACGATGTAATTCTGCTTTAAATACCGTTTTATGTGTTTCACATATTATCTTATGTTTCGACGAAGCAACTTATGTAGCATTTGGATAGGTCACTTATATACTAGAGGACATAGAAAACGTACACTTCGGATTAGTGTATTTTTACATGAAAAACAATAACTATATAGAATTAAACATTTTGGAATATTGTTAGTTCAGTTTGTGTTTTGTAATACAGATGTGATACATCTTTGGTGGAATCCTTCATATTTCGTTTTCATGTAATAATAATCATATAATGTAGGTGTGCGTTTTCTATGTCCTCTAGTATATATAATTATATACTACCAGAATATAATATAATTAAGCAAAGCCTCAAAGCGAGCGCACGTATAGATATAATCATTTGGAGAAGTCTAACGTATCTAAATAATTTGAAATAGGCACTGCATATCAACAGGGAAAGCCAATACAATGTTGAAGTCAAAATCAATTACAGAACTAGACAGGATAGGAGAAAACTGACTACATCTCCGCGACGGAATTGACATAAAAGGAAGATAGACTGACGACAATGATTATGTTTATCTTGTAGATGGTTTGCAGGTGCACGCGCGTGGCTGCTTAGCGTTATGTATATACAGTACCAGAGTATTGTATCATTTCTGTTACAAACGAAGCCAACTCCATAATTACCATCATAAATTAAAACAGGGAAACCCCAATGTGCCTCGTTTTCATTTCTTTGCATCAGCGAATCTCTTCTGTACCTCCATGTAGATGGTAGTACTTTCCGGCAACCCAAACTTCCGGTAAACCAAATTGATATATAAGATCAATATCGATACTCATTTAGCAACTCGCGTTGCCATAAAGCTCCCTACAAGCTTTCGCACAGGAGGAATATTTAAAGGTATATGCCCCCAATACAAATTTCAATAAGATTTGCATGAAATTTTGCCCGAGTCGTAATGAAACAAGTATAAACACAACAATGAAAAGAAAATATGGTGTTACCATGCTACTTTTTTTATTTACAGGGTCTTAAAAATATGGTGTTTAGCATAATTTTACCAACATTGCAGCATACTATATAAAATAACAGTAAACTACAATCACAATAACAAACATTAACATATTCCTGCTTTATATACCTGGGTTCGATCCTCGGACCGGGAAGTAAACATTAACATATTCCTGCTGTATATACCTGGGTTCGATCCTCGGACCGGGAAGTAAACATTAACATATTCCTGCTTTATATACCTGGGTTCGATCCTCGGACCGGGAAGTAAACATTAACATATTCCTGCTTTATATACCTGGGTTCGATCCTCGGACCGGGAAGTAAACATTAACATATTCCTGCTTTATATACCTGGGTTCGATCATCGGACCGGGAAGTAAACATTAACATATTCCTGCTTTATATACCTGGGTTCGATCCTCGGACCGGGAAGTAAACATTAACATATTCCTGCTTTATATACCTGGGTTCGATCCTCGGACCGGGAAGTAAACATTAACATATTCCTGCTTTATATACCTGGGTTCGATCCTCGGACCGGGAAGTAAACATTAACATATTCCTGCTTTATATACCTGGGTTCGATCCTCGGACCGGGAAGTAACATTAACATATTCCTGCTTTATATACCTGGGTTCGATCCTCGGACCGGGAAGTAAACATTAACATATTCCTGCTTTATATACCTGGGTTCGATCCTCGGACCGGGAAGTAAACATTAACATATTCCTGCTTTATATACCTGGGTTCGATCCTCGGACCGGGAAGTAAACATTAACATATTCCTGCTTTATATACCTGGGTTCGATCCTCGGACCGGGAAGTAAACATTAACATATTCCTGCTTTATATACCTGGGTTCGATCCTCGGACCGGGAAGTAAACATTAACATATTCCTGCTTTATATACCTGGGTTCGATCCTCGGACCGGGAAGTAAACATTAACATATTCCTGCTTTATATACAATGTTATCAATAAACCATCGTCCTTGGCAATGTGACTAAACTCGAGTAAGATAGAAGCCGCAACATGTCATAACTACAATTGACGTTGCATATACGTAACTAGGCAGACGTGCATCCGCGGTCGAATGTAGTCCCAATAACTTTTTTTTTTTTTTTTTTTTTTTTTTTTGTTTAAACATAATTTATTGCCAAATATATACAGCAAAAGGTTTGGGCCACAAGTGCTATACACATTATAAAACGGCCCTCCCCAATACAATTCATTTACAGAAATATATTATGGCTACAAAAGTACAGTTAAGAAAAAGATATGTTATTTTAAAGAAAAAAATAACTAATAGCTCTTTCGTTTTGGCAAACCTGCATTTTCATGACAGGCAGTGTATAGTTTTTGTATTTTTTGAGAAATTATGTGACGTGAGAAGACTTCAGACTTGTTGATGTGCAGAAAAGATGTGGGATAAGGGTATAATAATTCAGACCATTGCAAACTGAAGGTTGGTATACTGTATTATTTGGCGGAGGAATACAGTGTGTAAACACAGTGACGTTATTCACAAGTGAGCACTGGTTGTGGAAAACGTTATAATTGGAAGAGTTTTGCTCTTTTACAGTTTCATTTGAATACCTCTTCATAGTGGATGTGGTATCAAAAGAAATGAAATATTGGAAATATAAATGACAGGCTATGTATGTTATTAAATACAATGTATTTGTTGTTTTACAACCATTATCACTATGTGGACCACAAGAAATAATTTGTTCAACAGAAAAGAAACATTTGCGATATCAGCCAGAAAGTAGATAAAAAGATCAGATACGTCCGTCGCCTAGAGTAGACAATCCTCATCAAAATGTTATCAGTGCAGAATATACACAAATTGTATTACTACGCTGATCATATCACGCGGTTATTTCATTAGTCAGCGATACAGACGGATCTGTAGTCCAGTGGTAGCACGCTGGACTGGTAATCCAGGGATCACAGGTTCGACCCCCCGTCTGACCCTAATGAAATTAACAGTCTTTCAAATGGGACGTTAAACCGAGGTCTCGTGTCGGTGCTTTGCACCGTGCACGTAAAAGAACCAGAGGAGACACTGGAATGGGTCTCTGTCTGTATTATGCACTATTCTCCAAACTCTAAAATGACTAATCTCTTCAGGAGGCGTCGCTCATATGGGCAACCGGTAGCGACGATAAATAAACGTAAAACACATTAGTCAGCGATTAATCGAGTGGAGCAGCTGATTGTCGAATCCGACTTAGAACAAATATCGGAATAATGTTGTTCTAAATTAATACAACATTGAATGAATACAGACCACAGTAAGCAAATGTAAAGAAAACACCAATATAAATCATATGCATAGAGCTATTTCCTAAGATTACAACTCACCGGATACATTTTTTCTAAATGGCCTGGAGGTTATAAAACCTTTCTCCAAACTCAATATCAGTCTCGAGCATATAGTTGGTTGAGCCTAGAGCAAATTATCAGACTCAACCAATGACATTTCTTGAGCTCGAGTTTCAGATCCGAGAAAAGCTTTATAACTTCAGGCCCTGGTGCAAGCGTCGGAATTACGCTCTGTTCCCTTCGGTTCCATGGACAAACTCAACTTCTGGTTCCATGGACAAACCCAACAAAAACAGTTCAAAACACAAACGACATTTTCTCCAGAATGGATGGACGGATTCAGATGATAATTTGCTAGCAATATATGATGGTAGAAAAAAGCAGATGGTACCCTACTTGAAAATTGGTGAATTGACTGACAGAACAGAACTTTTACTAGTAAAGGTATTGACTTGCGGTTATTGTTGGTGTGTGTTGGGACGGGGATGGCAGATAGTACAAGTATATGTGGCTAAAAAAAGTAGATTGAACGACTGTGATATTATAATAATACTCTTCAATTAATGCACCAGTAATCCATTGTGATGTTAAAAGTAAAAAGTAAAGTAAAGTGTTTGTTTATTATAGTGTCACCCCTATTTAACGGGCCAGCCATTTCTGACTTATGAGACACATTTTATGAACATCAGTATTTCCCGAATCCTATGCTTGTATGCCAGGCGCCAGGCTGGTAGGCAATCGGTAACCATTATTTAACTAGCTGGTGGCTCACCAACCGGCCATATGCAGACGGATCCGTAGTCTAGTGGTAACACGCTGGACTGGTACTGCAGTGATCGCAGGTACGACCCCACGTCTGACCCTAATAAATGTCTTTCAAATGGGACTTTATAAACCGAGGTCTCGTGTCGGTGTTGTACACCGTGCACGTAACAGAACCAGAGGAGACTCTGGAATGGGTCTATGTCTGTATCATTGCAATATCCTCCAACAATCGAAAATGACTAATCTCTTCAGTATCGACGATAAATAAATGTAAAACACACACACGCATTTGTCTCCTGGGAACGTATTCCGTAGAGTGGTTGTATTGGTCAATTTATGCACGGGTATTTCATGGTATGTGTGTTTTAAACACCAAGTGTAAACGTATTGAAATGTTCATTCTACTGGACCGATTCCATGCAGAAAACATCAAATTTTATTTCTGAATTTTGAATTTGTCACCAAAATTATAATAATTCTAAAATGTTTAATGATGTGACGTTGACAAACGAGCACATCTTTCCAAGGGTTTTCTCGTAGAAACTAGTTTTTTTATCCTTGTATTTTTTGGGGCGACGTAGCATTCCGACGGGGGAGTTGGTTTGAACATCTTAGAAATTGGGGATTTCAAATCAACCCCAGGGTAGGGGTAAGTGTCGGAACGTTGCGTTCAGTATGTAAGGGTGTGAAAACCATACTAATATGCATGCAGGAGCGTGGCTGACGTGTGAAATGATTTTCAAACATACTGTATTTAATAAGAAATACATCCTGTATGCCCGGGTGCCAGATAGATGCTCATCAACAATAAACGTTATGTTATGTTATATTTCGAGTTTTACGCCTGCATCAGCACCAGTTTGGGCTATATTGCCGGTGGGCAGTTTACCTAACAACACCTTTCCTGGGCAGGCTCCAATGGTTAACCAGTACTTGGGTGCACCAACCTCCGTAAGAAACTGCCAACTTGTTTTCATATAAATGAGACACGGTCTGAGCGGGGCTCGAACCATCAGTGATGATAGGTTACAGTGGTCTACAAGTCAGCGATCATAACCACTCGACCACGGAGGCGGACTCAACAATAAACGTACGCCGTCTACAGTGATGGAGTGATTTGCTCTATAGTTACTATCAGTTTTATCAGACAATGTGATACAACTAGAACCTAAATGGTGACTGTCTGTTGTCCGCTAGTGCTGATTATATATGATTTTATTTAAAAAAGTGAATTCGTCCGTACAGATAAGTAACCATCGTGTGTGTCAATTCAATTTATTTGGGTAAGGGGGGTAGGTAGGGGGTAGGTCATGTATCGAGTCTCCTGATACCATTACTAGAGGAAGACACCGGGTGCCCAGCCGAGCAGCACTCCTGACACTGATGCTTGTGTACCCGGGTAGTACCATCGACCTTCCGCAATCCAGCTGAATAACTCCCTCACATCAAATACATCTGTATGTCGTGATAGCGCAGTGGTAAAGCGCTAGCGTCAGGTGCGAAAGGCCCTGAGTTCGAGCCCAGCTGGAGCCGTTATGATTGTACCCTGAGGCAAGGAATTTAAATTCCACATTGCATATCTCTCCCTCGTGGCGATGGATGCCATCAGAAATGAGGTTTCGATAGTGATTGATATAAGTTGTAAGAACTTGTGTCACAATCGAACTAAAATTATTTTGTATAAGCTAGACTAAACTAACAAATCTGACACCGCAAGTTGGATTCGAGCGTACAACTGTAAAGAGCAAGTGGTATGGAGTCAACGTCCGTAACCACTGCCAGCCATTTTACATGTATATCAGATTATTACTAGATCATATAATTCTGTATGCTCGTTCACACACATCATAAACACGCATCAGTACATTACACGGCAGTACAATCACTACACGCATAAGTACATTACACGGCAGTACAATCACTACACGCACCAGTACATTACACTACATTACACGGCAGTACAATCACTACATGCACCAGTACATTACACTACATTACACGGCAGTACAATCACTACATGCATCATTACATTACACTACATTACACAGCAGTACAATCACTACACGCATCATTACATTACACTACATTACACGGCAGTACAATCACTACACGCAACAGTACATTACATTACACGGCAGTACGATCACTGCACGCATCATTACATTACACTACAATACACGGCAGTACAATCACTACACGCATCAGTACATTACACGGCGGTACAATCACTACACGCATCAGTACATTACACTACATTACACGGCGGTACAATCACTACGCGCATCATTACATTACACTACATTACACGGCAGTACAATCACTACACGCATCAGTACATTACACTACATTACACGGCAGTACAATCACTACGCGCATCAGTACATTACATTACACGGCAGTACAATCACTACACGCATCAGTACATTACATTACACGGCAGTACAATCACTACACGCATCATTACATTACACTACATTACACGGCAGTACAATCACTACACGCATCAGTACATTACACTACATTACACGGCAGTACAATCACTACACGCATCATTACATACATTACACGGCAGTACAATCACTACGCGCATCAGTACATTACATTACACGGCAGTACAATCACTACACGCATCATTACATTACACGGCAGTACAATCACTACACGCATCATTACATTACACTACATTACACGGCAGTACAATCACTACACGCATCAGTACATTACACTACCACGGCAGTACAATCACTACACGCATCAGTACATTACATTACACGGCAGTACAATCACTACACGCATCAGTACATTACATTACACGGCAGTACAATCACTACACGCATCATTACATTACACTACATTACACGGCAGTACAATCACTACACGCATCAGTACATTACATTACACGGCAGTACAATCACTACACGCATCAGTACATTACATTACACGGCAGTACAATCACTACACGCATCATTAAATTACACTACATTACACGGCAGTACAATCACTACACGCATCAGTACATTACACTACATTGCACGGCGGTACAATCACTGCGCGCATCAGTACATTACACTACATTACACGGCGGTACAATCACTGCACGCATCAGTACATTACATTACACGGCGGTACAATCACTACACGCATCAGTACATTACACTACACGGCAGTACAATCACTACACGCATCAGTACATTACATTACACGGCAGTACAATCACTACACGCATCAGTACATTACATTACACGGCAGTACAATCACTACACGCATCAGTACAGTACATTACATGGCAGTACAATCACTACACGCATCAGTACATTACATTACACGGCGGTACAATCACTACACGCATCAGTACATTACACTACACGGCAGTACAATCACTACACGCATCAGTACATTACATTACACGGCAGTACAATCACTACACGCATCAGTACATTACACGGCAGTACAATCACTACACGCATCAGTACATTACATTACACGGCAGTACAATCACTGCACGCATCAGTACATTACATTACACGGCAGTACAATCACTACACGCATCAGTACATTACATTACACGGCAGTACAATCACTACACGCATCAGTACATTACATTACATTACACGGCAGTACAACCACTACACGCATCAGTACATTACATTACACGGCAGTACAATCACTACACGCATCAGTACATTACACGGCAGTACAATCACTACACGCATCAGTACATTACATTACACGGCAGTACAATCACTGCACGCATCAGTACATTACATTACACGGCAGTACAATCACTACACGCATCAGTACATTACATTACACGGCAGTACAATCACTACACGCATCAGTACATTACATTACATTACACGGCAGTACAACCACTACGCGCATCAATACACTAAAGTGCCATGGTTTATTTGTTTGCACAACTGTATCACAAATGTGGGTCGCTGTATGTATTTATTCATATCGAGGCATTGCACAAACACACGTACATGCTACTAATGTCGTATATTCTGTCAGTTATTACGTCTTTATCATTATTTAGTATGATCCATACAGTTTTTTATGTGTCCCTGGACATATGAATTTCTAAGAAAAGCTCACATGATGCTGCGACTGATTTGATACGTCATTTCAGACATAAATAAACCTGGCATATATGTCTAGATTATCGATCTTATAAAAGGTCATATACAAAAAACAAAAATTTCAGTTTTTACAAAAAAAATTTTTTCCAGTTTATTTTCATATTCTCAGAAAGCAGATTTGCAACAACATGAGATATTCATAACATAACAACTATATATACTGTACATACATCACGTGATACATGGAATTTAAATCTATACAGAATCAAACGTTTCTGAAATAAAGACAAATTGGACATGTTATAAGTATTGTTAACTAAGATAAAGAAGTATAATTTGATCTACCCGAGATGTAGTTTTTAGTGTAAATTTTAATTGTTTTAGAGCACATAGTTACTATAGTTGCCTTAAGTAACATTCCGGAGTTCCGGTTTGTTGTTTATGACGTAATTTCCAGAGTGTTTATTTTTAGAATGATCTCACATGAACCTTTGACCTTATGTTTCCGGTAGTATATACACGCAAATTAGATTAGTATAATGTAAATGTGTTTATAATACAGTCCATACAGTTCTGCTACTAACACCACTTGTGTATATATCATTATGTTTATTCAGTTTTGTTTAGTTCTGGGCTATATCGCCGGCAGCAGTTTACCTGACATCACCTTTCCTGGGCAGGGGCCAGCGGTTACCAAGTACTTGGTGCACCAACCTCCGTAAGAAACTGTCAACCGTTTCATATAAATGAAGGCCTTAGAGGGGCTCGAACCCGTGATCATCAGTGATGATAGGTTACAGTGGTATACAAGTCAGGGACCGTAAACACTCGACCACGGAGGTGGGCTACTCGTATGTATGTCAATTAGGAATGACCTTGTAATTCTGAATACCAAATGCTTAATGAAAGGTTTGCTAAAGAATTCGACAAATAATTTTATACGTCGTAGACGTAAACTATGATATTTGTCATGTATAATAATAATAATAATAAAGACTTTATTTAACGAGAGTACTCATTTAACAAAAGTTAATCTACCATGAGGCCCTCAATCAGTGATGTATGTATATATTAGTGGTGGAACCTATGCTCGGCGTAAATCATGGCCTGTAAAGAAAGTTAAATGCACGTGTCGTATATTATTATTTTCTTTAGTCGTGAACACAACTTTCAAAAAATTATTGTTGAAAATGTTAGCTTTATTACGTGACTATGCACCTCGATACAGCTATCGCAACGACACCTGTTTCCATGGGGAACTAAATACTTTAGGGCACCTATGCACGGCGTACATGAAATTTTGTATTTATGCACGGGTAAATGTTGAATATATTATTTTGACTTAGTAACATCAATAACTAACAATATTACAACTTTATAAGAAACTTTTTTCTGGTTATTTGTACAATTCCCCTTAATTCGGATAGCTACCTGAAATGCTCATAAACCGCATCATTTCGGTGGAATATTTTTTACCAACAAGTTGTCTGTTTATATTCGGCTACTGAACCAGTCAGGTGACAGTTGCATTAGGCTACCGGTACGCACAACGGAATGCTATTGAACCATGCTTCACTTCTGTCAGCGAAAATAGGTCAACACTATTTAAATATTTTAAATACGGATGTAAATGGAAAAAATACGCCGAGCATAGGAATACGCCGAGCATAGGAATACGCCGAGCATAGGAATACGCCGAACATAGGAATACGCCGAGCCGAGCATAGGAATACGCCGAGCATAGGAATACGCCGAGCCGAGCATAGGAATACGCCGAACATAGGAATACGCCGAGCATAGGAATACGCCGAGCATAGTAATACATCGGAATACGCCGAGCATAGGAATACGCCGAGCATAGGAATACGCCGAACATAGGAATACGCCGAGCCGAGCATAGGAATACGCCGAACATAGGAATACGCCGAGCATAGGAATACGCCGAGCATAGGAATACGCCGGAATACGCCGAGCATAGGAATACGCCGGAATACGCCGAGCATAGGAATACGCCGGAATACGCCGAGCATAGGAATACGCCGGAATACGCCGAGCATAGGAATACGCCGGAATACGCTGAGCATAGGAATACGCCGGAATACGCCGAGCATAGGAATACGCCGGAATACGCCGAGCATAGGAATACGCCGAGCACAGGAATACACCAAGCATAGGAATACACCGAGCATAGGAATACACCAAGCATACGAATACACCGAGCATACGAATACACCGAGCATAGGAATACGCCGAACATAGGAATACACCGAGCATAGGAATACACCGAGCATAGGAATACACCGAGCATAGGAATACACCGAGCATACGAATACGCCGAGCATAGGAATACACCGAGCATAGGAATACGCCGAACATAGGAATACGCCGAGCATAGGAATACGCCGAACATAGGAATACGCCGAGCATAGGAATACGCCGAACATAGGAATACGCCGAGCATAGGAATACGCCGAACATAGGAATACGCCGAGCATAGGAATACGCCGAGCATAGGAATACGCCGAGCATAGGAATACGCCGAGCATAGGAATACGCCGAGCATAGGAATACGCCGAGCATAGGAATACGCCGAACATAGGAATACGCCGAGCATAGGAATACGCCGAGCATAGGAATACGCCGAACATAGGAATACGCCGAGCATAGGAATACGCCGAGCATAGGAATACGCCGAGCATAGGAATACGCCGAACATAGGAATACGCCGAGCATAGGAATACGCCGAACATAGGAATACGCCGAGCATAGGAATACGCCGAGCATAGGAATACGCCGAGCATAGGAATACGCCGAGCATAGGAATACAGGAATACGCCGAGCATAGGAATACGCCGAGCATAGGAATACGCCGAGCATAGGAATACGCCGAGCATAGGAATACGCCGAGCATAGGAATACGCCGAGCATAGGAATACGCCGAGCATAGGAATACGCCGAGCATAGGAATACGCCGAACATAGGAATACGCCGAGCATAGGAATACGCCGAGCATAGGAATACGCCGAGCATAGGAATACGCCGAGCATAGGAATACGCCGAGCATAGGAATACGCCGAGCATAGGAATACGCCGAGCATAGGAATACGCCGAGCATAGGAATACGCCGAGCATAGGAATACGCCGAGCATAGGAATACGCCGAGCATAGGAATAACGCCGAGCATAGGAATACGCCGAGCATAGGAATATCGCCGAGCATAGGAATACGCCGAGCATAGGAATACGCCGAGCATAGGAATACGCCGAGCATAGGAATACGCCGAGCATAGGAATACGCCGAGCATAGGAATATGTCGGGCATAGGAATACGCCGAGCATAGGAATACGCCGAGCATAGGAATACGCCGAGCATAGGAATACGCCGAGCATAGGAATACGCCGAGCATAGGAATACGCCGAGCATAAGAATACGCCGAGCATAGGAATATGCCAGGCATAGGAATACGTCGAGCATAGGAATATGCCGAGCATAGGAATACGCCGAGCATAGGAATACGCCGAGCATAGGAATACGCCGAGCATAGGAATAGGCCGAGCATAGGAATACGCCGAGCATAGGAATAGGCCAGGCATAGGAATACGCCGAGCATAGGAATACGCCGAGTATAGGAATATGTCAGGCATAGGAATACGCCAGGCATAGGAATACGCCGAGCATAGGAATACGCCGAGCATAGGAATACGCCGAGCATAGGAATACGCCGAGCATAGGAATACGCCGAGCATAAGAATACGCCGAGCATAGGAATATGCCAGGCATAGGAATACGTCGAGCATAGGAATATGCCGAGCATAGGAATACGCCGAGCATAGGAATACGCCGAGCATAGGAATACGCCGAGCATAGGAATACGCCGAGCATAGGAATACGCCGAGCATAGGAATATACGCCGAGCATAGGAATACGCCGAGCATAGGAATACGCCGAGCATAGGAATACGCCGAGCATAGGAATACGCCGAGCATAGGAATACGCCGGAATAGGAATACGCCGAGCATAGGAATACGCCGAGCATAGGAATACGCCGAGCATAGGAATACCCGAGCATAGGAATACGCCGAGCATAGGAATACGCCGAGCATAGGAATACGCCGAGCATAGGAATACGCCGAGCATAGGAATACGCCGAGCATAGGAATACGCCGAGCATAGGAATACGCCGAGCATAGGAATACGCCGAGCATAGGAATACGCCGAGCATAGGAATACGCCGAGCATAGGAATACGCCGAGCATAGGAATATACGCCGAGCATAGGAATACGCCGAGCATAGGAATACGCCGAGCATAGGAATACGCCGAGCATAGGTTCCACCACTGATAGTTGTTTTATTGTGTATGTCTCATGATGGTGTAGACATGTACAGTGAGGTTTGGCCTGTTCTCAGCTCTCCAATTCATGCTCAAGAAATTTGACAGATTGGCTGAATCTGAGATTTGCACTCGGTTCAACCAATCAAATAGATTGAGACTGGGTTTGAGATTGACGAAAAGCTTTATTACCTCGAGGCCATGGCATTAATAGATTTAGACATAAGTAAGACATACACCATATAAAGTCGGTTAAACCAAAGTCAATTATTGTATATATGCACACTACAGCTATTGGTTGTATTGATTCTAAGGAACAGGCAGTTGGAATTTTCCCGTATGGCACAATTTAAATAATTGGTACTACATGTTTTACAGTTTCACTTATTTTAACTGTACTCTGGAGGCCGTTTCCAATCATGCGGTAATTAAATTCCCAGAACAGGCAGTAGCATACATGAAACCATTAAGTTATATTTTTTAACAGAACGTGTTTTATCGCAAAATCGGCAAAAAAAAACAAACATTGTCTTTGGCAATACAAAACGTACATAGATAATATTATACATGACATGAGAAACAAAATGTAATACAGACAAACCTGTGTTAGTGGTCATCTGTATTAAGCAGCCAACCTGTATTAAGCAGCCAGTTTCCAGATTCCCAATATGTTTTTTTTATTATACATTTAACCTCTATTAAGCAGCAACCTGTGCTAAGTAGCCACTTTCTGTGATTACATTGGCTGGCTGCTTAACACAGGTTTCACTGTATACACAATTTACATTATAGAATTGAAGCGTATATGGGTGGTAAGATAGCATCCATATATATTCATTAATATTCACCATGTTCATTGATTGTTTTTAGCCTAACGACATGTTTAAAGCAGCATTACATCGTATGAAATAAAATATATTTGAAAAATTCAATTTTTACGTATGGGTAGCAATGCTGCTACACATTCTAACATTATACTTTGTATGCTTATGTTCATTTGGTAAACAGTGTTTTTTTGCGATAAAACAAACTCGAAACCGAAAGTAGGACACGCACTTGTTTACAACCGGAACGCATCGTTCGCACTTGTTTACATTCAGAATGCATCGACCCCATTTGTCCCACGTTGTCTTTTTAATTAAATTACTTGATATGTTTATTCATACCTCTGTTAGCGTCTTTTAGGGACATTTCTACATCCCCGCGAGGGGTTCGACATTAGAGGAAGATAGATAGATAGTATTTCATGTTAAAAATATATACTTTGTTTTCTACATCCTCTGTTGTTTCACGCATGCGCGCTGTGCGTGTTTAGATTTCGTGTGTTGATAAACAAATTCGCGTATACGACGGTTTAAATTTATTGGAATATTATCGTTTCTGAGCGACTATTTCGATTTTTGTAAACACACACACATTAGTATTTATATTTTACCCAAAACATCCTTTATTACGATGTAATGCTGCTTTAACATAGTTAGCAATATTATTTTAACATTGTTACTTTTCATAAGAGTAACATATTTATTCACAGTAGGCCAACTTATTCTTCAAAAAAAAAAAATGCCATAAAAAACAATCTTATTTTATTGCACTTTAGACATATCAAGATAACATGTTATTCAGATTCAATAGCGTTTTCATTACAACATTTACATAGTAACACGATCAATAGCATTGTAACGGCCAGCTTCAACAGTCAAATCATGGCTACTCAGCCTCAGTCTAGACAGCATAACCTGTTGTGAGTTGTGTATAACATTACAAGTTAACTTTGGGAAGCTTTGATATTTAATTTTAATTTTACATGTTGATGGAAACCTAAGCTAGGATTCGAGCCCGCCCCGCTACGCTACCTTGGCATGGAACACCAATCTGCTGCTATAGTATGTGTATGTATGATGATGATGACGACGACACCAACTATTACTTTCACAGACATATCTGTAGTCCAGTGGTAACACGCTGCACGGGTAATGCAGGGATTGCAGGTTCGATCCCCCGTCTGACACTAATAAAATTAACAGTCTTTCAGATGGGACGTTAAACCGAGGCCTCTTGTCGGTGCTTTACACCGTGCACGTAAAAGAACCAGAGGAGATTCTGGAATGGGTTTCTCTCTGTATCATTGCACTGTCCTCCAAACATCTAAACTGACTAATCTCTTCAGGAGGCGTCGCTCACATGGACAACCGGTAGCGACGATAAATAAACGAAAAACACACACAACTATACTTTACATGTGTTTGCCCTTGTGATACACCTATTAGGAGTAGTTTATACACATTTATTTTAGCTCGATTGCGAAACAAGTTCTTATAACTGATACTAATCACTCTCGAGACCTCATTCCTGATGGAATCCATCGCCACGAGGGAGAGAGAAGAGGCAACGTGGAATTTAAATGCCTTGCCTAAGGACACAATCGTAACGGCTCCAGCGGGGCTCGAACTCCGGGCCTTTCGCACTGAGCTATCGCGACTTCCACATTAGGAGTGACTCTGTCTAATACAGGTAAGTTGGAGGTAAGGCAACCCCCGCATGTGTACTTAGCAATCAAACAGATATACAGAATACAATTCAAATATGTCATGTATATATGTACATATTTTACTATTACCATTTAAACTTGTTTCTTCTATATATACGGACACCATGTGGAAGTCGTGATGGCGCAGTGGATACGCGTTCGCTTCAGGTGCGAAAGGTCCAGGTTCGCGGGAGCCGTTAAGATTGTGCCCTTAGGCAAGGCATTTAAATTCCACGTTGTCTCTTCTCTCTCCTTCATGGCGATGGATTCCATCAGGAATGAGGTCTCGAGAGTGATTAATATAAGTTGAAAGAAATTGTTTCGCAATCGAGCTAAAATAAATTTGTATAATCTATACGGACACCACAACAAAGCTGTGCACTCTTATATTGAGCGTTACCTTTTCCAAGAATTATGCATTTTAGAAAAATATTTGGTATCAAAATGTGCGTAATGTTGGGTAAATTAGTGCAATGTGTGAAGGATTATTTTCTTCACTCAAGATAGTAAAATCCATAATTCTAAAATTTGCAATGAAAAAGTAATGCTCAATATAAAAGTGCACTTTTGTTTTATTTAAGTTTATTTAACGTCGCTACCGGTTTCCCATTTGAGCGACGGGCAGTTTACCTAACATCACCTTTCCGTAAGAAACTGCCAACTTTTTCATATAAATGAGACACGGTCTGAGCGGGGATCGAACCCGTGACCATCAGATATGATAGGTTACAGTGGTATACGAGTCAGCGACCTTAACCACTTGACCACAGAGGCACACACATATACTATTCATTCTCATATTTTAATTATATACATAATAACGAAAATGCATTGGTATAATTTGAATAATTTTTATTATTCAGTATTTGGATATTCAGGGTGGCGAGAATTGAGATAGGTGAGTAGGCGTCAAGATGACCACACTCTGCTTTCGTTGCTAGCGATTGTGTGTTTTACGTTTATTTATCGTCGCTACCGGTTGCCCATATGAGCGACGCCTCCTGAAGAGATTAGTTATTTTAGATGTTGTAGGATAGTGCATGATACAGAGAGAGACCCATTCTAGAATCTCCTATGGTTCTTTTACGTGCACGGTGTAAAGCACCGACACGAGACCTCGGTTTAACGTCCCATCTGAAAGACTGTTAATTTTATTAGGGTCAGACGGGGGATCGAACCTGCGATCCCTGGATTACCAGTCCAGCGTGTTACCACTGGACTACAGATCCGTCTGTTCAGGCCATTGCAAACTGAAGGTTGGTATACTGTATTATTTGGCGGAGGAATACAGTGTGTAAACACATTGACGTTATTCACAGGCGAGCACTGGTTATTTGAACCTTAAAAATTGATATATTCTTGGTGTGTTTCAGGCTGATTTGAATACCTCTTCACAGTGGATGTGGTATCAGATGAAATGAAAGATTGGAAATATAAATGACCAGACTGTATGTTTTTATTTTTTACTATGTATTTAATAGGCAATTTATTTGTTGTTTTACAACCTAATATACCAGTCTATATCAATGACACGATTTATTTTGATTCAGAAATTACATAGTTCCCTTAACTAATACATTTATTTATATCACATGTCATTTACACCTTTCTCTCAATCTTATTCTCAGAAATTTAACATCTAATTAAAGGATGAATAATTATAGAACTACAGTTAGGCTAGTGTTCTGA
The DNA here is from genome assembly GCA_014843695.1 of Archivesica marissinica. Lineage (NCBI taxonomy): Eukaryota > Metazoa > Mollusca > Bivalvia > Venerida > Vesicomyidae > Archivesica > Archivesica marissinica. The sequence continues at coordinate 17,818,341 of CM026386.1, read as the reverse complement.
GATAACGCCATGTTGTGAGAGAGAATTAGCGGCTGTCGAAGTTATCTTGAAAATCGAAAAACCACCAGGGATCGTTTGATCTTGAAATGCGTTAAAACATCGTTTGCTATTGGAATGCGCATGTTTATTGCTTTACGTTTATTATATCGCAACCATAAAGCAACACCGGATTGTATTGTTTGACTAAGGTTTATTTGATAAGTAAGACGAAATTAGCCAAACCAAAAAAAACCCCGCAAAATGAGTATAATTGTTTCGAAAACAATTACTGGAAAACGCATATACTATGAGTTTTTAGATACATTGCTACATAATTACAGTCAATGGGAACATTATGTACAGTGAGAGGTAATTACCAGATGGCGCTGTGGTACAACATGTGTTACAGGTAGTTACAAGATGGCGCTGTAGTTCAACGTGCATTCTAGGTAGCTACAAGATGGCGCTGTGGTACAACATGTGTTACAGGTAGTTACAATATGGCGCTGGGGTACAACATGTGCTACAGGTAGCTATAAGATGGCGCTGGGGTACAACATGTGCTACAGGTAGCTACAAGATGGCGCTGTGGTACAACATGTGTTCCAGGTAGCTACAAGATGGCGCTGGGGTACACCATGTGTTCCAGGTAGTTACAAGATGGCGCTGTGGTACAACATGTGTTCCAGGTAGTTACAAGATGGCGCTGTGGTACAACATGTGTTCCAGGTAGCTACAAGATGGCGCTGGGGTACAACATGTGCTACAGGTAGCTACAAGATGGCGCTGGGTTACAACATGTGTTCCAGGTAGCTACAAGATGGCGCTGGGGTACAACATGTGTTCCAGGTAGTTACAAGATGGCGCTGTGGTACAACATGTGCTACAGGTAGCTACAATATGGCGCTGGGGTACAACATGTGTTCCAGGTAGTTACAAGATGGCGCTGTAGTACAACGTGCATTCTAGGTAGCTACAAGATGGCGCTGTGGTACAACATGTGTTACAGGTAGTTACAAAATGGCGCTGTAGTACAACGTGCATTCTAGTTAGCTACAAGATGGCGCTGTGGTACAACATGTGTTACAGGTAGTTACAAGATGGCGCTGTAGTACAACGTGCATTCTAGGTAGCTACAAGATGGCGCTGTGGTACAACATGTGTTCTAGGTAGCTACAAGATGGCGCTGTGGTACAACATGTGTTCCAGGTACCTACAAGATGGCGCTGGGGTACAACATGTGCTACAGGTAGCTACAAGATGGCGCTGTAGTACAACGTGCATTCTAGGTAGCTACAAGATGGCGCTGTGGTACAACATGTGTTACAGGTAGTTACAAGATGGCGCTGTAGTACAACGTGCATTCTAGGTAGCTACAAGATGGCGCTGTGGTACAACATGTGTTACAGGTAGTTACAAGATGGCGCTGTAGTACAACGTGCATTCTAGGTAGCTACAAGATGGCGCTGTGGTACAACATGTGCTACAGGTAGTTACAAGATGGCGCTGTAGTACAACGTGCATTCTAGGTAGCTACAAGATGGCGCTGTGGTACAACATGTGTTACAGGTAGTTACAAGATGGCGCTGTAGTACAACGTGCATTCTAGGTAGCTACAATATGGCGCTGTAGTACAACATGTGTTACAGGTAGTTACAAGATGGCGCTGTAGTACAACGTGCATTCTAGGTAGCTACAAGATGGCGCTGTGGTACAACATGTGTTCCAGGTAGCTACAATATGGCGCTGGGGTACACCATGTGTTCCAGGTAGCTACAAGATGGCGCTGTGGTACAACATGTGTTCCAGGTAGTTACAAGATGGCGCTGGGGTACAACATGTGTTCCAGGTACCTACAAGATGGCGCTGTGGTACAACATGTGCTACAGGTAGCTACAAGATGCCGCTGTGGTACAACATGTGTTCCAGGTAGCTACAAGATGGCGCTGGGGGTACAACATGTGTTGCAGGTAGCTACAAGATGGCGCTGTGGTACAACATGTGTTCCAGGTATCTACAAGATGGCGCTGTGGTACAACATGTGTTCCAGGTAGCTACAAGATGGCGCTGGGGATACAACATGTGTTCCAGGTAGCTACAAGATGGCGCTGTGGTACAACATGTGTTCCAGGTAGCTACAAGATGGCGCTGTGGTACAACATGTGTTCCAGGTATCTACAAGATGGCGCTGTGGTACAACATGTGTTCCAGGTAGCTACAAGATGGCGCTGTGGTACAACATGTGTTCCAGGTAGCTACAAGGTGCCGCTGTTGTACAACATGAGTTCCAGGTAGCTACAAGATGGCGCTGTGGTACAACATGTGTTCCAGGTAGCTACAAGATGGCGATGTGGTACAACATGTGCTACAGGTAGCTACAAGATGGCGCTGTGTGTACAACATGTGTTACAGGTAGCTACAAGATGGCGCTGTGGTACAACATGTGCTACAGGTAGCTACAAGATGGCGCTGTGGTACAACATGTGCTACATGTAGCTACAAGATGGCGCTGTGGTACAACATGTGCTACATGTAGCTACAAGATGGCGCTGGGTGTACAACATGTGTTACAGGTAGCTACAAGATGGCGTTGTGGTACAACATGTGTTCCAGGTAGCTACAAGATGGCGTTGTGGTACAACATGTGTTCCAGGTAGCTACAAGATGGCGCTGGGGGTACAACATGTGTTCCAGGTAGTTACAAGATGGCGCTATGGTACAACGTGTGCTGCAGGTAGCTACAAGATGGCGCTGTGGTACAACATTTGTTCCAGGTAGCTACAAGATGGCGCTGGGGGACAACATGTGTTCCAGGTAGCTACAAGATGGCGCTGTGGTACAACATGTGTTCCAGGTAGCTACAAGATGGCGCTGTGGTACAACATGTGTTCCAGGTAGCTACAAGATGGCGCTGGGGTACAACATGAGTTCCAGGTAGCTACAAGATGGCGCTGTGGTACAACATGTGCTACAGGCAGCTACAAGATGGCGCTGGGTGTACAACATGTGTTACAGGTAGCTACAAGATGGCGCTGTTGTACAACATGTGTTACAGGTAGCTACAAGATGGCGCTGTGGTACAACATGTGCTACAGGTAGCTACAAGATGGCGCCGTGGTACAACATGTGTTCCAGGTAGCTACAAGATGGCGCTGTGGTACAACATGTGTTACAGGTAGCTACAAGATGGCGCTGTGGTACACCATGTGTTCCAGGTAGCTACAAGATGGCGCTGGGTGTACAACATGTGCTACAGGTAGCTACAAGATGGCTCTGTGGTACAACATGTGTTCCAGGTAGCTACAAGATGGCGCTGGGGTACAACATGAGTTCCAGGTAGCTACAAGATGGCGCTGTGGTACAACATGTGCTACATGTAGCTACAAGAAGGCGCTGGGTGTACAACATGTGTTACAGGTAGCTACAAGATGGCGCTGTGGTACAACATGTGTTACAGGTAGCTACAAGATGGCGCTTTGGTACAACATGTGTTACAGGTAGCTACAAGATGGCGCTGTGGTACAACATGTGTTCCAGGTAGCTACAAGATGGCGCTATGGTACAACGTGTGCTACAGGTAGCTACAAGATGGCGCTGTGGTACAACATTTGTTCCAGGTAGCTACAAGATGGCGCTGGGGGACAACATGTGTTCCAGGTAGCTACAAGATGGCGCTGTGGTACAACATGTGTTACAGGTAGCTACAAGATGGCGCTGTGGTACAACATGTGTTACAGGTAGCTACAATATGGCGCTAGGGGACAACATGTGTTCCAGGTAGCTACAATATGGCGCTGTGGTACAACATGTGCTACAGGTAGCTACAAGATGGCGCTGTGGTACAACATGTGCTACAGGTAGCTACAAGATGGCGCTGTGGTACAACATGTGTTCTAGGTAGCTACAATATGGCACTGGGGGTATATGTTGTACAATGATGAATTTCAGCGATATGTGTGATAAACAAAGTTACATTAAATCTTTAGCATAAAAGTGGGTGTCAACTGGCACGTGATATTGATGATCAAGATAATATCTACTAATATCAATTATGGATTGATTGGCTTTCCAGTATATGACAGAGTATCTCCGCTTGGTCAATGATGAATGGAAACTAAAATGTCTCCTTCTTCGATAGCCGGCATGCGTGGCATGTGGGAATGTGGTCTCCGGCATGCGTGTCATGTATGTGAGATGGTGATCCCCAGCATTCGTGGCATGTGGGATGGTGATCTCCGGCATGCGTGGCATGTGGGAATGTGGTCTCCGGCATGCGTGGCATGTGAGATGGTGGTCTCTGGCATGCGTGGCATGTGAGATGGTGATCCCCAGCATTCGTGGCATGTGGGATGGTGGTCTCCGGCATACGTGGCATGTGGGATTGTGATTTCCGGCATGCGTGGTATGTAGGATGCTGATTTCCGGCATGCGTGGTATGTGGGATGGTGGTTGCCAGATCGGACATGTAGTGTTTCTCAGACTACTGTGGTTTCCACCATACGAAGGAGCACTACATAATATATTTACGTGCAACTCTCTAACTATCATAACATCATCATCATCATCGTCATCATCCTCCTCCTCCTACTCCTCCTCCTCCTCTTCATCATCATCCTCCTCCTCCTCCTCTTCATCATCCTCCTCATCCTCCTCCTCTTCATCCTCCTCATCCTCCCCCTCCTCTTCATCCTCCTCATCCTCCTCCTCTTCATCATCCTCCTCATCCTCCTCCTCCTCCCCCTCATCATCATCATCATCATTATTATTATTATACATACGCTTTATTCATTCGAGACACCGAGAGCGGTTAAAATAGGTAACATGAACTTGCATAGCTATCTATGAATTCAAGTGAGAGGGGCTGACATGTCCATGCAAAGTATTTCCCTGTCATAAATCAATGCAGTTTATTAATATGGAAATCTTAAACACCTAACATGTCATACGAGAGCAGTCAGATCAAATGCCGCAAGGAATATCTCTGTTATACATTTAATAATACACTTAACGATACACTGAACAATACACTGAACAATACACTTTAAAATACATTTAATAATAAACTTAGCGATACACTGAACAATACACTGAACAATAAACTTAATAATACACTGAACAATACACTGAACAATACACTGAACAATACACTGAACAATACACTGAACAATACACTGAACAATACACTTAATAATACACTTTAAAATACATTTAATAATACACTAGCGATACACTGAACAATACACTGAACAATACACTTAATAATACACTTTATAATACATTTAATAATACACTTAACGATACACTGAACAATAAACTGAACAATACACTTAATAATACACTTTATAATACATTTAATAATACACTTAGCGATACACTGAACAATACACTGAACAATACACTTAATAATACACTTTATAATACATTTAATAATACACTTAGCGATACACTGAACAATACACTGAACAATACACTGAACAATACACTGAACAATACACTGAACAATACACTGAACAATACACTGAACAATACACTTAATAATACACTTTAAAATACATTTAATAATACACTTAGCGATACACTGAACAATACACTGAACAATACACTTAATAATACACTTTATAATACATTTAATAATACACTTAGCGATACACTGAACAATACACTGAACAATACACTTAATAATACACTTTATAATACATTTAATAATACACTTAGCGATACACTGAACAATACACTGAACAATACACTTAATAATACACTTTATAATACATTTAATAATACACTTAACACTACACTGAACAATACACTGAACACTACACTGAACAATACACTGAACAATACACTGAACAATACACTGAACAATACACTGAACAATACACTGAACAATACACTTAATAATACACTTTATAATACATTTAATAATACACTTAGCGATACACTGAACAATACACTGAACAATACACTTAATAATACACTTTATAATACATTTAATAATACACTGAACAATACACTGAACAATACACTTAACAATACACTTAGTAATACACTTAATAATACACTTAGCGATACACTGAACAATACACTGAACAATGCACTTAATAATACACTTTATAATACATTTAATAATACACTTAGCGATACACTGAACAATACACTGAACAATACACTTAATAATACACTTTATAATACATTTAATAATACACTTAACGATACACTGAACAATACACTGAACAATACACTTAACAATACACTTAATAATACACTTAATAATACACTTAGCGATACACTGAACAATACACTGAACAATACACTTAATAATACACTTTATAATACATTTAATAATACACTTAGCGATACACTGAACAATACACTTAATAATACACTTTATAATACATTTAATAATACACTTAACGATACACTGAACAATACACTGAACAATACACTGAACAATACACTGAACAATACACTGAACAATACACTGAACAATACACTGAACAATACACTTAATAATACACTTTATAATACATTTAATAATACACTTAGCGATACACTGAACAATACACTGAACAATACACTTAATAATACACTTTATAATACATTTAATAATACACTTAACGATACACTGAACAATACACTGAACAATACACTTAACAATACACTTAATAATATACTTAATAATACACTTAGCGATACACTGAACAATACACTGAACAATACACTGAACAATACACTTAATAATATACTTTATAATACATTTAATGATACACTTAGCGATACACTGAACAATACACTTAACAATACACTTTATAATACACTTAATAATACACTTAGCGATACACTGAACAATACACTGAACAATACACTTAACAATACACTTTATAATACACTTAATAATAAACTTAGCGATACACTGAACAATACACTGAACAATACACTTAACAATACACTTTATAATACACTTAATAATACACTTAGCGATACACTGAACAATACACTGAACAATACACTTAACAATACACTTTATAATACACTTAATAATACACTTAGCGATACACTGAACAATACACTGAACAATACACTTAACAATACACTTAATAATACACTTAATAATGCTCTTTAAAATACACTTAGTATTACACTTAATAAAACACGTAGTAATACACGTAACAATACATTTAATAATACAATTAATAATACATTTAATAATACACTTAGCGATACACTGAACAATACACTTAACAATACACTTAATAATACACTTTATAATACATTTAATAATACACTTAGCGATACACTGAACAATACACTGAACAATACACTGAACAATACACTGAACAATACACTGAACAATACACTGAACAATACACTTAATAATACACTTTATAATACATTTAATAATACACTTAATAATGCTCTTTAAAATACACTTAGTATTACACTTAATAATACACGTAGTAATACACGTAACAATACATTTAATAATACACTTAATAATACATTTAATAATACACTTAGCGATACACTGAACAATACACTGAACAATACACTTAATAATACACTTTATAATACATTTAATAATACACTTAGCGATACACTGAACAATACACTGAACAATACACTGAACAATACACTGAACAATACACTTAATAATACACTTTATAATACATTTAATAATACACTTAGCGATACACTGAACAATACACTGAACAATACAATTAATAATACACTTTATAATACATTTAATAATACACTTAACGATACACTGAACAATACACTGAACAATACACTTAACAATACACTTAATAATACACTTAATAATACACTTAGCGATACACTGAACAATACACTTAATAATACACTTTATAATACATTTAATGATACACTTAGCGATACACTGAACAATACACTTAACAATACACTTAACAATACACTTTATAATACACTTAATAATACACTTAGCGATACACTGAACAATACACTTAACAATACACTTTATAATACACTTAATAATACACTTAGCGATACACTGAACAATACACTGAACAATACACTTAACAATACACTTAATAATACACTTAATAATGCTCTTTAAAATACACTTAGTATTACACTTAATAACACACGTAGTAATACACGTAACAATACATTTAATAATACACTTTATAATACATTTAATAATACACTTAGCGATACACTGAACAATACACTGAACAATACACTTAATAATACACTTTATAATACATTTAATAATACACTTAGCGATACACTGAATAATACACTGAACAATACACTGAACAATACACTGAACAATACACTGAACAATACACTGAACAATACACTGAACAATACACTGAACAATACACTTAATAATACACTTTAAAATACATTTAATAATACACTTAGCGATACACTGAACAATACACTGAACAATACACTTAATAATACACTTTATAATACATTTAATAATACACTTAGCGATACACTGAAAAATACACTGAACAATACACTTAACAATACACTTAATAATACACTTAATAATACACTGAACAATACACTGAACAATACACTTAATAATACACTTTATAATACATTTAATAATACACTTAACGATACACTGAACAATACACTGAACAATACACTTAACAATACACTTAATAATACACTTAGCGATACACTGAACAATACACTGAACAATACACTTAATAATACACTTTATAATACATTTAATAATACACTTAGCGATACACTGAACAATACACTGAACAATACACTTAATAATACACTTTATAATACATTTAATAATACACTTAACGATACACTGAACAATACACTGAACAATACACTTAACAATACACTTAATAATACACTTAATAATACACTTAGCGATACACTGAACAATACACTGAACAATACACTTAATAATACACTTTATAATACATTTAATAATACACTTAGCGATACACTGAACAATACACTTAATAATACACTTATAATACATTTAATAATACACTAACGATACACTGAACAATACACTGAACAATACACTGAACAATACAGAACAATACACTGAACAATACACTGAACAATACACTGAACAATACACTTAATAATACACTTTATAATACATTTAATAATACACTTAGCGATACACTGAACAATACACTGAACAATACACTTAATAATACACTTTATAATACATTTAATAATACACTTAACGATACACTGAACAATACACTGAACAATACACTTAACAATACACTTAATAATACACTTAATAATACACTTAGCGATACACTGAACAATACACTGAACAATACACTTAATAATACACTTTATAATACATTTAATGATACACTTAGCGATACACTGAACAATACACTTAACAATACACTTAACAATACACTTTATAATACACTTAATAATACACTTAGCGATACACTGAACAATACACTTAACAATACACTTAACAATACACTTAATAATGCTCTTTAAAATACACTTAGTATTACACTTAATAATACACGTAGTAATACACGTAACAATACATTTAATAATACACTTAATAATACACGTAGTAATACACGTAACAATACATTTAATAATACACTTAATAATACACGTAGTGATACACGTAGCAATACATTTAATAATACACTTAATAATACACGTAACAATACATTTAATAATACACTTAATAATACACGTAGTAATACACGTAGCAATACATTTAATAATACACTTAATAATACACGTAGTAATACACGTAACAATACATTTAATAATACACTTAATAATACACGTAATAATACACGTAATAATACACGTAATAATACACTTAATAATACACTTATACATATCATACTGTGTAAATGTCTTGGAGATGAACTTATGGGTTTAGATGGACAGGCACACATACATATTACTACCATCCATTAGGCCAGAAATGCATTGAAATGTATATGAGTGTGTGATCTAACCTTTGCCAGTCTTCGAAGACAATAGCCCAATCACGATCAAAGCACATAATTACAGGGCTTTACTAACAGAGGAAACATAGTCCGGCCAAAGGAAATGAAAGGCAGTCGCAAAATGTAATGACCTGGATATCGGTGTGTCATCAGTGAGCTACAAGACGAGACAAATGATGTGTTTGTGAGAATTCTTCGTCCGTATTACTCTGTACTTACGATCCCAACACAACAATAAGAGAAACAATAGTTCGCGCAGAATGGCCAATGGCTAACAATGTCTTCTGTGTTATATTGTTGACCTTTCCTGTTTGCAATCGTCATATAGTGATGATGTGTTCTACAGAATGTATTTTCATATTATATGGTATAATTGTTTACTTCAAATATTTGCCTAAAAATGGAGTATTTAAACTAATAAACAAACGCCGTATACGCGGTTTGTTGACATAACAAAATAATGTAAATAGGGTCGACATCCTACTCGTGTATCCCGAACAGCACGATTTATGGTACTTATTTACCGTTATATCTCACATTTGTGCCTATGTATATTTATTTGTAGACTAATTTTAGTTAAATTATCTCTAAACGTCAATGTCCATTATATGAAATCCTACTTTCAATTTTGATAGTTTGCAGACCACAAACACACTGTTTATTGAATCAATGTTAGTGTTCGAATGTATTCGGAATAATTTGTAGTAGCGATGCATTTATACGTGAAAAATGCATTTTATTTGCTTTTTGCGATGTAATGTCGCTTTAAGGAGCATATCGTAGCGATGGATTTATACGTGAACAATGCATTTTATTTGCTTTTTGCGATGTAATGTCGCTTTAAGGAGCATATCGAAGCGATGCATTTATACGTGCACAATGTATTTTATTTGTTTTTTGCGATGTAATGTCGCTTTAAGGAGCATTTCGTAGCGATGCATTTATACGTAAAAATGCATTTTATTTGCTTTTTGCGATGTAATGTCGCTTTAAGGCGCATATCATAGCGATGCATTTATACGTGAACAATGCATTTTATTTGCTTTTTGTGATGTAATGTCGCTTTAAGGAGCATATCGTTGCGATGCATTTATACGTGAACAATGCATTTTATTTGCTTTTCGCGATGTAATGTCGCTTTAAGGAGCATTTCGTAGCTATGCATTTATACGTAAAAATGCATTTTATTTGCTTTTTGCGATGTAATGTCGCTTTAAGGCGCATATCGAAGCGATGCATTTATACGTGAACAATGCATTTTATTTGCTTTTCGCGATGTAATGTCGCTTTAAGGAGCATATCGTTGCGATGCATTTATACGTGAACAATGCATTTTATTTGCTTTTCGCGATGTAATGTCGCTTTAAGGAGCATACCGTAACAACTATGTAGCACTTTGAAGGCAGTCATTTATTTTAATTTGATTTCAAACAAGGTCTTTTAGAGTTAAGCTAATCAATCACTCCCGAGAACCTATTCCTCATGGAACTCGTCGTGTAGAGAGCTAGAGAAGAAGCAACGTGGATTTAAATGTATTGTGGAAGTCGTGATAGCGCAGTGGTAGCGCGATCGCTTCAGGTGCGAATGGCTCGGAGTTCGAACCCAGCTGGAGCCGTTACGATTGTACCCGTAGGCAAGATATTTAAATTCCACATTGCCTCTTCTCTCTCACACGTGGCGATGGGTTCCATCAGGAATGATGCTTCGATGGTGATTCGTATAAGTTGTAAGAATTTGTTTCGCAATCGAGCTAAAATAAATGTGTATGAACTAAGCTAAATGTCTTGCAACGCTGAATAAGGCCGGTTCAATACCACACCTCCGCGGTTATAAGGAGAATAAAGTATTCATTACAGCACGGAGACTGCATTAAGTATCAATGCTGCTACATATTATTCCATTATCATTTGAATAATTATTTACAGTCTGTAAGCAGCGTGTTCTTTAAAAATTTGCAATATTACAAGTACGCCTTTCATGGGAACTCCCTGCGTATATTCGGAAAGCATCGCTCTCTATCCGCAAACGGAACAAACATCTAAGAAAGCTGCTTTAACATCAGATATTGCTTCACGCATGCGCATTAGTATATACAAATATACAAGTTATTTTAGCTCGATTGCGAAACAAGTTATTTCAACTTATATAAATCACTCTCGAGACCTCATTCCTGATGGAATCCATCGCCACGAGGGAGAGAGAAGAGGCAACGTGGAATTTAAATGTCTTGCCTAAGGGCACAATCGTAACGACTCCAGTTGGGCTCGAACTCCGGACCTTTCGCACCTGAAGCGAACGCGCATCTACTGCGCTATCACGACGTCCGATCATTGTTTACATTCATTTGTTGATAATCAATGCGCGTATACGACGGTGATATATTTATTTGATTGTTTTTCGTTTCTGAGCGTATATTTCAATTTTTTTTAAACACACAGTCATTGGAAATTATATTCTTTAAAAATCGGGTAGTTGTTACCAAATAACGTTCCATTAGTCCGAAATAGTGTCGCTTTAAAGCGACACTACATCGGTGAAAACGCAAATTTCTACTGGATGTATTTTACTAGTATATGGTATAGTTTGTTTTCAAATACTTGCATCAAATACTGAGTATTTCAACTAATAAACAAACGTCGTATACGCGGTTTGTTGACATAACAAAATAATGTAAATCCATGCGTAATGCAACTCGTGTATCATGAATAACACGATTTATGGTACACATTAAACCGCTATATCTCACCTGTGTACCTATGCATACTTATTTGTAGACTAATCTTAGTTAAATGATCTTTTCTCGCTCTTAGTATTGACTCCGATGACAAACAAACGTCAATTCAGGAGTATGTATGACCGTTATATGAAATCCTACTTTCAATTTTGAATCTTTGTAGACCACTAACACACTGTTTATTGATTCACTGTTAGTCTTAGAATGTATTCGGAAGAATTTGTGGTAGCAATGCATATATACATGAAATAAATGCATTTATTTGATTTTTGCGATGTTATGTCGCTTTAAGACAAATAGGACATATTTTAAATATAAATATCACAGGACAGTGTAGCTGTTTCGCAAGACGAGACACTGAGCGCCAGAAAGACCAACACGAATTAATTACGAATTTAAGTACCCACTGTTACTGGGTTACAGATTAATTATTCCATGTAATTTGAGAATTATATGTGCATATATATATACTCACACGAAAAAGAAAGTGTGCACTTGGTTAGAGGGAAAATTGTATACTTATAGTTAGAAGCAATAAACATTAAACTTAATAAATTTAGTATCAAAATGTGCAACAATGGGCTACACGATATTTTACTTTTAATTAAAATTTGATAATTAACAGAACACTATTTTACGTGTGAATATTTCCCCTCTAACCAAGTGCACGCTTTCTTTTTTGTGTGAGTATAGATATGTGCTGTAAATAAAATGGTGCGTAGGCATGCGCATGTGTACGCGCACACGTTTGTATCTTTCGATAGTTTGGTGCCTAATGTTGATTACTATTAGTACAGTCTACATCCGTTTTGTCGAATTTCGTCGGCCGAACAAAATACTTCGACATAACCAAAGTTTGACTTAACGAAATTCGATATAAACGGAGTCTATTATATGTAAAAATGATAGTGTCTGAAACGAGACTTTGATCCGGCTTCGAGATAACCAGCAAATTCGACATAACCGACTTTGACATAGCGGATGTACATAGAGTATTGTTGTTCATAAGCTAGTATCATATATAACTGTAATTACATGAACCAAAACATGTACGGCTGGTAGGGGATGTGTCTCCGACCCCTACCAAATCTATTACGGAGACTAATAAATGGGGCCCTGATAAAAAAAATACCAATTTAAGACGCATAGATAGCCAGCGACCAGCCTTCATGAATAAATTAGATAGCCAGCGACCAGCCTTCATGAATAAATGCGTAATATATGTTTTTGATATTTTGTGCACAGAGCAATGAAGTTGAAGTTCATTTCTCAAACAAACATCATATACCATGTCTTGAACACAATTCATGTCACCCAGACAGCGAGGCTGATGCCTTCATCAAGTATGATCGAGTATCTACGTTTAATTTCCGTTCGCTATTATAGTCGTAATTCGTTTTAATAGATGCGCTTTGGTAGTTGGATAATCATTTGCTGTCAATTGATTTCAATCATGGCTTGACTGCTGTTTTCGTAATATTTATAAAAAAAGTCCAAAACAGACCATCAGCAATTTCAAATGTTTGTTTGGGGTCTCAAGTCACACCAACAGTGGATGTCGTCATAACGCAACGATAGCGCGTTCGCTTCAGGTCCGGAGATCACGCCCCGCTGGAGCCGTTACGAATGTGCCCTTATGCAACAAGGCATTTAAATTACACATGATTCTTCTCTCTCCCTCTTGGCGATGGATTCCATCAGAAATGAGGTCTCCAGCGTGATTAATATACCTAGCAATAACTTGTTTCGCAATCCAGCTAAAATAACAGCTATGTTATGTGGCGACTCTTCAATTTCAAAAATAGGAACTATATGATAAGCCTAGATGCAACTCTTCTAGTATCTGACCATGTAGCTATAATATACTTAACACATTTTATGTTTGAAAATGAAATTCCTTGAAAACTGAAACCGTAAAACCTAGGCGCTCCTATCGATCCTACTAGTTCAAACAAGAATTAATGATACGTATCTGTATGCATTTCATATTGATTCCAAGTCACCTGCGAGTCGAAATTGGCTTCGGCAAACAACACTTATTTCTTTTTTGTTACGTTTATTTATCGTCGCTACCGGTTGCCCATATGAGCGACGCCTCCTGAAGATATTAGTCATTTTAGATTTTGGAGGATAGTGCAATGATACAGAGAGAGACCCATTCCAGAGTCTCCGCTGGTTCTGTTACGTGCACGGTGTAAAGCACCGACACGAGACCTCGGTTTAACGTCCCATCTGAAAGACTGTTAATTTTATTAGGGTCAGACGGGGGATCGAACCTGCGATCCCTGACAATTATTTCTAAAGTAATAGCACTGTATATATAAAAACCAATATTTACTGTTTATCCTAAAAGTGATGATCGCACCATAATATCATTCCTAAGTTTTTAGAATTGCCAACATCAACTGATTATAATGTGGTATGTAACTTGTCCAAATATGTGAAAGAAGCATTATCTTTAAGAAACACATTGCCCAATAACCAAATGCGTATTTAGTATAATATACTGATACAAACTTTCTTGCTAACTGATTAAAATTATATGAATATTGTATGTAACCCAGGTGAGAAAAACATGCAGCCAGTCCGGGACTCGAACCCTGGATCTCTCGCTTACATGGGGATTGCTCCACCGACTGAGCTAACCGGGCTGCCTACATATCACCTCACATATTGGGTTAATATACATACCGTTACATGTATATATCACATGACCAGTAATTATGTTAAATATATTGTGCGTTTCGACGATGTACTATGTACAAATCTTGTAAAAAAGTTTAAACTTTATTTATTTTACAATGATTGCGAAGCAAGTACTAACAGCCTATATTAATCACTCTCATTGACTCGGATGAAAACGTATATGTGGTCATTCGTGTGGGAGGAAACCGGAGTACCCCGAGAAAACCCACCTGTCCGAACTGGCGACCACCGTACTATCTCACATATTCCCGGTCGAACCCGGGTTGCATTGGTGAGAAGCGAGCGCGCTAACCACTGCGCTAATCGGACAACCATGTCTTGTAAATAAACAACTGTTCTGTTCCTATTATTTGTTACTGAGAAAAGACCATCCCCGTCAAAATAAGATTATATGTTTTTCAACAATGCTTAAAGCGACACTACATCAATGAAAATGCAAATTTCTACAGACTGTCATTTCCTATTATATGGTATTATTGTTTTCCAAATATTTGCGTCGTATAGCAGTTTGTTTACATAACAAAATAATATAAAAAGGGTCGATATCCATGCGTAATACAAAGCGTGTATTCTGAATAATACTATACATATTATAGATTTATCGTTATATGAAATCCTACTTTCAATTTTGAAAGTTTGTAAACCACAAACACACTGTGTATTGCTTCAATGTGTTCGAAAGTATTAAGAATAATTTGTATTACCAATGCATTTATACGTGAAAAATGCATTTTATTTGCTTTTGGCGATGTAATGTCGCTTTAATAAGTACATTGAAAATGTTTGAAAGGATCAATTTTACACTGCAAAACTTGAGTAATACGTGTGTTGTAACGAATACAATTGTTTGATAGAAACTTGATTGGTAACTTGGTGACAGTCTGTTTAAACAGGAGAATGATTATTAAGATATAAGATAGTGAAATGTCATCTGAAGAAATAACAATCACACTCTCCAAACACAAATATTAAATGACTGGCCCCTAGCCGCTACCATATTGCGCTCGTATATTAAATCTGCGTCTATGATATTAATTCCGTCTGGCACAATCAACACTATATTGCAATGCAATCAATAATATAACACTATATCAAAATCTAGCTAAGGTTACACGCACGATATAACAAACTAGATAATAAATAAGAGACATTACTGGTTTTTCTATTACCTCCCTTGATGGATAGTCAGATTCATCCCGAAATGTATATTGGTCCTTTTAATTGGAATCCTTTGTTTTTATTGTTGTAGTTTAACCAGATGTTGCGTTAGGATAAATGTAAATAACAAAATGTTATACTTTATTTTACAACGATTGCGAAGCAAGTTTTAACAACTTATATTAATCACTCTCGTTGGCTCGGATGAAAGCGTATATGTGGTCATTCATGTGGGAGGAAACCGGAGTACCCGGAGAAAACCCACCTGTCCGAGCTGGCGACCATCCTACCACCTCACATACTTCCCTGTCCGAGGATCGAACCCGGGTGGCATTGGTGAGAAGCATTCGTGTTAATTAATTGAACTAACTTTTACAGTAAGGTATCCATTGGAGATGCTAAAGGATATCTGTTGAGATTTAATAATTTCATAATTATAAGACGCGAATACGGATAAGAATGGAAAACATGAGGTGCAAAGGAAACAACGATAAAAATAGAGTAAACCAATTAAGAGGACCAATATACTATTAGGAGTACTCAAGGGCAGTAACTGACTAATGTTTCTCATTATAACACTCTCTGGGTAAGGTTACACGCTAGTATAATGTTTGTCTTCAACACATGTTTTTTTTCTGAATTATTTACTGTAATAAAACTAAATGTTTGTATTTTATTATTGGCAATACATGTAACGGAGGAATATCATCATTTAACTCTATCTAGTCTCACTTTTATCTGTAAAAAACATCTATTCGTTGGGACCTTTGATGACACATTATTCTAAATTACTAACTGAACTGTTTAGAACGTGCATGTATGTGTACTATAAGTGTGTGTAATTTGACATTATTATGAACAGCTGGATTCGTAGTCCAGTGGTAGCACGCTGGACTGGTAACCCAGGGATCGCAGATCGCAGGTTCGATCCCCCATCTGACCCTAATAAATTTAACAGTCTTTCAGATGGGACTTTAAACCGAGGTTTCGTGTCGGTGTTTTACACCATGCACGTAAAAGAACCAGAGGAGAGTCTGGAATGGGTCTCTGTCTATATCATTGCACTATCCTCCAAAAATCTAAAATGACTTATCTCTTCAGGAGGCGTCGCTCATACGGGCAACCGGTAGCGACGATAAATAAACGTAAAACACACACTCACTTCATGAAATCACATTATAAGTGTGACTTTGACGAGTATAGAAGAGTTCTTTCTATACAATGCCTTGTTTAATTTTAAGTCGTTTTTCGCTCTGACTGACACTTATTCTAAAATGCGGAACTATTTTGTGTTCATGAAAATGATCCGAAATTGTTCAATTTGTTTCCTGAATTTCTAGACTTTTATGACTTGTCATTAAAAGATAATAACGAAGAGTTCATATAACAACATGAAGCTTAGCTCATTTCCTGATGCAAAGCTCCTCTCCAACGTAATTTTGATTTTCAAGATAACTTTGCTTGCTTCAATTCCGTTCAACAAACATACATTTATCCCAGAACTACAGGTTAACCGTATGCTATGTAGTTATCTACCATCCGATCACTACATCTCTTAAATTACTGGGAACATACTCTTCACGGAAAAACGAATAATTTCCGTCATTATTCTGTACATCGTGACACTCAATATATTCAGAGGATATGTGGCTGTTTCAGTGAATGATTTCACAGAAGAAACACCGGAAGCAATACTAACACGAGTGGAAAGCGTGATAGCGCTGTGGTGGCGCGTTCGCTTCGGGTGTGAAAGGCCTGGAGTTCGAGCCCCGCTGGAGCCGTTACGATTGTGCCCTTAGGCAAGGCATTTAAATTCCACGTTGCCTCTTCTCTCTCCCTCGTGGCGATGGATTCCATCAGGAATGAGGTCTCGAGAGTGATTAATATAAGTTGTAAGAACTTGTTTCGCAATCGAGCTAAAATAAATTTGTATAAACTAAAACTAAACTAATGGCCTGGAGTTCGAGCTGCACTGGAGCCGTTACGATTGTGCCCTAGTTACAATGCATTTTAAGTCCACGTTGCGTCTTCTTTCTCCCTCGTGGCGATGTATTCCATCAGGAATGAGGTCTCGAGAGTGATATAAGTTGTAAGAACTTGTTTCGCAATCCAGCTAAAATAAATGTGTATAAACTAACACGAATGGCGCTAAGCCACCAGTGGTATTAACTCTTTTAGCGCCGGTGAAATTCAGAGCATGTGCAAACAACATAGATCCAGATCAGGATCGATGTTGTTTGCTATTCCGACAGGTGCTTCAGCTCCATTGTCTAAAGAGCAATCAGCATATAGCTTGACAATACGTTCTCTCTGTTATCTCTGATCGGGTTCTCTATTTTTGCAAAGTCGCTTTTATGCGACAATGGCGGTGAAAGAGTTAATAGCTTTCTATTTTCATGAATTAATATAATTCGACAATTCACACATTTTCCTTTAACACATTTCCACTATTTATTTAAGCTGGACAGTACTTTTAAGACAGAAAACGATGCAAAAATGGGCTAAATGGCTCAGACGTCACGTCATAAATGACGTCACTGTTTATGACGTCACTGACGGCTTGAATACGAAACGTTCATGTTGACAATAGGTTAACCTGTGGAATAACACAGTTCATTGATATGGAAAGGCAAACATGCGCTAAATGGCTCAGACGTCACTGTTTATGACGTCACTGACGGCTTGAATACGAAACGTTCATGTTGACAATAGGTTGACCTGTGGAATAACACAGTTCACTGATACATAAATGTGTTATTCCACTGTATAACAAACATAAGTTGCGCTACAGAGTGGTAGATCTAATAGATGCAATTACATATGTTTCCAGTAACGCTGAAAATCCTCCGCCAGCTATTAACATTACAAATCCTACCATATCGCTGTATTCATCAACAACCATGTCCAGCTACAGAAGCAAATCCAATGTAAAACTTGATAAACGTTGTGCAAATGGCCGCTATCTGTCAGTGAATGATACACATTCGGACTGACTTGGTAAATACGTACTTGTTGTGATGACATAATAAATTACTTGTTGTGACGTCATAGTCGCGTGCTCCATTCACACGATAAACATTATAATATACATGTAGAACACATAATGTTGCTTAGAATACATTTACTAATGTTTTGCTCTATATTTGTTTCTTGAATTTAACCATTTCCTTCATAGAGATGTAGGTTAATATACTATTATATCTCCATACAAACGACAGCTATTTAACTATCATGCAGTGGATAAGTAGTCGCCATATCTATCCCACCTCCATAGATATTACTGGGACTACATAGAGATTTAGGTTAATATACTATTATATCTCCATACAAACGACAGCCATTTAGCTATCATGCAGTGGATAAGTAGTCGCCATATCTATCCCACCTCCTATAATTACTGGGACTACATAGAGATGTAGGTTAATATACTATTATATCTCCATACAAACGACAGCCATTTAGCTAGCATGCAGTGAATACGTAGTCGCCATATCTATCCCACCTCCATAGATATTACTGGGACTTCATAGAGATGTAGGTTAATATACTATTATATCTCCATACAAACGACAGCCATTTAGCTATCATGCAGTGGATACGTAGTCGCCATATCTATCCCACCTCCATAGATATTACTGGGACTTCATAGAGATGTAGGTTAATATACTATTATATCTCCATACAAACGACAGCCATTTAGCTAGCATGCAGTGGATAAGTAGTCACATTATCTATCCCACCTCCATAGAGATTACAGGGACTACATGAGATACTGGTCTTTATTATAAACATTGGTTTGACTACTACATTGTCAATGTATGTTGCATTGCTAATGGCGTCAATGGGTGCTTCTATTAGGGAAAGGGTTAAACATGATTTGCCACTTAAGCAAAGTAATTAATAAAAGGTGGTGCACATGTGAACTACTTTATGTTGCGTTTACTATTTATCTACAACCGACAACTAAAAAACACGCATATCATTGATTGTAAATGAAAACATATAAGTGTAATAACTTCTGTAATTCAGTGAATGTACAGCTGGTTGGAGATAACTATGCTATAAAATATGATCTAATATTCGTGTCCATGTGTCATTTAATGTATTTACTCTGAACTGGATTGAATTGAACTGAACTGATGCCGATTCTTTTTATAAATCTGGAACATTGCAGTAGAAGCGTAACTATTTTAAATAGAGTGTAGTAGTTTACACTAATTATATATTTTCATTGTGCTATGTATTAGGTTCCCATTTGAAAACGATAATTTTAACCCATTTTTACCTCATTCTTAACTCCATTTTCAATTTTGACATGGTTTTATTTTAGTTGAATAGTACTTTATTGTGCTCTATTATAAAGTAAAAAGTAAAGTAAAGTGTTTGTTTATTATACTATATTGTTTATTGTGTCACCCCTATTTAAAGGGCCAGCCATTTCTGACTTATGAGACACCCCTTTTTATAATGGTAGTAACAATGTAATGGGGCGACACATTTTATAGTTACGATTTTATCTCAATTTAAGTCAAAATATGTATTATTTTATATTCATCATTGGTACAAAATAACCATTTTTATGAATGTATATTATTATGTATTGTAAAGTAAAATGTTTGTTTATTATAGTGTCACCCCTATTGAAAGGGCCAGTCATTACTGACGTATGAGACACCCTTTTTATGACCCTCAGTACTTCCCGAATCCTATGCTTGTATGCCAGACGCCAGGCTGGTAGGCAATCGGTAACCATTATTTAACTAGCTGGCGGCTCACCAACCGGCCATATCAGAACGAACCACTGACGGGATTCGAACCTTCGACCTCCCGCTCCGTAGGCGGACGCCTTAACCACTGGGCCACGGAGAGGGTATATGCAATATATACAAAGAAAGCAAAAATGGGTGGAGCCCCAAGTTCATGAATAGGGACAAAATAAGGTTTTAAGTGTTACTTACGACCTTAGAGACGGTTCTTTCCAAGTAATATTTAGAACACGCATAATTATATATGAATAGGGGTCCGCCTCAGTGGTCGAGTGGTTAAGGTCGCTGACTTGTATACCACTGTAACCTATCATCACTGATGGTCACGGGTTCGAGCCTCGCTCAGACCGTGTCTCATTTATATGAAAAAGTTGGCAGTTTCTTACGGAGGTTGGTGCACCCAAGTACTGGTTAACCGCTGGAGTCTGCCCAGGAAAGGTGTTGTTAGGTAAACTGCCCGCCGGCGATATAGCCCAAAATGGTGCTGATGCAGGCGTAAAACCCGAAATATAACATAACATTATGAATAGGGAAAACATAATGTTGTGAGTGTTACTTACGACATTAGAGACGGTTCTTGTGTAGGGGAAAACATAATGTTGTGAGTGTTACTTACGACATTAGAGACGGTTCTTGTGTAGGGGAAAACATAATGTTGTGAGTGTTACTTACGACATTAGAGACGGTTCTTGTGTAGGGGAAAAAATAATGGGGAATGTTTTGAGAGTTACATACGTTATAATTTACATTACGGTTGATCAAATCAGTAAATTAGTCATGACACATTGTAAATAAAGATATCGGGTGGGTACGCAATATGATTGCTAGTGGCGGATTATGTAGCCCACCTATGTGTTTGCAACTCATTAATTGGGCGTGTTTAATAGTTTTGCTATCTTGCATGATAGCACTAGTTAAATTTAGTAAATCTAGAATTGTGTTGTTTCATTTGCGTCATTTATAATTTAAATAAATGACATCTTCAACATAATAAGTCTTCGTAAGTTCTTTGTAGAAGTAGTAACAATATAAAAAGTTGATGCAGTTACAGATGCAACACATATGAACTCACACCCGAAATGATAACCCATCTAAGTTGTATGTTCCTCCGATTGTGTTCGAACAGATGGGTCCGAGTTGGAAGTCGATTCAAATATAGTATTAAGCTATGCTAATAAGCTTACACAATTATCAATTATCTTGATATGAGATAATGAGCTAAATGTAATTATATAGGGAATGAGAGGGAAGGGGGGAGACAGAGAGGAGACTTAGTGAAAATATAATTCGATCTTACATTAAAACCAACATATATCAACTAACTCACTGCTATGCATATCGTTTCCTTTGGATCCATTACACGTCTATTATAACTTGAACTGTAGATATACCGTCTCCGTGGCCTAGTGGTTAATGCCAGTTGGCGGTCGATGGTTCGAATCTCATCAGGGGTTCGTTCTGATATGGCCGGTTGGTGAATCTTCAGCTAGTTAAACAATGGTTACCGATTGCCTGGCGTCTGGCATACAAGCATAGGATTCGGGAAGTACTGATGTTCATAAAAAGAGGTGTCTCATAAGTTTTTGTGTGTTTTTTTTTAGAAATTATGTGACTTGAGAATACTTCAGACTAGTTGATGTGTAGAAAAGATGTGGTATAAGAATTCAGGCCATAGCAAACTGAAGGTTGGTATACTGTATTATTTGGCGGAGGAATACAGTGTGTAAACACAGTGACGTTATTCACAGGCGAGCACTGGTTATTTGAAACTTAAAATTTGAAATATTCTTGGTGTGTTTCAGGCTGATTTGAATACCTCTTCACAGTGGATGTGGTATCAGAAGAAATGA
This sequence comes from Archivesica marissinica, assembly GCA_014843695.1. NCBI lineage: Eukaryota > Metazoa > Mollusca > Bivalvia > Venerida > Vesicomyidae > Archivesica > Archivesica marissinica. The sequence continues at coordinate 17,795,180 of CM026386.1, read as the reverse complement.
AAGATTGGAAATATAAATGAACAGACTGTATGTTTTTACTTTTTACTATGTATTTAATAGGCAATTTATTTGTTGTTTACAACACTTTCGGTTTATATTAAATCTTCTATCACGGATTTTCCTTTTGTGTGTGTGATGCAAATTATAATTTAAGAGCACTTACTAATAGGTCTCATATTATATTTGAATGCAGTAATGTATGATTTCGGGCGGTTGGCGCCTCTGGCTCAGTGTATTGTGAGAAGTTCTTTTTGTCAATGGTAAAAGCGAAATATTGTAACACCCTAGGTGTTGGCTTACCCTCTTAGCTTTATTTTCACAAGGTGCATTTCCATGGAGTGTGGTGATGCATGTTTACTTGCAGCGCTATAGGAATTTGACCGTTGCTCTATGAAACAAACAGAACAACAGATCGCCTTCGAATATCATGCCAGTTGTAATCTACGGCCTGGGTCACATGGGGTCCAGTTTCGTGTATTCTCGCTGGTTTTGATATGCTAATCCTCAAGTATTGTTCTTTTTTAGGAATATCCCTGGTGTAGTTAATCCTATCCGTGTTACTGAACATTCCTGTTAAGTGATTGATGTATGTAAATGGGTGTAATTTGCTGTTTAGACCCAACTGTATTTTGCTGTATTGTATGCCGCCATCTTGAATGTACACGGTGTATTTTGCTGTATTGTAGGCCGCCATCTTGAATGTACACGGTGTATTAGATGCTACGCGACAGTGTTCTATTCACTGCTTTCGTAAACAAAGCGTATCGCTTGTATGTGGCATTCGTAGAGGGCGAATTTGTCTAAACGTAAGTTTCGGGGAGCCTCTTTATAAGTGCATGTATGTTATTGATATGTATGCAGTGCTTAGTTGACGCAACAGTACTATTTTAGTTTTTAGTTGCGAGTACCTGTTGTACTACGAAATGTGTGTGTGACGTAATGCGACATGTGGGCAGCGTCATGCGACATGTACTGCGACGTGTGGATTCCACAGTGTGCACCCACAGGTTGCACACCCCACACGTCGCATTGAGTGTTAGTATAAATACAAGGCAGAATGTCATGCTTGGCCTCCAACACTCCGAAATAGCCGGAAATCTGTGCATGTCTGTATAAACTAGCAGACAACAGTTTGTAATATTGTATATCGTATATTGTATAGTGATCGTTAATAGTCACACATATGCGTATCAGTTGCGCTAAAGTAAAGGAAGATAGAAAGAGTATAACACCGTTGTCGTCATTTAGTCAATTGTCCGCTGTGTTCAGCCCACGTCCATCCTCCCGTCTGCCCACTGGATTGACCCCGGTTGGCGCGAAATATTGTCCCAGAAATATTAGAGTGTTTTACGGTGTATTACAATGAACTGCAAATACCAGGATACAAATGTTAGGTATACATACTTGTATGATATTAGATAATAGCTTAAGTTTTAACAAAACTTGCCAATTACGACACATTATACTGCCAATTGAGACACAGTATAGTGATACGTGTGTCAGTAACCGTCTTTTACCTTCCTTTAAAATGTATGTGGTATTTCAATGTGGTTTTTACAGTAAACACTGGTTTTTAAGTAATATTGTCACAAGATTAACACAAGTGTCTAGATGGGCAAGGTTTGTCTTTGAATCTTAATGTACAGTATTATGATAACAATTGTCTGTGATGATAACATGTGTCTAGTCTCTTATAAATCTCATAGAATGGCTATGTACTAGTATATATTATATGTGTAATATGCATAGACGAGAAATAAATAAATAAATACTGGTTTTGTAACGAACATAATTGTATAATAACAATATATTGAGCATTTGTGACAATCATTTCGTACATTGGGGTAAATTCTTGTAATAGATTTAACAATTTATTGAGCATTTGTGACAATCATTTCGTACAGTGGGTCAATTCTTGTAATAGATTTAACAATATATTGAGCATTTGTGACAATCATTTCGTACATTGGGTAAATTCTTGTAATAGATTTAACAATATACTGAGCATTTGTGACAATCATTTCGTACATTGGGGTAAATTCTTGTAATAGATTTAACAATATATTGAGCATTTGTGACAATCATTTCGTACATTGGGTAAATTCTTGTAATAGATTTAACAATATATTGAGCATTTGTGACAATCATTTCGTACATTGGGTAATTTCTTGTAATAGATTTAGCAATATATTGAGCATTTGTGACAATCATTTCGTACATTGGGTAAATTCTTGTAATAGATTTGCAGACCGTACTAGTGCTGGAATTCAATACAATTCAAGTTATGCTCTTTCATTTCATGTCAACATGACACTATGTGATATATAACAACACATCATTATATAACGAGGCAACTTGTAACATTCAACTGTTAACATAATCTACAGATATATAATGTTTTATAATTAGTTTAAACATTATTTATTTCAGCACTTGTACATGTAATGAAGAAATGACCATTTTAGTTTATACAAATTTATTTGAGCTCGATTGCGAACAAGTTCTTTCAACTTATATAAATCACTCTCGAGACCTCATTCCTGATGGAATCCATCGCCACGAGGGAGAGAGAAGAGGCAACGTGGAATTTAAGTGCCTTGCTTAATGGTACAATCGTAACGGCTCCAGCGGGGCTCGAACTCCGGACCTTTCGCACCTGAAGAGAACGTGCATCCACTGCGCTATCACGACTTCCACTAATGAACATTTTACATATAAGATAACAGCAGTAGACTGTTAAACGGGATTAGAACGAAAGAAAACTTATACAGTTCTCTCCCTATCACTTGATTGATATACAATAGACAGAATAATAATATATATATTTATAATGACTTGTATAATAAGTAACATTATTACATGCACACTTTTCTTCGGGGGGGGGGGGGGGCAACTCTCAATTTCAATTGTTGACTTAATAAAGAACAAATAAGAACAATTACTGCCTGGAAATATTGATATCACAATCTCTCAATATGTAAGTTTTCATTTAAATTCAGGAACATTTTCAACATTCATATTCATAACAGAATCTAAGCTGCATAATCATTATATTTGGATTTTTAAGCTACTTAGGATGTAAACACGATTTCTAGTATTATTAAATGTGGAACATTCAGACAATTAATGAAATTCATCACCAATTATAGATGTCTTACAAAGTGTGCCTATGCATCCTGAACGTACAGACAGGAATATGACTCCGTAGAGTACAAATACAACAGCGTTCATATGACATTTAATTATTTTTATTTCCTCTATTCATTAAATTACTTCCTTGCATTTTAATATTGCCTTGTCATCAGTCTGGCCAATCATAGAATATCAATCAGCGAGCAGTGAAATATAAATTCTATATCCGCCTTTGAATCAAGCAAACACAAGAACATAGACAACACTAATCGTTATGTATATACGCGCTATTACATGTATGTATACTATATCTATGCTTGCGCTCGCTTTGAGGCTTTGCTTAATTATATTATATTCTGGTAGTATATAATTATATACTAGAGGACATAGAAAACGCACACCTACATTATATACTAGAGGACATAGAAAACGCACACCTACATTATATACTAGAGGACATAGAAAACGCACACCTACATTATATACTAGAGGACATAGAAAACGCACACCTACATTATATACTAGAGGACATAGAAAACGCACACCTACATTATATACTAGAGGACATAGAAAACGCACACCTACATTATATACTAGAGGACATAGAAAACGCACACCTACATTATATACTACAGGACATAGAAAACGCACACCTACATTATATACTACAGGACATAGAAAACGCACACCTACATTATATACTACAGGACATAGAAAACGCACACCTACATTATATACTACAGGACATAGAAAACGCACACCTACATTATATACTACAGGACATAGAAAACGCACACCTACATTATATACTAGAGGACATAGAAAACGCACACCTACATTATATACTAGAGGACATAGAAAACGCACACCTACATTATATACTAGAGGACATAGAAAACGCACACCTACATTATATACTAGAGGACATAGAAAACGCACACCTACATTATATACTAGAGGACATAGAAAACGCACACCTACATTATATACTACAGGACATAGAAAACGCACACCTACATTATATACTAGAGGACATAGAAAATGCACACCTACATTATATACTAGAGGACATAGAAAACGCACACCTACAATATAAACTTGAGGACATAGAAAACGCACACTTACATTATATACTAGAGGACATAGAAAACGCACACCTGCATTATATACTAGAAGACATAGAAAATGCACACCTACATTATATACTAGAGGACATAGAAAACGCACACCTACATTATATGATTATTATTACATGAAAACGAAATACGAAGGATTCCATCAAAGATTTATCACATCTTTATTACAAAACACAAACTGAACAACTAAAAATATTCCAAAATGTTCCAAGCATTCTGAAAGAAACTACAACCATATAATTATGTTCCTCTGACGCTTTGTCCATGAATTTCCATTGTACTTTGTTCATGCACTACACTAGTTTATAATAAAACCAAAAAGAAAATGCTAAGTAGGATTTTATAAATATTCATATTAATAATATCGTTAGTCCTTTGACATTACTATACATATCGGTTGTATTCAGCGTATTTGCTTTTACGTTTTTCCATATCTCACTTATTTCAAGAGGATTAAACAGTGCCTGATTGTGTATAGGTCGCATGTGATTTAAGCTTTCTTATTCGCAGACATAAAATTTACAGAGAATGACCACATTTACCCTTTCATCTGCGCCAACGAGATTGATTAATACAAGTTGTTAAAATTTGCTTCGCAATCGTTGTAAAATAAATTTTAAATTTAATTTTAAAATTTGCACGATTTTCATCACAGCGAAATATTTTGTTCAAATGCAATATATAATAGTATTCAATATTTATACGGTTATTTAAATAATGGTAGCTTAAATTTGGGCAGTAACTAAGTGTTAATTGAACGTGTGATCTCACTAGTGTAAACTTGTTTGTATTTATACGGTTTGTGTTTGCATGGTTACTTAAAATGAATCAAGCAATACAATATTATTAAACTAATTTATTTATTTGCAAAAGTAATATTTTCGCCAATTTAAGACACCGCGAACATGCTAAACAGTTCAGTAAGTTATTGTTAAATAAATCTTATACCGTATACTGTTTTGTTTACACAATATCATAGAGATGTATTAAGTAAATAGTGCTATGAATACAAATTATTGATAAAAACATTACTCTATTTACAATATGTTGGATATGTATCGAGTCATGAATAGATGCAAACAGATCATATTGAATGTTTCTGTCATGTAAATGTAATGTTTGATACTTACTATTCTTCGGGGATGAATACCATTTATTGAATTTTTAAAAATTCAAATAATTGAAAGTTCTACAATTGAAAAATGCTAAAATGCAGAAACGTTGACAATATAAATATACTGAATAAAGTGTATATAACGTACTTACCTTTTCAAGTAAATTTTCCGAGAAGAACACCAATAGTTGAAAGCCATTTTTATAAGTGAAGACTATATTAAGTCCTTTGATAGCGCCAAACTTTAATTACTTTCTCACTGTATTCCATAAAGTATAGCCACAGAAATTGGTTTAGTTGAGCAGCAGAACAAGAAGCTGTGTTCAACACGTTGTTCCAATAACGGTATTAAATCACTGTTTCACGAGTGGAAAACTAATCGCCTGTTTCTCTGCTGCCGTTCCGCTGCAAGCCTCACAGACTACTACTGTTTATTTCCGTCACAATTCAGTTGACCAGTCTGCTCACAAGAGGGCGGTTGGAATATCTGGAAAAAAAAGGCAGAAAAATCAATTTCTGATCAAATGTTTATACATCATATCACCGTCATGCCATCTTGGTAAAGCGTCGGAGGAGTGAATAGGAAATCCAATTTTTGCATTCTACTACTATGGTTTTGATGAAACATATCGATAAGAGTTATATAGGTTCAATCACTGACGTATATGACACCTGTATTAATTAATAACGACAGTTTCCAATTATTGAACGGCTATATGTGGAACTACCTAGGAGAGATTGTTAAGACGTTGCCCTGGGAAACATATGCCCCAGAGCATGGCAAGTAGGGAATATACAACGGTAATGGTAGTTTGCAAGGCTGCGGGATAAATAAATCTTCAAAGCCTACAGTATATTCAAACAGTATATATTCAAGAATAAGACAAAACACAAGGAATTGTTGCAACGAAATAGGAAAATAAGAAACTAAGTAATACCAAAGATATGGAATGGTCTACCATTGGAAATTAAGACGTCCAGATCTTTAATTATGTTCAAGACAAAATGTAAAATATGGATGCAACAACTTTTCGATAGATACTATAAAGTTATATATATAATGATTGTCATTCAATATGCTTATTTCGTTTTGTATTTCGATAACATTACCAGATTTGTTTAAGTTACATTTAACATTATACATTTATATTGCATGGCGTAACTGAGGAGATCTACTTTATTAATGATATAGTGTTAAGAAATTTAAGAGGGCCCTAAGGAATTTTAGTTCAGAACTAATTAGGTCACCCTCTATCAATAAAGAAATATATCTAAGTAAGTAAATTCTTTATTTATAGAGGGTTACTCATCTTCCACGAGGCCCTCTTGAAAAAACATTATGTACATAGCATGATGTATAGCTACCAGAACATCATCCAGCTAAGACAGTTGGACGTAACTCTTTCACCACCAATGTCGCATAAAAGCAACTTTGTAAAAAAAAGTATAGAACCCGATTTGACAGAACAGAACATGCTGTCTGATCAGGCTATATGCTGATTGCTCTATAGACAGTGGAGCTGAAGCACCTGTCCGAATAGCAAACAACATAGATCCTGATCAAACGCGGCGTTACGCCGCGGCTTATCTGGATCTATGTTGTTTGCACATTCTCTGAATTTATTCGGCGCTGAAAAAGTTGAAACGATTTTGATAACTTGATCTAGTGGCAAACAATTAAAAATTATTGGACATGAAAATAATAAACTTCATTTGAATTGCTGTTAATGCGTTTTGGGTATACACTGTTTGTGTTTGATCTTAGAGTCAAAGACGTATCATTTGCTTCAGCTTTTTGCGAATACATTTCGCATATATAATTGGGATGCATTAGCGCAGTGGTTGGCGCGCTCGCTTCTCACCAATGCAACCCGGGTTCGATCCTCGGACCGGGACGTATGTGAGATGGTACGGTGGTCGCCAGATCGGACAGGTGTTTTTTTCTCCGGGTACTCCGGTTTCCTCCCACACAAATGACAACAGTTACGCTTTCATCTGCGCCAACGAGAGTGATTAAATATAAGTTGTTAAAACTTGCTTCGCAATCGTAAAATAAATAAAGTTTAAATTAATTGGGATGCATGCTGTTTGCAAATTTAAACATAACACATTCGTTTTCATAAAACAGCTACAAATGCCATTAAAACGTGTCATTTCATTCTTGCGATTTTATAGACTCGCTCAACTCGCTGCACGCTCGTCGTGAAAATAACAGTCAAATATATCATTCGATTCCATTATAATTGTGTCATAACGATACAATTATATCGAAACTCCATGACGTATTTCAGAGTTTTCAGTTACAAAAAAAAGAAAAACTCATTAATTAATTCTCGTCTGTTACAATTATTGGAACTATTTATAGCCTTTATTTTACCCAGCATGCAAATAGTTAATTGTCCGTTGCTGATATCAACATCTTGCATAGAAGTAAAACACATATATCTTCACTCATTTCTAATCGGTGTGATGCGTTTCTGTTCAGTTGTTGTTAAGCTTGAAACAGTAATATAAATCGAAAATGTCGATGCTATCTTTCAACCAGCTATTTCTTGTCACTTTTATTATCAAATACAAAGTGTTTCTAATAAATGAGCATGTTAACATGTTATTTCTAAGTTTACTTAATGGATGACTTGCTTTTTTACCATTCATGTCTTGCAGAATGATTGATGCGCTGTGTGAAGAACGCGACAAGAAAATAAATTCTAAACAAGGAACATATTGAGATGAAATTACGACGTTCAAGTCTTAGAACTAACACACAATAAACATTCAACTTAAGTCACGCTGGTCTGGGGCTTCAATTTGGTCACGCTGGTTTGGGGCTTCAATTTGATCACACTGGTCTGGGGCTTCGATTTGATCACGCTGATCTGGGGCTTCGATTTGATCACACTGGTTTGGGGCTTCAATTTGATTACACTGGTCTGGGGCTTCGATTTGATCACACTGGTCTGGGGCTTCAATTTGATCACACTGGTCTGGGGCTTCAATTTGATCACACTGGTCTGGGGCTTCGATTTGATCACGCTGATCTGGGGCTTCGATTTGATCACACTGGTCTGGGGCTTCAATTTGATCACACTGGTCTGGGGCTTCGATTTGATCACGCTGGTTTGGGGCTTCAATTTGATCACGCTGGTTTGGGGCTTCAATTTGATCACACTGGTCTGGGGCTTCGATTTGATCACGCTGGTTTGGGGCTTCAATTTGATCACACTGGTCTGGGGCTTCGATTTGATCACACTGGTCTGGTGCTTCAATTTGATCACACTGGTTTGGGGCTTCAACTTTGGTCACGCTGGTGAAATACACGTACGGACATATCTGATTACTTTACAATTTTCAATGTAATATATATGTTTTTAACCATATATAATTATGTCTTGTACGTGACATTTACCAAATATAATTATGCATTGTGCGTGACATTAACCATATATAAGTATGTAATGTGCGTGACAGTATCTATAAATAATTATGGCGTGTGCGTGACATTAACCACATAATGATGACGACTTTATGAATTAAGTTGTAACCCTGCGCCTTCCCCCCACACATTCCGGTTCATTTCTTAATTGCATAATGGGAACAATTGTGGCTGAGTGGTTAAAATCGTTACCGTACACATTTAATTATTTGTTTCTCATCGCCGCTTTAGGTTCGAATTGAACTGGTGGTGTCGAATTATTGAAAGTGAGATAGCTATCCAGTTGGTTTGAGGAAGTGCGTGCGCGTGTCCTAGGTAAATGAACAACACTTGCGATCATCCGCCAAAGAACGGACCAATGACCTAATAAACTGATAATGTACAATTATACATGAATATAAGTAACAGTTCTTGCAGCTTGAGCTTTGAGTTTAGTTTACGTTGCTATCGGTTGCCCATATGAGCGAAACCTCCTGAAGAGAAGAGTATTTTAGATTTTGGAGGATAGCGCAATGATACAGACAAGAGACCCATTCCAGAATCTCCTCTGGTTCTTTAACATGCACGATGTAAGCACCGACAAGAGACCTCGGTTTAAAGTCCAACATGAAAGACTATTAATAGTATTAGGGTTTAAACTTTATTTATTTTACAACGATTGCGAAGCAAGTCTTAACAACTTATATTAATCACTCTCGTTGGCGCGGATGAAAGCGTAAATGTAGTTATTCGTGTGGGAGGAAACCGGAGTACCCGGAGAAAACCCACCTGTCCGATCTGGCGATCATCGTACCATCTCACATACTTCCCGGTCCGAGGATCGAACCCGGGTTGCATTGGTGAGAAGCGAGCGCTAATCGGACAGCCATTATTAGGGTCAGACTGGGCGATCAACCCTGCGATCCATGGATTTACAGTCCAAAGTGTGAACAACTGGACTATTGATCCGTCTGTAAACAAGAATCCTATGTCATGCTTATAGATAATTGCAAGAACGGTAGTATTAAAGTAATAAGATTATTAAGAAAAGTGTTGATCATTGCAAAATCGATAGGGTATAATACTATTATAATCGTGAAATACAAAGTGCTATGTCATGCTTATGGATAATGATACTAACGGCATTATTAAAGCGACACTACATAGGCGAAACACAACATTTCTACATCATGCACTTTCCTATTATATGGCATAATTGTTTTCCAAATAGTTGCGCAACACCCGAGTATTTCAACTAATAAACAACCGTCGTATACGACATAGCACAATATTGCAACGTGTGTATCATGAATACTACAATGTATTGTACAGATTTACCGTTATGTCTCATATTTGTGCCTAAGCATATTTATTTTTAGACTAATCTGAATAAAATTATCTACGATTGTATCACTCGTTTCACGTGTTTAATGTAAACTCCAATAATAAACAAACGTCAATTCAGGAACGCTGCTGACTGCTGACCCTTATATGAACTCCTACTTTCAATTTTGAGAGTTTGTAGACCGCTAAAACACTGTTTATTGATTGAAGATTGGTGTTCGAAATTCGTAATAATTTGCAATAGCTATGCTATTTATGACTAAGAATGCCTGTTTAGTCGTTTAGCGATGTAGTGTCGCTTTAAGGAATTATGAAGTATTAACAGCAAGCCAATGTCAGAGGTTTATAAACCAATCTAGTACAATATTTAGAGGTTATTAAACCGCGGAGGTGGGCCATTTGTGGATATTGGCGCACCCTATGGAGATATTGGCCCGAGGGCCAATATCGGATAGGTGCGCCAATATCCACAAATGGCCCACCGCAGACGTTTAATAACTTCTTTATTGCATACATAGCCGTATGTTTCTTCTGCTGTTATTTGCTTATTTCGCTCAGCCATTGTACCGTCAAGAGACAACAATCTGTCAGACAACGACTTTAGTGTTGCTTCGGCGACCATGTTTACACAATGTAGTTACTGTGTTATTGCTACCTGTGACACGTGTTCGTGATTCGTTCTCGGCGTGTGCCGGGCCAATATCGAATATTGGCCCGGCACGCGCCGAAAATCGAAATATATTGCCCGCGTCGACCAGATATTTTGCTTTTCTACCATTAAATTTGTTACTATTTATAGTAACGTATGCAATAAACATATTTACTAAACAATTATTTATTGCAAACATACTCCTAAATATCCCATGATATTAAACACACGAATAGTGTTCATGTCGTAAGTATTTTGAAATAACACACTGGGGATTTGGGGTGAGAACTAATATAAACATGGTGGACACACATAGACAACTGCAATACCCAACAGTTGGATCACTGCTATCAGCTCGGAGTGAGTCAGCAACATTCGAGTGCTTCTAATCTACGCCTCTATTCAGTAAACATTGTGGACACACATAGACAACTGCAATACCCAACAGTTGGACAACTGATATCAGCTCGGGTGAGTCAGCAACATTCGATTGGTTCTAATCTACGCCTCTATTCAGTAAACATTGTGGACACACATAGACAACTGCAATACCCAACAGTTGGAACACTGCTATCAGCTCGGAGTGAGTCAGCAACATTCGATTGCTGCGAGAGTGGTACAGCAATGGAACACCTGATCAAGTTTAAAATGGCAATGCACATATTGGAAATACGATCATGTTCACCTAAAGATTAGCAGTGTCAGGAATGTGTCCGCTATAAAGGCAAGGATATCCAGGCTGCACACAGTGTAGTATTCTCCAGCAAAATGTGACATCATTAACATTATATACGTATCACAATTATCATTTAAACATAACATAGTTAGCTTAGTTTAATCATATTTTACCATACTTATATAGCTTAGTTCTATAGCTTAGTTCTATAGCTTAGCTTAGTTCTATAGCTTAGTTCTATAGCTTAGCTTAGTTCTATAGCTTAGCTTAGTTCTATAGCTTAGTTCTATAGCTTAGTTCTATAGCTTAGCTTAGTTCTATAGCTTCGTTCTATAGCTTAGTTCTATTGCTTAGTTCTATAGCTTAGTTCTATAGCTTAGTTCTATTGCTTAGTTCTATAGCTTAGTTCTATAGCTTAGTTCTATAGCTTAGTTCTATAGCTTAGTTCTATAGCTTAGCTCTATAGCGTATTTCTATAGCTTAGTTCTATAGCTTAGTTCTATAGCTTAGTTCTATAGCTTAGTTCTATAGCTTAGTTCTATAGCTTAGTTCTATAGCTTAGTTCTATAGCTTAGCTTAGTTATATAGCTTAGTTCTATAGCTTAGCTTAGTTCTATAGCTTAGCTTAGTTCTATAGCTTAGTTCTATAGCTTAGTTCTATAGCTTAGCTTAGTTCTATAGCTTCGTTCTATAGCTTAGTTCTATTGCTTAGTTCTATAGCTTAGTTCTATAGCTTAGTTCTATAGCTTAGTTCTATAGCTTAGTTCTATAGCTTAGTTCTATAGCTTAGTTCTATAGCTTAGTTTGGATAGGCCAAGAGTTCTACGCAGTCCAAGAGGAACCCATCGATCAACTCACCAGTCTGTATTAGCTCATACTGTAACGAGACTCATTTCGTCGAAACATCCTGCTTTCACGTTTTGCAATTTCAGGTCAGGGCAACGAATTAACATTCATGACGAGTTGAGAGACTGGTGTGGATTACACTTTCAGCACATATTGTAACATGTTACTAGAGGAAGGAGCGTCGATGGCGCTGTTCATTGACCACTTCAGGAAGCAGGGCTACAGTTCGGAGCGTTTTACAGGGTTCATTTATTTTCACATGCATATGTTGATTCTATGATTAAAAAGGTCGCTTCGTTTCTTTATGGTATCCATATCCACTGAATGTCCATCACTTGTAGCACCCGCCCATCACGGAGTCCATGGGCACATATACGGAGAGGAATGCGCGCCAGGGATATGGAAGTAATATTCTCGGACAAGTTGTGCAATCCAAACATCACCGGACCAATCACCAACCGACACGGATCAATCACCAACCGACACGGATCAATCACCAACCGACACGGATCAATCACCAACCGACACGGACCAATCACCAACCGACACGGATCAATCACCAACCGACACGGACCAATCACCAACCGACACGGATCAATCACCAACCGACACGGATCAATCACCAACCGACACGGATCAATCACCAACCGACACGGATCAATCACCAACCGACACGGATCAATCACCAACCGACACGGATCAATCACCAACCGACACGGATCAATCACCAACCGACACGGATAATCACCACCGACACGGATCAATCACCAACCGACACGGATCAATCACCAACCGACACGGATCAATCCACAACCGACACGGATCATCACCACGACACGAACCATCACAACCGACATGGATCGTCAACACCGACACGGATCGATCAACAACCGACACGGATCAATACACCAACCGACACGGATCAATCACCAACCGACACGGACCAATCACCAACCGACACGGATCGATCAACAACCGACACGGATCGATCAACACCGACACGGATCCAATCATCAACCGACACGGATCGATCAACAGCCGACACGGATCAATCATCAACCGACACGGATCGATCAACAGCCGACACGGATCGATCATGAACCGACATGGATCGATAATCAACCGACATGGATCGATCAATAACCGACAGGGATCGATCATCAACCGACACGGATCAATCAACAACCGACATGGATTGATCATCAACCGACACGGATCGATCAACAACCGACATGGATCGATCAACAACCGCATGGATTGATCATCAACCGACATGGATCAATCAAAACCGACACGGATTGATCATCAACCGACATGGATCGATCAACAACCGACATGGATGATCATCAACCGACATGGATCGATCAACAACCGACACGGATCAATCATCAACCGACACGGATCGATCAACAGCCGACACGGATCAATCATCAACCGACACGGATCGATCAACAGCCGACACGGATCGATCATGAACCGACATGGATCGATAATCAACCGACATGGATCGATCAATAACCGACAGGGATCGATCATCAACCGACACGGATCAATCAACAACCGACATGGATTGATCATCAACCGACACGGATCGATCAACAACCGACATGGATCGATACTCAACCGACATGGATCGATCAATAACTGACACGGATCGATCATCAACCGACACGGATCGATCAATAACTGACACGGACCGATCAACAACCGACACGGATCGATCATCAACCGATACAGATCACAATATATCACGAATGTATCCACATGATTAGCCCTGAGCTACCAACCTTCTAGGACAGAACATTGAAACATATTGACTTTGGCTGTCCAAACACTGTCACAAATCGATTGTATCTATGCTACATTGCTATTGGTTCATACACTCTTAGTGTTATATAATCATGACGTTGTTATATATGATATTCCTCACACATGCTTATAATCGACCTATGTTTAAGATTTTAGCAATTTTCATAAGTCAACATGTCAATTGAGGACGTATCAAATTTCGGATAAATCTAGTTATCTCAGGTCAGAGCCCACAATGCAATGCGCCAACGGTTAACGTACTACCGTTACTTCCTACTGGAAAAAGCGTCGATCTTGTCACATATATGTGTAATGGTTACACTACACTGAGTGTGTGTTTTACGTTTATTTATCGTCGCTACCGGTTGCCCATATGAGCGACGCCTCCTGAAGATATTACTCATTTTAGATTTTGGAGGATAGTGCAATGATACAGACAGAGACCCATTCCAGAGTCTCCTCTGGTTCTTTTACGTGCACGGTGTAAACGAGACCTCAGTTTAAAGTTCCATTTCAAAAGACTGTTAATTGTATTAGGGTCAGACGGGGGATCGAACCTGCGATCCCTGGATTACCAGTCCAAAGTGATAACCACTGGACTACAAATCCGTCTGTCTGACACCATAAATACAACTGTGCACTTTTATAATGAGCATTACTTTTTCATTACAAATTTTAGAATTATGGATTTTACTATCATAAGTGAAGAAAATAATCATTCACACATTGCACTACTTTACCCAATAGTTAAGCTTGTAGACGTCCACATTTGCCTATATTTTTGTTCTAAAAGGATATAACTTTTACCACTAAGGCCTTTCAGACGGATCTGTAGTCCAGTACGTAACACGCTGGAATGGTAATCCAGGGATCGCAGGTTCGATCCCCCGTCTGACCCTAATACAATTAACAGTCTTTCAAATGGGACGTTAAACCGAGGTCTCCTGTCGGTGCTTTACACCGTGCACGTAAAAGAACCAGATGATACACTGGAATGGGTCTCTGTCTGTATCATTGCACTATCTTCCAAAATCTAAAATGACTAATCCCTTCAGGAGGCGTCGCTCATATGGGCAACAGGTAGCGACGATAAATAAACGTCAAACACACACTCTAAGGCAAGTGCACAGTTTCTTGTTTGTATCAGTCTATAATCGGATTAACCCATTCACCACCAAGTAACTGAAATGGACTGGTCCATGATCAGTTTTTAGACCAATAAAGTAATACGAAAATTACATTTGGACCAGTTCATTTATCAAAATGGGTAATTTTGTCAAAAATAGTAATATTACTTGCAAAAAGTGCATATCCTGATGAGCCGGCTCATCTGGATCTACACTTTTTGTAAGCCTATTTAGAGGTCTGTGGTGTTGAAAGGGTTAAGAAGAGTTTTCAGAAGCATTGATTTGATAATATTGTATTACTCGATATACATGTATATAACACTCACACTCGTTGTACAAATAGAAATTTAGCAAATGGGTTGGACCACAAGTTCTAACAACATTAGTGATAAGAAATATTTATATCCTGTTCAGTACAGAACTGAGAACATACCCATGTTTTCATACATTCATTGTCATTCATATCATTTATAGTTAGTTAATCGATCATTCATAGCACTTAAAAGAAGTCGTATACGAGGAGTTTTAAAATAGGATGAAGACACTATATCATGGGACTAGTTCAAAATGTGGAGGTTTCAAATATTGATGCTTCTAATGTATATGCGAATCTGTCATTGCTCAATGTAGGTGAACCCATTGGAAACTATGTTAATCAGCAGGGAAGAGAAATAAATATTTGTTCATGGTAATGTGCACATGAAGCCAATCGGTTATAATTGAATTAACAATAAGGCAAGTGCATATATATCGGCCTACTGGTATAACGGTAAG
The DNA here is from genome assembly GCA_014843695.1 of Archivesica marissinica. Lineage (NCBI taxonomy): Eukaryota > Metazoa > Mollusca > Bivalvia > Venerida > Vesicomyidae > Archivesica > Archivesica marissinica. The sequence continues at coordinate 17,779,161 of CM026386.1, read as the reverse complement.
ACACAGCCTACTGGTATAACGGTAAGACACAGCATACTGGTATAACGGTAAGACACAGCCTACTGGTATAACGGTAAGACACAGCCTACTGGTATAACGGTAAGACACAGCCTACTGGTATAACGGTAAGACACAACCTACTGGTATAACGGTAAGACACAGCCTACTGGTATAACGGTAAGACACAGCCTAATGGTATAACGGTAAGACACAGCCTACTGGTATAACGGTAAGACACAGCATACTGGTATAACGGTAAGACACAACCTACTGGTATAACGGTAAGACACAGCATACGGACATAACGGTAAGACACAACCTACTGGTATAACGGTAAGAAACAGCATACTGGTATAACGGTAAGACACAGCATACTGGTATAACGGTAAGACACAGCCTACTGGTATAACGGTAAGACACAGCATACTGGTATAACGGTAAGACACATCATACTGGTATAACGGTAAGACACATCATACTGGTATAACGGTAAGACACAGCATACTGGTATAACGGTAAGACACAGCATACTGGTATAACGGTAAGACACAGCCTACTGGTATAACGGTTAAGACACAGCCTACTGGTATAACGGTAAGACACAGCCTACTGGTATAACGGTAAGACACAGCCTACTGGTATAACGGTAAGACACAGCCTACTGGTATAACGGTAATACACAGCCTACTGGTATAACGGTAAGACACAACCTACTACTATAACGGTAAGACACAGCCTACTGGTATAACGGTAAGACACAGCCTACTGGTATAACGGTAAGACACAGCCTACTGGTATAACGGTAAGACACAGCATACTGGTATAACGGTAAGACACAACCTACTGGTATAACGGTAAGACACAGCATACGGACATAACGGTAAGACACAATCTACTGGTATAACGGTAAGACACAGCATACTGGTATAGCGGTAAGACACAGCTTACTGGTATAACGGTAAGACACAGCCTACTGGTATAACGGTAAGACACAGCATACTGGTATAACGGTAAGACACAGCATACTGGTATAACGGTAAGACACAGCATACTGGTATAACGGTAAGACACAGCCTACTGGTATAACGGTAAGACACAGCCTACTGGTATAACGGTTAAGACACAGCCTACTGGTATAACGGTAAGACACAGCCTACTGGTATAACGGTACGACACAGCATACTGGTATAACGGTAAGGCACAGCCTACTGGTATAACGGTAATACACAGCCTACTGGTATAACGGTAAGACACAGCCTACTGGTATAACGGTAAGACACAGCCTACTGGTATAACGGTAAGACACATTCTACTGGTATAACGGTAAGACACAGCCTACTGGTATAGCGGTTAAGACACGGCCTACTGGTATAACGGTAAGGCTCAGCCTACTGGTATAACGGTTAAGACACAGCCTACTGGTATAACGGTAAGGCACATCCTACTGGTATAACGGTAAGACACAGCCTACTGGTATAACGGTAAGACACAGCCTACTGGTATAACGGTAAGACACATTCTACTGGTATAACGGTAAGACATAGCCTACTGGTATAACGGTTAAGACACAGCCTACTGGTATAACGGTAAGACACAGCCTACTGGTATAACGGTAAGACACATCCTACTGGTATAACGGTTAAGACACAGCCTACTGGTATAACGGTAAGACACAGCCTACTGGTATAACGGTAAGACACAGCCTACTGGTATAACGGTAAGACCCAACCTACTGGTATATCGGTAAGACACAGCCTACTGGTATAACGGTAAGACACAGACTACTGGTATAACGGTAAGACACAGCCTACTGGTATAACGGTAAGACACATAACACATTCAATTCGAATACCTCAAAGTAGATTAGTAATGTATTGCTAAATGGGCTACCATCTGAAGCGAGAGAGACTACACCTTATGTACGGTCGGGGCGCGGCCTCTGTGACCGAGTGGTTAACGTTGATTACTTCAAATCACTTGCCTCTCACCGATGTATATTGGAATCCCACTGGGGTTTATAATTACTTCGCGCGAGGAAGCTATACAGCTGGCTTACTGAAGGTCAGTGGTTCTATCTGGGTGGCCATTATGGCCTAAAATCTGCTCGCATGTGCAGGTGGGGTCTTCCTCCCCCAATAATAGCTGCAGTGTAACCATTTCATATATGCTGACTGTTGATTATTGTCAATGTATGTTGTTTAAACTTTATTTATTTTACAACGATTATGAAGCAAGTTTTAACAATATACTTATATTAATCACTCTCGTTGGTGCGGATGAAAGCGTAAATGTGGTCATTCGTGTGGGAGGAAACCGGAGTACCCGGAGAAAACCCACCTGTCCGATCTGGCGAACACCGTACCATCTCACATACTGCCCTGTCCGAGGATCGAACCCGGGTTGCATTGGTGGGAAGCGAGCGCGCTAACCAATGCCGCGCTAGTCGGACATATATTAGTGGATAGATAGTCTGAACTAAGACATATCATATAAGCCCCGATTATTGTAGTTTTTTAGTTTATACACATTTATTTTAGCTCGATTGCGAAACAAGTTAGTTCAACTTATATTAATCACTCTCGAGATCTCATACCTGATGGAATCCATCGCCACGAGGGAGAGAGAAGAGGCAACATGGAATTTAAATGCATTGCCTAAGGACACAATCGTAACGGCTCCAGTGGGGCTCGAACTCCAGACCTTTCGCACCTGAAGCGAACACGCATCCTCTGCGCTATCACGACTATCAGTCTTTCAGATGGGACTTTAAACCGAGTTCTCGTGTCGGTGCTGTACATCTGAGCGACGCCTCCTGAAGATATTAGTCATTTTAGATTTTGGAGGATAGTGCATGATACAGACAGAGACCCATTCCAGAGTCTCCTCTGGTTCTTTTACGTGCACGGTGTAAAGCACCGACACAAAACCTCGGTTTAACGTCCCATCTGAACGACTGGATTACCAGTCCAACGTGTTACCAATGGACTACAGATCCGTCTGCGAATGTATGCTCTCGATGAACAACCTTCTTAATATACTTCGAAATATACGACTTTCGTCCATTTCGTGTATTGATTTTGGCAATTGGGTTATGCAACGTTATGTTGTCTGCTTCATATTCAGCAGATCTTATTGTAAAGAATACCATTTGCATAATCTCCTGGTCAACGTTCTTTTGAACTTCATAATATATGGAAACTCGTCGTTTCATAGTATACAATACTTGTTAACGGTCACGTGTGTGTGTGTGTTTTACGTTTATTTATCGCCGCTATCGGTTGCCCATATGAGCGACGCCTGAAGAGTTTAATATTAACAGTCTTTCAGATGGGACTTTAAACCGAGGTCTCGCGTCGGTGCTTTACAATGTGCACATAAAAGAACCAGAGGAGACTCTGGAATGGGTTTCTGTCTGTATCATTGCACTATCCTCCAAAAAATCTAAAATGACTATTCTCTTCAGGAGGCGTCGCTCATATGAGCAACCGGTAGCGACGATATATAAACGTAAACACACACGTGAACCACGATAAAATAAACGTTTACATAAATAAATCTGTTTTCAATATAATAGCTATAAAAAAACATCGTTAGAGTAAATGATTTAAAACTCAATTACAATACGCAATGGAAGTTAATAAAAAACGTAGCACGTTAATTAAAATCGCCATAATACACATAAACACCCATCATGTTAATATTTACGAGAATATATGTCAGCCCGAAAGTTGCAAAAACCGTTGCTTATATCAAACTGTTTTCGAAATTCTCATTTTAATCCAAAATACGTTACTTATATCTATCTGTAAATCATCACAAGCTTTCGGAACAAAATATTCAATTACACGAACACGTTTGTATTGGCATGTGCAAATATTTCAATTCAGACTCAAGTCGTTTACAACACACACGCATTAATATATACTAGAGGACATAGAAAACACACACCTACAGTATATGATTATTATTAAATGTAAATGAAATACGAAGGATTCCATCAAAGATATATCGCATCCTTTTTTACAACACACAAACTGAACAACTAAATATATTCCAAAATGTTTAAAACTATGTATTTATATAGTTATTGTTTTTCATGTAAAAACACACTTATCCGAAGTGTGCGTTTTCTATGTCCTCTAGTATATTAGCATTAAAGAACGGGTTTGTGTGATAATATCACTATTACTTCTTTGTCTCGCATACGATCGCTCTTCCTATATGATACAGGCTTCAAAACTAGTACCTATGGAAACGCAAATAGTTAATAAACATATTGCAAATTTAGCAATATAGGTGTGATGTTACCAGGGCAAGAAATCGTCTCATATAAAAGTGAGTTACTATCAAAGAAATGTCCACAGACGGATATGTAGTCCAGTGGTAACACGCTGGACTGGTAATCCAGGGATCGCTGGTTCGATCTCCCGTCTGACCCTAATACAATTAACAGTCTTTCAGATGGGACTTTAAACCGAGGTCTCGTGTCGGTGCTTTACACCGTGCACGTAAAAGAACCAGAGGAGACTCTGGAATGGGTCTCTGTCTGTATCATGCACTATCCTCCAAAATCTAAAATGACTAATCTCTTCAGGAGGCGTCGCTCATATGGGCAACCGGTAGCGACGATAAATAAACGCAACAACACACACAGAAATGTCCAGGCCTAACGTCCACACCGTGAATGTCGGCACCTAGGCACAGCTCACAGCAGGAATATGGGTCAAGGTCTTCGCTGATGTCAGCCTCGCTATATAAACAGAAGAAGCCGTATCGGCTCAGCATGAGTGACCTCGACTAACTAACACATGTGACAATAACAATGCATTGAATGGAGAAGCACCGATTTATATGAGAAACTTGCTTGAGGTTTATATACCAAGGAGAGACTTACGGTCTAAAAATGAAGCAGCTACCCTTGTGTTACCAAGAAGTCGGACTGTCACATACGGAGATAGAAGTTTCATGACTGCTGCCCCAAAACTATGGAATTCTCTTCCATCAAATATTAGAAGTGCAACAACATTGTGTTCTTTCAAAAAGGCTTTGAAGACACACCTTGTTAAATGTTCATATGGAACATAAATATCGAACTGTGTCTGTGCTCATTCAGGATTAAGACTGCAAATGAACACATGTTATTTAATTATTGCCTATATTTTAATTGTTATAATTTTAGATCCGAATATTTTATAGCATATTTAGAATCCATTGTAATTGTGTTTGCTATTTTTGTCTTGTTTTATCTCATTGTATGTGGAAGTATTTATCAATATTTGTGATATTTTAGGCTGTAAAGCGCTTTTGAACGTTTTATTTTTAGATGAAAAGAGCGCTATATAAGTTTGGTATATAATAATAATAATGCTTGCTGCTGTACAGACGGCGGATAATTGGCGATTGTTTTTAACCTGACCCGTTATGGAGACGGCGGGCTGCGGATTCTATCCTGGGCGCGGTAGCATCGACGACGTCAGTGTGAAACAACTAGAACACTTCTTGCTGTTGTGAGCTGACTAATGGTAGATGCTGTGGGGTTAAAAGGGGTCGTTTTTGAATGAAGAAACATCACAGGGCTTGTCACTCTGGATAGAAAGAAGAAGCCGTCTCGGCATGTCAGTTAGACAGGGGAATCGACGTAGACAAGTAAGTACTTAGACGCATTCAGTAACCCACATGCCTCGGCCTTGGCGACTTTAAACAAAAGTACAAATAATATAGATTGCTAGCTTCTGTAAAAAGATATATAGTTGAATACAGTTTCACCTGTCTTAAGCAGCCATCCACGGAACTCACATAAATTGGCTGCATAGTTTAGGTGGCTGTTTAATACAATACAATACAATACAATATGGGTCACATGTATAATAAAACAACATATTTGGGATCTAGCAACTTGCTGCTTAATACAGGTTGTGCGAATGTGCGCTGCTCGTGTTTTCGCAAGAACTGTTTATATTTCTACAACGTGCGCTGCTCGTGTTTTCGCAAGAACTGTTTATATTTCTACAACGTGCGCTGCTCGTGTTTTCGCAAGAACTGTTTATATTTCTACAACGTGCGCTGCTCGTGCATTTCGCAAGAACTGTTTATATTTCTACAACGTGCGCTGCTCGTGCATTTAGCAAGAACTGTTTATATTTCTACAACGTGCGCTGCTCGTGCATTTCGCAAGAACTGTTTATATTTCTACAACGTGCGCTGCTCGTGCATTTCGCAAGAACTGTTTATATTTCTACAACGTGCGCTGCTCGTGATTTCATGTGCACGGTTTGTCATTTAGTTTCATCTACACGTCTGACGTAATTTTTCAGTTGCACATATTTGAATTGTGCATGCTAGCATGCATTTGTTCTTACCTACCTCGTAATGTTGTTTTAGTCTGTAATAGAAATAAACGTGTCCGCACATATATTAGTTCCACACCGTCCAATATATTACTGTGTATTTTGAACTGAGAGAATCAATATAAGCTCTGCTTCCGTTTTAATCCTTTCCCATATACTTACTTTTTTGATTTATGTGTACATGTATTGTTTTGTGAATGTATATAGTGGAATAAATATGTTTAAACTAAACGTGTCGCAACTTTTAACCAACAACGATTCATACAACAACGATACTGTAATAGTTTCAGTTTTCCACCAATTAGGTTGAACACGTGCAAACTTGGTAGTTGCGCTAACCTCAATCTATAGAAGTGATTTCCCACCTCAGCGGAAATGCAAATTCGTTTACTTTAATCTCTGAATGTCAGCTGACAAAGAGAAAATATGAACCTATTCGCATTATTTCTGAATAATGTAAAGCACAGTTAGTAAAGCAAATAATGTGTGGCCTAAGATCGTTCTGGGATTCATCACGCAAGGCTGGCGTGTCAGTATAATTCAATTTACATAGATCAGACAACAATTTCGCAACTTTATATAGACACATTGTTCTCTAAATTTATATAAATTTAACTTTCTTTGGCATTCAACTGTAACGCTAAACTAATAACTGATAGCAAGATAATCTGTATTTGAATAACAAGCGCAGCTTTCAGGGAACATATTCTGGCTAAATGCATCGCATCTGTTATTCCTTTCCGTATGCCAGCACCACTATCAAAACGAGTACACCAAAGTGTATAATCAGTTTGATAAATCTACATGAAATATTATCAATTAGATACCGGCTTGCTGCAAAACGAATAATATTTATCACCACTAGAACACCAATCTAACTCAGTTAGTAACAAATGCAACATAACAAAAGAAAAGCTGTTTGTGCCATGATTGTAGTAAACATGTAGCCTTATCACCAACAGCTGCTGCGGCATCAGCTCTCTTAGTTGTGTGTAATTGGGCTACAGTTTAACCGAGCTTTAAAATACATGTTTGGCTCATCACCTCTGTTAGATATTGTATGGTTTGGATTTGGGCTTTAATCGTATGCGACTCTTCAGCTATTATTGGTGGATGCAGATCCCTTCCTCCGAGCAGTATTGCAGGCACGGACGGCCAGCCGGGTAATATGAACGACCTTCCACACGCAAGGTGGATATATTTCTCACTTGAATGAATTCGACACCTCCAGTTGGAATCGCTTTCACAGCGATGGACCCTTGGTTAGATTAGATTTGTTGTACGTGGGCCTTTAGATCACAAGCACATATTATGTATACTAGACTATGTATATTCAAAGAAATAAATAGTGTTTAGACTAAGATTCAAAGGAAAAGTATAATGGGTGGAAATTTAATTGAATGTTACTTTTCTGTAGTTTTGCTGGAATTTGTAAGGATCTTGAAGTTAATACATGCTTATAATAATTACGCTTCAATAGCTTTTATTTTGCTTTTGGCTACACATGTGTGTACAGAATAACCCAAAACCTTGTTCATGAATTTGATGACACTTTGTGGATATATTACATAGTACCACATTCATGCTTGTAGTTGGAACGAAACAAGATATACACATAGTTTCAATGGAACACATATAGCAACCTCATATGACATTTCAAATAAGCCGCTCACCGTGACCTTGAGGTTCACCTTTTATCTAAAGTCAAATCAAGGGCATGTGATTGATGCGTCTGACATTCTGTCTGTGGACATGTCAGCGAAGTGTGTGTTTTACGTTTATTTATCGTCAAAAGTTAATTTTTATCTTAAATAAGATGGGACCGGCGGCCATTTTGGATTTGGCCCCTAGCAAAAAAATGCTGGCATTTTTGTCAGGGGCCGGGTTTCTAAATTTTTTATAAAAGGTCCATAGAAGTCAAATCAATCGTCAAAACATGTTAGGCGGAGAATGGTCACGGGATTGAGATTCTGGACCCAACAAAACATGTCAGCCGGAGAATGGTCACGGGATTGAGATTCTGGACCCAACAAAACATGTTAGCCGGAGAATGGTCACGGGATTGAGATTCTGGACGCAACAAAACATGTTAGCCGGAGAATGGTAACGGGATTGAGATTCTGGACGCAACAAAACATGTTAGCCGCAGAATGGTCATGGGATTGAGATTCTGGACCCAACAAAACATGTTAGCCGGAGAATGGTCACGGGACTGAGATTCTGGACCCAACAAAACATGTCAGCCGGAGAATGGTCACGGGATTGAGATTCTGGACCCAACAAAACATGTCAGCCGGAGAATGGTCACGGGATTGAGATTCTGGACCCAACAAAACATGTCAGCCGGAGAATTGTCACGGGATTGAGATTCTGGACCCAACTATACTGTTGATAAACTCAGATGTTGATCTAAAGCACATCTATTCGACTTCATTTAGGCTTCAATTTTATGTTCAGCAATCTGCCAATAAAATGCCTCAGCCCATTTACATAATCGTGCAATTTATGACAAAACGTAATACGAACAAACACGAAATACACAGTACAGAACCGATTAGGATACAGAAATACTACTTAATAGTACAGCTACACAAACCATAGACTAATAAATACATCTATAAACCAAAGCAAGAGAATATTAATCTCAGCCACTCCGCAAACTGCCCCTGTTTTACCTATATAAATATGGTGAAGAATCATATTAAACATTCTGGGTTCGGCATTGACCCGCGGATCATCCTACCACCAAATATCGGGAAAATCCGCCCGTAACTGTTTCGAATCTGCGATCCCTGGATTACCAGGCCAGCGTGTTACAACTGGACTACAGATCCGTCTGGAGGTAGTAAATGTTTTATTTATCTTTATATTGCTTGTAGCGATTATATATGGATACATTTTCCAGCACTATGGCTACAAATACAACTGTATGATATGTTTGTTTGTTTTTGTGGTTTGACGATTTGCATGCTGGGTAAAATACAAGTTCATGAATGTGTTTTCTTATTGGTACCTGGAAACTCTTGAATATGTCATGGACTTTCATTTGAATTGTGTATTTGCGAAATATGTCATGGAATTTCATTGGAATTGTGTATTTACGAAATATGTCATGGAATTTCATTAGACTTGTGTATTTATGAATTATGCCATGGAATTTCATTGGAATTGTGTATTTATGAAATATGTCATGGACTTTCATTGGAATTGTGTATTTACGAATTATGTCATGGAATTTCATTGGAATTGTGTATTTACGAAATATGTCATGGAATTTCATTGGAATTGTGTATTTACGAAATATGTCATGGAATTTCATTAGACTTGTGTATTTACGAATTATGTCATGGAATTTCATTGGAATGAAGGCGATATAATACAGTATATCGATGATAGTTAATTGTATTAATTATCTATCATAGGAACGCAATACATCACTATAAAGTAGCATGTTGTTTTATTACCAGCGATATATTTCATAATACCAGTATAATTCCAAGAACATGTCAGAAGTTCCTCGCGGTCAGGAAGTTATTATTAAACTACATTATCGTGTTTGCAAATAGATGCCACACGGTGCTTAGAATATAATCTCATTTAAGTAAACAAAGCATAAATTGAGGTCAGATGTGAGAATAGCATTGCTGTGAGACTCACTGGTGTATTTACATATTCTGCTTTTGATATCATGTCAAATTATTCATATCAGAATCTGACTGAAATCCCAATTGTATTGGCTATATTTCTGCGAATATTTTGTGTGATGATGTATAGGTGCTTTATCATGTGATTTGAGCGTACTATCTATCGGGATATATTCTGTTAATAAGCACGAATAACACGTGATACACCAAATTATATTTATTATGTATCAAGTAGTTTTAAGGTGGTATTTTCGTATTCCGTTCCGTAAATAATACGTGTTGATTTTAATGTATGTGGTCAATAGTCTATGCGATCTGCTGCCATTATATATATAAATAGTATTAGTTACTGGGTTTGCTACTGACCCTCCATGGAGTTATGTGAGGTCAACAAAATGGATAAGGCGATAGCCGAATCCAATAACGAATGTATCGCATTGACCATCATTATTTTAGTCAAATAAATCGGAGTCAAAATGTTGACAAGAGGAACCTGTAAGTATCTTTTCGGTATTTAAACGTCCTTTGTTCCCGTTTTCGTTGACATTGACAGTTATGTTGCTGCTTCCAATGGAAGCCGCACACCGTTTGTTCCGTTATTGACGGGGAACTAGAAGCAATGAGGCTATCGCTTCATTCTAACTACATTTTGACGCCGATTTATTACATTGACCACCATTATATTATGACTGTAGACACGAAGAACCTGTAATTATCTTTTCGGTATTTAAATTTCCATTGTTCCCATTGTCGTCGACCTTGGCATTTTGGTTATTGCTGCCAATGGAAGCGGCAAACATATTTGTTTCCGTTCCCGACGGGGTACTAGAAGATATGAGGCTATCGCTTCATTATAACTTCATTTGGACGCCGATTTATTTGACTAAAGTTCAGAAAACAAACACTTTTAACATTCCAAATCGGGAGTTTTAGAAAACAGCAATATTTCCACTGACCCTACATGGGATCCCTACTACCGACCATCCACCGGCCCACGTGACAGTCTTTGACCAATGGAAAGGATGGAATTTCGTGGAATGTGCAATAATTGTTACGAGACAAATACTACGAATATTTTATCTGTCAAGAAATAATTTCGTTAAAAGATTAATTCAAAGATTATATTTATATAGGCACCTCTACCTATAAGAAGCAATATGTATTGTGTTGTGCTAGACACAAGCACGTTTCACAGCTATTTCAAATGTCATTAATGACTTATATGATTGCGTCACAATCAACTACATAATTTCTTGAAGTGAAGAAACTGCAGGAATAAAGTAGTTACGCTGTTGATTTGATAAAGTAATCATTTGCCAATAAAACTGAAAACATACCGTTTCTGATAAACCAAAGATGTCCAATGACTTCAGTTCCAGTAGAGGTACGAACAGTGCGTCATGTTTTGTGGTCAGAGGTGCGTGCAATACGCAATGCAGATTAGAAACGGACATAGAAGATTTTGCAATCTAAGTTCGAGCTAACTGGGTGTATAATTGTTTTAATAAGCCATGAAAATAATGACAATATATAAATGTACCATCCCATTGTGATCGTAGTCAAATTCTATTAAAAAGCTAGGAAGTTACTAACATTAAGATCGCAAATAGTGAACAATGTACAAAAACATAATAGTGGAGCATGTAGGCACACATTTATGCCATGATATATGCGAGTAGGTCAATCTCACATCGGTGTAGATTCAAATCACACAGTGTGCGTCCAATTATTTCATGTGCGGAAGTTATCCAGCTGGCTTGCGGAAGGTCGGTGGTTTTATCTGGGTGCCTGTCCGTGCATAGTATACTGATAGAAGGGATACCAGGGGTCTTCCTCTGCCACAGGTAACTGGAGGTCGTGATATGAGCTAAGATATTGGTGCGACGTCCAACCTCCAAATCAAAGAAAACAGCCAAATCTCAAGATCCTGAAGGTCACGATTACATAACTGTTATTGAGACGGCAAATTTATCATTTCCTAAATTGGTTACAATATGAACCAACTAATAGACACATTGTGTGAGAAAGTCACACACAACTTGTTGCGATTCTGGCACATAAACTCATAATTGTATGTCGATGTGTCAAGATTGTCTACTGTTATTTCTGATTGAATTCCCAGTTGTACTCGAGTGTGCGGGATACAAAATGGTTTGTTTATTGATTAATTCCAAGTACGTAATCATATGTATTGCATACAGTTACTCGCAATGTTCATAGGCTATATATCAATTACGCAATCGTAAACCATCGACTGCATATCAATTACGCAATCGTAAACCATCGACTGCATATCAATTACGCAATCGTAAACCACCGACTGCATATCAATTACAGATTCAATTTTATTGGCATTATCAGCAATATATTGCAATATAAGTATAAACTATGGCAAAGACATATACTAATACATAAATACATATAATCATACATACACATTTTAGGAAACAGTGATATTATCTAGGGTATTTTTTTCTTAGAATATTCTTTTATATACTTAGATATTTTCAACAATTATATTTTATTCTTAGATGACATGATAATATTGAATTTCTGTACACACGGCCAAGATATATTACCAACGTATTTAGTTCTTAAATTTGTGTATTTCGTACATCATAGCAAAAAGTGATACTCCGATTCAACCGAATTTTGGTTACATAGTCTACATAATCGAGTTACTCTTGACAGTAAATGTGAGGTTTGTTATGTTCCATGTGCGCTTTATTATGGAGTTCTTCACCATCCTCTTCTAATGCATTCTTGGACACGTGGTTTCTGGTTTAAAACAACAACAAAACATATGTTCTGGACGAATGGGGATTTATGTGATAAGCATTACTGCTATGTATTCGTATGATATGTATTACAATTGTCCAATTGTTTTCAGGGAAGTAGTTCCAAGCTTTCACTGATGTGCGCATAGAAATACAGGCTTGAGCTGGAATTCAGAAATGGCCAGGTCAACCTATTTACGTAGTTGAAATTCTGCAACAATAATTGGTTACCATATGATTCGCGGATGTTCCAGCAGGGATGTGGTATATATTATTTTGTTGCACAGGGTTTCATGTTATTGTCAACATATTTGTATTTAATTACTAAAGTATGCACTTTATAATGTATATGCAGTCACTCAATACCACATCCGAGTGTGTATTATGCACGAGTGTGTATTATGCACGAGTGTGTATTATGCACGAGTGTGTATTATGCACGAGTGTGTATTATGCACGAGTGTGTATTATGCACGAGTGTGTATTATGCACTAGTGTGTATTATGCACGAGTGTGTATTATGCACGAGTGTGTATTATGCACGAGTGTGTATTATGCACGAGTGTGTATTATGCACGAGTGTGTATTATGCACGAGTGTGTATTATGCACTAGTGTGTATTATGCACGAGTGTGTATTATGCACGAGTGTGTATTATGCACGAGTGTGTATTATGCACGAGTGTGTATTATGCACGAGTGTGTATTATGCACGAGTGTGTATATAGTGTGTACACGAGTGTGTATTATGCACGGTGTGTATTATGCACGGTGTGTATTATGCACGAGTGTGTATTATGCACGAGTGTGTATTATGCACGAGTGTGTATTATGCACGAGTGTGTATTATGCACGAGTGTGTATTATGCACGAGTGTGTATTATGCACGGGTGTGTATTATGCACGGGTGTGTATTATGCACGAGTGTGTATTATGCACGAGTGTGTATTATGCACGAGTGTGTATTATGCACGAGTGTGTATTATGCAGAGTGAATGTTCAAGCATCCTTCTATTACATATTTTATTACATATGTTATTATTACATTCATTAGACAACGATTAAGTCACATGGTCCACTGAAAAAGCCACATTTCTCGCTTCTATATCGTATAGACGCGACCTACTTATGTATGTTGTCTAAGTCAGATAGATCAACTCAATGGCCCATCGGGCCAATTCGTGATTTTCCTATTCTTAAGAAAACTATAATAAACTATATATACATACGATTTTAGGCCATATCCAAGCAAGTTTTAAAATGACACCCGTCACAATCAAGACCATATACAAACGGGGGTATGGACATATAGTGTCGGGTTCAAATACAAAAAATGATGTTTGGTTTTGAACCCGAAACCATTTGTCTAAATTCATTGACGCATCTATTACATATTGTTATTTGCACGAGTGTGTATTATGCCGAGTGTGTATTATGCACGGTGTGTATTATGCACGGTGTGTATTAGCACGAGTGTGTATTATGCCGAATGTGTTTATGCACGAGTGTGTATTATCACGAGTGTGTATTATCGAGTATAGTATTGTAATAATGCGTCAATGAATACATGTGAATTAGTACTAGTTGTTTGCGTCTGAAGCCGCCGTCATGCTGGATGCTAATATGTGCGAAGAGGAGGTTTGAAGCTAGTTTGTTGTACGCGATGCAATCTACTACACTTGTACAAGAGATACACATAGAAGACATGTACATGTAACTACCACAGTATGCGTTGTAATCTACGAGACCTGTCAAAGAGATCCACATAGAAGATATGTAACTACCTTAGTACGCGTTGTAATCTACGAGACCTGTCAAAGAGATCCACATATAATATATGTAACTACCTTAGTACGCTTTGTAATCTACGAGACCTGTCAAAGAGATCCACATAGAAGATATGTAACTACCTTAGTACGCGTTGCAATATGATACTTGTCAAAGAGATCCACACAGAAGATATGTAACTACCTTAGTACGCATTGCAATATATTATACTTGTCAAAGAGATCCACACAGAAGATATGTAACTACCTTAGTACGCATTGCAATATATTATACTTGTCAAAGAGATCCACACAGAAGATATGTAACTACCTTAGTACGCATTGTAATATATGATACTTGTCAAAGAGATCCACATAGAAGATATGTAACTACCTTAGTACGCGTTGCAATATATTATACTTGTCAAAGAGATCCACACAGAAGATATGTAACTACCTTAGTACGCATTGCAATATATTATACTTGTCAAAGAGATCCACACAGAAGATATGTAACTACCTTAGTACGCGTTGCAATATATGATACTTGTCAAAGAGATCCACACAGAAGATATGTAACTACCTTAGTACGCATTGCAATATATTATACTTGTCAAAGAGATCCACACAGAAGATATGTAACTACCTTAGTACGCATTGCAATATATTATACTTGTCAAAGAGATCCACACAGAAGATATGTAACTACCTTAGTACGCATTGCAATATATTATACTTGTCAAAGAGATCCACACAGAAGATATGTAACTACCTTAGTACGCGTTGCAATATATGATACTTGTTAAAGAGATCCACACAGAAGATATGTAACTACCTTAGTACGCATTGCAATATATTATACTTGTCAAAGAGATCCACACAGAAGATATGTAACTACCTTAGTACGCGTTGCAATATATGATACTTGTCAAAGAGATCCACATAGAATATATGTAACTACCGTAATACGCGTTGCAATATATGATACTTGTTAAAGAGATCCACACAGAAGATATGTAACTACCGTAATACGCGTTGCAATATATGATACTTGTCAAAGAGATCCACATAGAAGATATGTAACTACCTTAGTACGCTTTGCAATATATGATACTTGTCAAAGAGATCCACATAAGAAGATATGTAACTACCGCAGTACGCGTTGCAATATCTGATACTTAAAGAGATCCATATAGAATAAGTGTAAATACCTTGCATGTTATACGCGCTGCACTCTATAAGGAAACGTTAATGTGTCGTTGTAGTGAATAGTGTCGTTTTTCATCAGGTTTATAAGTCCACTGACTGGAGGTATGTGTTCTAGTCTTCTTAGTTATTAATTAAATGCTGTTTTTGCTATTTGATTCATGTATTTGGTTTGTGTAAAGCCATGTGGTAGATTGACTTAACAGTTCAGAGACGGTCTCTCGTTCTAATGTCTTTATTTGTATGTTTTTTAGTGAAACTATGATAATAACTTCACTGAAAGTATCGTCTTATTTCTGTAGCTACTAATGTTACATTCGTACAAACAGCTGATCCAATAGACCTACAGATCCTACATATCATGCGTCTTATAGAGGCATTTCTCTAGCATGTATAACATATAAGATATATTGCAATAGATTGAATGCTAGATTGAGTTTTTGGGTTAAGTTTAAGCTGTATTTATTTTACAACGATTGCAAGTTCTAACAACTTATATTAATCACTCTTATTGGCGCGGATGAACGCGTACAGGTGGTCATTCGTGTGGGAGGAAACTGGAGTACCCGGGGAAAACCCACATATCCGATTTGGCGACCACAGTACCATCTCACATACTTCCCGGTCCGGGTTAAAGACAACGACATTTATGGCCGCAAGAAGAGAAACACTTCTGATTAAATGTCGTCTTTAGTTAGTTTTGTTGAGACACGAAATAATATTAAACAATGTACAATGCGGCTTTTATAGACTTCCGCAATGCTTACGATTGCATTAAACGTTCACATTTATGGTAAACTAGCTCTAGTTGTAAAGTCCACGGTATTCATATGTCGCCTCGTGTATTACATTAATTCATTTAAAACAGACTGGTTTAATGTTCATTGTTGATTGAGACAAGGGTGTGTGTTATCACCCTTATTGCTTAATTTATATATAAATGACCTAGCTGTATACCTTAAATCCTTAGATATTAGTATTAATATAGATAATGAGAATGTTTGCATACTCATATATGCTGATGCTAGTCTTTTATTGGGTAAAGATGAACATGACGTACACGTTTTGTTAAATGCTCTGAACAATTGGAGTTATCTTTAGGATATGTCAATTAATGCTAGTAAAGGTAATATAGTACATTTCCGTCCGGGTAACCAGGTGAGGTCTGAGTAAATATTTATATATCTCTTCAGTAATCAGTCAATGATAAGACTTGTGTTTGTATTTTACCATTTATTTATCGTCGCTACCGGTTACCCATATGAGCGACGCCTCCTGAAGAGATGAGTCATTTTAGAATTTCGAGGATAGTGCAATGATACAGACAGAGACCCATTCCAGAATCTCCTCTGGTTCTTTTACGTGCACGGTGTAAAGCACCGACACGAGACCTAGGTTTAACGTCCCATCTGAAAGACTGTTAATTTTATTAGGGTCAGACTGGGGATCAAACCTGCGATCCCTGGATTACCAGTCCAGCGTGTTACGTGATAAGACTTTGTGCCAACACCGGTTTTAATATACTACAGCGTCGATACTTTTAGATTTGTAAATAATGTCCTCTTTTTTACATACGGATCTGTAGTCCAGTGGTAACACGCTGGACTGGTAATCCAGGGATCGCAGGTTCGATCCCCCGTCTGACCCTAATAAAAGTAACAGTATATAATGGTATAGTGGTGAAAACGTTGCTTCACGATCCGAGGAGTCATGAGTTCTATCTGGAGCCGAGGTTGTGTGTGTCGGGGCCACTGCATCTCTTCGATAGTATGTAAATTTTCATCTCGATGAGTGTGACCGTGGATAATGTCAAACCGAGGAAAATAATTTTGACCGAGGTGAAGACCAGGTTGACATTACTTTTTCCGAGGGTTGACAATATAAGGTCACACTCACCGAGATGAAATATTTATTTTGCTATAACGAACAATCAGGTTTTCTGGCTTTAAAACATTATTCGAGACTACATGAAAACAAGATGGCGGCATAACAAATAAAATCACAATTGAAATCAAACGGTAAAATCCGAGTAACGTGATTTTGTTCCGAATGAGGCTATTCAGAGATTGAGACATTGCCATGAGACATTGAAAAATGTCACCCACTCGGGTATGTCAAATTTGGCATGGGGTAGTCACGTGGGGTTATACTTATGCTTATTAAGATATCACGAAATTAGAGAGGAAGGTGTGAATAAATGCATTTAATTAAAGCCATCCATAGGTTAACAGCAACGCGAGAGTGTTGTCGACTGTCAAACAACCTAAAGGTCAAACACGTACTATTATTTGTTATCAATTGAATCAAACTAGCAAATGACCTTCACTTTGACATTGATAATATCCACTGCATTGCCGCTAGTTGTTCAGCTGACAAAGCGGGTTGAACGTTGCCAGGCAGACGATCGTTTTCACATTTATCAAGATTAATCAGCTCTCATTACATAAAGTTAATGATGCAAACGAAAACACGATTACACGCATCGTATATGCAATGTTCAAGAATCTGCAACACGCAATGGCCAGGCAAGGTTAGAAAGGAGGTCATGATTCTAGGAATTAGTCTTTGGATATGTTTTATATCGTCACACCTGGTTAACCAATCAGGGCGACGCCTCCATAATTGTATTATTAGTATATTATTTGGTTGAAACATATTTATTCCACTATATACATTGACAAAACAATACATGCACACAAAATCAAAGAAGTAAGTATATAGGAAAGGATTAAAACGGAAGCAGAGCGTATATAGTTTCTCCCCTTGCTGTTCAAAATACACAGTAATATATTGGACTGTGTGGAACTAATACATGTATACCAAATGTGCATATTGTTTAGAAATGACCGAAATACCGGCAAGAATGCAGACAAAAGAGAAGATTTTGAGAGTGAAATAGTTCATTTGATTTTTTGGAGGTTAGTTTAAGCATATTTTATTTTATCAATATTTACAGTGTACATCCGCTATGTCGAATTCCTTCGGAGCAAGCAAAATACTTCGACATAACCGAAGTTTGACATAACGAAATTCGATATAAATGGAGTCAGTTATATGTAAATAATAGTGTCTGAAACGGCACTTTGATCCGACTTCGAGATAACCAGAGAATTCGACATAACCGACTTTGACATAACGGATGTAGACTGTATATGCATTTGCAATTACACAGAACGCCTGATAGGGGGCGTGTCTAGGTTCAAGGCTAGTTATACGAATAGTCGTACTACGACAGGAAATCGAAACAATACTCCAGATATGGAAAACAATGATTATTATCTACTTATCGAATGGACATTATAATCATCGGCATATACAAATATAGAGGTTATTACTAATAAATATAGGAGCTAACATGAGTGGTGATTTCATACCATAGTCTATGAAACGAGTTTTGGAGTTTTGCTATTAAGCACGTCTTTTGGCGAGCTTAGTAAAAATATTGTCATAAATGAGTTTCATAAAATATGGTATGAAATCATCACGAGTGTTAAAACCCTGTTTATTACATTACCATGTTGGGCTTTAATCATATTTCTGCACACAATAACGCTGCTATTTTCATTATGGCGCCAACTGTCAGTGCAAATTAGCATGACGTCACTAAATTATCATGACGTCACTACGCAAAGCAGCATTATAATTATGTTTTTAACAGCGTTATAATTGCGTCACTACTTATTTTAAATCGTAGTTTGTCTTACCATTAGCGCTATGTACAAATTCCAATATGCATACTATAAAAAGGTTACTTTACAAATTATAACGATTATTCTCTAAAACCAATCAGAATCCGTCCAGGTGTTATTACACATGTGTACATATAATAAATTATGAGATGGTGTTATTACACTGAATACAAGCACAGTTTTGTAAGAAATGGTTTCTGAAAAGCATGTGTGGACAAAAAGACCATATTCTGCGCAATAATGTCAGTTTTCATCCTTCGATTTTCCTATCACGCGATATTTCACTTAAAATGTCAGCATAAAGATGGAATATATAACGAGAAATCCTCAAGTGCCACATAGACGCAGCAAACAGTCAAGGCGCATAGTAAGTGCCACATAGACGCAGCAAACCGTCAAGGCGCATAGTAAGTGCCACATAGACGCAACAAACCGTCAATGCGCATAGTAAGTGCCACATAGACGCAGCAAACCGTCAAGGCGCATAGTAAGTGCCACATAGACGCAACAAACCGTCAAGGCGCATAGTAAGTGCCACATAGACGCAACAAACCGTCAAGGCGCATAGTAAGTACCACATAGACGCAGCAAACCGTCAAGGCGCATAGTAAGTGCCACATAGACGCAACAAACCGTCAATGCGCATAGTAAGTACCACACAGACGCAACAAACCGTCAAGGCGCAGAGTAAGTGCCACATAGACGCAGCAAACCGTCAAGGCGCATAATAAGTGCCACATAGACGCAGCAAACCGTCAAGACGCATAGTAAGTGCCACATAGACGCAGCAAACCGTCAAGGCGCATAGTAAATGCCACATAGACGCAGCAAACCGTCAAGGCGCATAGTAAGTGCCACATAGACGCAACAAACCGTCAAGGCGCATAGTAAGTGCCACATAGACGCAGCAAACCGTCAAGACGCATAGTAAGTGCCACATAGACGCAGCAAACCGTCAAGGCGCATAGTAAATGCCACATAGACGCAGCAAACCGTCAAGGCGCATAGTAAGTGCCACATAGACGCAACAAACCGTCAATACGCATAGTAAGTGCCACATAAACGCAACAAACCGTCAATACGCATAGTAAGTGCCACATAGACGCAACAAACCGTCAAGGCGCATAGTAAGTGTCACATAGACGCAGCAAACCGTCAAGGCGCATATTAAGTGCCACATAGACGCAGCAAACCGTCAAGGCGCATAGTAAGTGCCACATAGACGCAACAACCGTCAAGGCGCATAGTAAATGCCACTATCGCAGCAAACCATCAAGGCGCATAGTAAGTGCCACATAGACGCAACAAACCGTCAAGGCGCATAGTAAGTGCCACATAGACGCAACAAACCGTCAAGGCGCATAGTAAGTACCACATAGACGCAACAAACCGTCAAGGCGCATAGTAAATGCCACATAGACGCAACAAACCGTCAAGGCGCATAGTAAATGCCACATAGACGCAGCAAACCGTCAAGGCGCATAGTAAGTACCACATAGACGCAACAAACCGTCAAGGCGCATAGTAAGTGCCACATAGACGCAGCAAACCGTCAAGGCGCATAGTAAGTGCCACATAGACGCAGCAAACCGCCAAGGCGCATAGTAAGTGCCACATAGACGCAGCAAACCGTCAAGGCGCATAGTAAGTGCCACATAGACGCAGCAAACCGTCAAGGCGCATAGTAAGTGCCACATAGACGCAGCAAACCGTCAAGGCGCATAGTAAGTGCCACATAGACGCAGCAAACCGTCAAGACGCATAGTAAGTGCCACATAGACGCAGCAAACCGTCAAGGCGCATAGTAAGTGCCACACTAAGAGACAAATGACACAATCTTAAACGGCTACAGCTGGGGTGAGCCTCGGACTGGTTTCGCATCTGAAGCGTACGCGCTACCATTGCGCTATCATGTATTCCCACCGCATAAACGTTGCTTTGATAAGCAGTCGATTACACATTTTACGTTCGTGATCATGATTGATTGATTGCTTAACAGATACATAGAAAAGCCTACTCGAATATATATAAATGAATACAGATACATACGTGCACAACATGCTTGACACGATTTTATTCGCCATATTCAATACTATGTTTCGTTTCCAAACTGCAAAAGTGCAACTAAATAAATAAGTATGCATATTTATTGGGGTCATTTCACCAAGAAATCTTCCCGGAGGACTGAGCTGCGATCTCAGAGCGTGGCTTGGTCGCCGCAGATCGTTCGTAGTCGACGGTTGACCGAGGGTTGGTCACGTCTTGGTCTCCCGTGGTTGCACATGGTTGAGGAGTGGTCTCCCCGAAAAATAGATCGTAGCTCGGTTTTTTGACAACTGAGGGACAATCGTGGCTAGAGCGTGGATGAGCGAGGCTCAGTCTTCTCGAGCGAGAACTGATTGCGAACATGCTCGTACAGCTCGACCCGTCCTCGACGCATGTAGAGCATTTGTAGAGCGTCTATTGAGCATATAGGACGCAGGTAGAGCGTACGTACATCGAAATTCCTAGGAGATTACATCGAACATAGAAAATAATAGGGTAGTTGCACGGAGTTTGACCGCGACTATGGGAAAACAGAGCTGCGATCATTGTCGCGCTTGGTCGCGTACGATTTGTCCACATCGTACTCGGTGAAATGACTGCATATGTTTGGGACAATGCGTTTTGTGATATAAGATACAATGATATTAAAGTACATTTTAGGTTTCGACTGTAACAATTTCACAGTCTACATCCGTTATGTCGAATTCCGTCGGACTGAACAAAATACTTCGACATAACATAAAAGTTTGACTTAACGGTATTTGATATAAACAGAGCCAGTTATATGTAAAATGATAGTGTCTGAAACGGGACTTTGATCCGACTTCGAGATAATCGGAGAATTCGACATAACCGACTTTGCCATAACGGATGTAGACTGTACATCATATTTGATTGGCTGATTGGTATGCATTAATATTTATTCATGAACTAATGCAAAGTACAAAAATCACTTTCTTATTTTGTAATATCATCAAGTATACTGTACAATGGAAATCAAATAATGGGCCTCTCTAGTGAAAGTGTGCGTTTGTTTGTTCGGGGTTTACGCCTGCATCAGCACCATTTTGGGCTATATCGCCGGTGGGTAGTTTACCTTTCCTAGACAGGCTCGAGCGGTTAACCAGTACTTGGTGCACCAACCTCCGTAAGAAAACTACCAACCTTTTCATATAAATGAGATACGGCCTGAGCTGGGCTCGAACCCGTGACCATCACTGATGATTGGTTATAGTGGCATACTAGTCAGCGACCATAACCACTTGACAACGGAGGCTCGGACCGCCTCGTAAGCAAGTGGGTAGTGAGTTCAAAGCCAGCCAGAGCCACGGTGAGGATGCCCTTAGGAAAGACACGTACATCCACACTGATTTGATAACTAGCTTAAACTTGATTTATTTGACAAGATTGCGAAGCAAGTTTTAACAACTTATATTAATCACTCTCGTTGGCGCGGATGAAAGCGTAAATGTGGTCATTTGTGTCGGAGGAAACCTGAGTACCCGGAGAAAACCCACCTGTCCGATATGGCAACCAGCGTACCATCTCACATACAGGGTGGGTTGTTTGTGGGGGGTGACTGTGCTAATCGGACGGCTGTCCGATTTGATAACTGATAAAAGTATAAATGCTAAAAGTGACTCCGACTCATTTTATATAAATTATATAAAATAAGTCGGACTTTTGATTTACGTTATCACTGTATCATGTTACATGAATATCGTACCGAGGTATACATATTAGTAAGACCCGCATTATTTCAATGAGATGAGAAATGAACCAAAGAAATCTGTTTTGACTTTACGTGAGACGACCTGGGTTGTAATAATAACCGAACTGATTTTGGTTGGGTTTTTTTTTGGAAACCTCAGCCGATGTCACAATTTTAATTAGAACCGGATTTGTTTCTCGCTTAATTAGATTTAGCATTGCAGACCGGATGCCTCACTTCCTTGATGCTATTATTGCGGGATAATATAGCCATTGGCGTATAAGCTGTACAAGTTTGTCTAGAGCCACGACGAGCTATATGCAAACAAAAACAATTAAGAGTTAGAGATGTCATGCGGTGACAGTCATATTGTTAAATCTAGCTTAAAGTACATCCAGCAGTGCATACCTGCTAGGGACTACATTTGGTGCTCAGACGGATCTGTAGTCCAGTGGTAACACGCTGGACTGGTAATCCAGGGATCGCATGCTCGATCCCCCGTCTGACCCTAATAAAATTAACAGTCTTTCAGATGTGACTTTAAACCGAGTTCTCGTGTCGATACTGTACACCGTGCACGTAAAAGAACCAGATGAGACTCTGGAATGGGTCTATGTCTGTATCATTGCACTATCCTCCAAAAATCTAAAATGACTAATCTCTTCAGGAGACGTCGCTCATATGGGCAACCGGTAGCGACGATAAATAAACTTAAAACACACACACAAAGTGAAATAGTTGATATCTCATGAACTACTAATCGTAGAATCTTAGGCTCACTAGCAAAGTGAAACAATCATACAAAATATAACAGAATAGTCCCGTGTGACATTATTCACTAAATGCATATAAAGGGCATGAAATACTGGGATAATCCATCAAACAAATTATGGCAGTGTAGTTGATCATGGTTCAATGTTAGTATGCATTGTCTGCTTTCAGTGCAAAATAGCTGGCTTATGGTGAGAGTGTCTCCTAAGGAATAGTGAATAAATTAGTCTCAGTATTTAATGGATAACTTTTTGCAACTCATATTCAGTAAGGGTATTTATTGTCTGGAAATGAATTACTAATAACTAAGCTCGTTGTGATGAGTATATGTGTGTTTTTACGTTTATTTAACGTCGCTACCGGTTGCCCATATGAGCAACGCCTCCTGAAGAGATTAGTTATTTTAGATTTGTGGAGCATAGTGCAATGATACAGACATAGACCCATTCCAGAATCTCCTCTGGTTCTTTTACGTGCATGGTGTAAAGCACCGACACGAGACCTCGGTTTACCGTACCATCTGAAAGACTGTTGAGTGTGTGTGTGTGTTTTACATTTACTTATCGTCGCTACCGGTTACCCATCTGAGCGACGCCTCCTGTAGATATTAGTCATTTTAGATTTTGGAGGATAGTGCAGTGATACAGACAGAAACCCATTCCAGAGTCTCCTCTGGTTCTTTTACATGCACGGTGTAAAGCACCGACACGATACCTCGGTTTAACGTCCCATCTGAAAGACTGTTAATTTTATTAGGGTCAGACGGGGGATCGAACTTGCATTCCCTGGATTACCAGTCCAGCGTGTTACCTCTGGACTACAGATCCGTCTGTTGAGTATATAAATGATTATATTATATATATATTGACTAGGAACAATTAACCACTATCAATCGTATTATTTGTTGCAGTGATGTCATGTTTACGTAGGTGGTAATTAATAAAGCCAATTAAGATAATATCGGTTATTAATTAGCGACAAGCTGGTTTATTTTGTGAGCTTGGATAGTGCAAGAAGGACAACAATCATATGTATTTGATGTAACATAAAACGATTGTATCCCTTGCACCGTTTGTCTGCCTCGGGAATTTCCGTAAATACGAAGTGATCAGAGCATAACTATGACGTATTGATTCTGACGTCACAATGTCTTTCTCTTGAGTCGAGATTGCAAGCGAAATAGCGCCCTCAGGCAAACACCTTGCAAAATTTATTCGGTAAATGAAAGCTGGCGGTGGCAATGACTATTACTCGGTATGCATTTAGCTTTAAATAGAGCGTTGGAATATTCTATTTATGCATACAATGCACAAATACACGATGTTTGCTAAAATTGTTGTCTCGCATGTCATGATGATACACATTGAGCATTGAAACACTATACGAGGTGAGATATTAAAGTTGTTGATATAATAATAAATTAAGATGTAAATATTAATACTACACTCAGCATAATGCATGTTTGAATACACCTACTTAAGCGATGCATTACCATTGTTTGTACATCTGCAATTATTGCATACATGTGAGCGATGCCCATGTATATACGCATTACTAATGGTGAGCTCTGAGCGAGCGAGAGAACTGTATGGTGATGAAAACTGAAATATTGATCAAACGTGCGTGCGTGCGTGCGTGCGTGCGTGCGGGTGTGCGTGCATGGTCAAGTTTATGACGGTATGCCCGATTCGAATTTGCTCACACGCCGTGCGTGTCCTGCTATACTTTAAAATTGACCACTAAGGCCAAACATAATAAATCAAATTTGAAGTCAAGAGTTAGATAATTGAACGTGCACGAGCGCAACCATGTATGCATGTATGTTCCATTAATGTCAAACCCCTTGCAGGGGACCTATACATGTTTTCCTGGGCAGGCCTAGCCGACCTAAGTGGTTAACCAGTACTAAGCAATATGTGTGTGAGGTGCCTAGCTCAATGACACTACATACGTGGCCTGACCGAGTATCGAACCACCCGGATCCGTTCGATTCCAAATCCGATACTTTACCACTGGACGCCACATGCCTAAACAACCATTTTAGGCTCGATAATTATATAACGGTCATAGTTGCTTATAGCGTTCATCACGGTGACGCAAGTTGAGAAATGTGTGTCGATATGTATCTAAATTAAAATCTTCGTGCCGGAAATATGCATTGTGGGAAAAAGCTAATCGAGGCCACATCGAGGTCGGAAAGCGTTCTTATGAGGTAGATTAAATAATAAATCTATGTCGTCTGGAAGCATACTGACAATCTTTATCAGTCAAATAAAATCAACAGGCGCAATACTATGGTACATTATCACAATTGTTGAACACAGTTGAATAAATAAACCATTTAAAATTGCGAATCGAGCATAAACATGGCTGCCATTTTATTCTTTTTGCAAGAACGCGCGCACCTGCAAATATAAATATATGTAGGTAACCATGTTGCCGGATGCATTGCGACAGTTCAGGATTGAATCCCGGTATGGATATCCCCCCCCCACTATTTTTTTGAATATTTCAGAATTCTATTTTTGTTATGGAAATCAAGTGTACAATTAAATAATTATATGAATATAAATGTTGTTTAAACTTCATACTTCATATTCTTTGCAAGGACATCATAAATCCGATTTGATTTCTATAATAACAAAATATACAATATAATATTTGCTGTAATATTAAAAAATTATCAAATTAAAGGTTTTTTTAAAAAACATATAGAACACCGTTATTAGCCTGGTCCATGGATTGAGCTATGCTATGAATCTGAAAGCGCGACGTTCTACAGAATGTATTACTGGCGACCACCGTACCATCTCACATACTTCCCGATCGAACCCGGGTTGCATTGGTGAGAAGCGAGCGCTAACCACTGCGCTAATCGGACAACCATGTCTTGTAAATAAATAACTGTTCTGTTCCTATTATTTGTTACCGAGAAAAGACCCCCCCCGTCAAAATAAGTTTATATGTTTTTCAACAATGTTTAAAGCGACACTACATCAATGAAAATGCAAATTTCTACAGAATGTAATTTCCTATTATATGGTATAATTGTTTTTAAATAAACGTCGTATATGTGGTTTGTTGACATAACAAAATAATGTAAATATGGTCGACATCCAAACGTAATACAACTCGTGTATCCTGAATAACACGATTTATGGTACTTATTTACCGTTATATCTCACATTTGTGCCTATGTATATTTATTTGTAGACTAATCTTAGTTAAATTATCTCTAAACGTCAATTCAGGAGCATGGATGCCCATTATATGAAATCCTACTTTCAATTTTGAATGTTTGCAGACCACAAACATACTGTTTATTGATTCAATTTTATTGTTCGAATGTATTCGGAAGAATTTGTAGTAGCAATGCATTTATACGTGAACATTGCATTTTATTTGCTTTTTACGATGTAAAGTCGCTTTAAGGCTTTGCCTTATTCCTATTATAATTTCCATGGAAGCAGTGAACACAATCAAGCAGCAAATACTCATACGCTAAATGTATTTCTCCAATCACACATCGATGGGCCATTCTCTCCGTGACTACTACAGACGGATATCCGGTCGGTCAGACGACGACGTAATAAAAGAAATTCGTGATATTTTATTCTCCACCATCAACGACTGTACTGATGCTACCGATCGTTGCGTTCGCATAGCTTATAGCTCGCAAATAATAGCAACCCAGTATTTGCATATCTGATTGCCGTTTGGACGTAATCAAACATTTGGTTTGGACAGGGGAGATTGCATAGCCGTTTGGGCGTAGTAATTATTTTGGTTTGCACAGGGGAGATTGCATTGCCGTTTGGACATAGTAAAACTTTTGGTGTGTAGAGGGGAGCTTCCATTGCCGTTTGGACGTAGTAAAACCCTTGGTTTGCACGGGAGAGATTGCATAGCTGTTTGGGCGTAGTAAAACTTTTGGTTTGCACAGGGGAGATTGCATTGCCGTTTGGGCGTAGTAAAACCTTTGGTTTGCAGAGGGGAGCTTGCATTGCCGTTTGGGCGTAGTAAAACTTTTGGTTTGCACAGGGGAGATTGCATTGCCGTTTGGGCGTAGTAAAACCTTTGGTTTGCACAGGGGAGATTGCATTGCCGTTTGGGCGTAGTAAATCTTTTGGTTTGCACAGGGGAGATTGCATTGCCGTTTGGGCGTAGTAAAACTTTTGGTTTGCACAGGGGAGATTGCATTGCCGTTTGGGCGTAGTAAATCTTTTGGTTTGCACAGGGGAGATTGCATTGCCGTTTGGACGTAGTAAACTTTTGGTTTGCACAGGGGAGATTGCATTGCCGTTTGGACGTAGTAAATCTTTTGGTTTGCACAGGGGAGATTGCATTGCCGTTTGGACGTAGTAAAACTTTTGGTTTGCACAGGGGAGATTGCATTGCCGTTTGGACGTAGTAAATCTTTTGGTTTGCACAGGGGAGATTGCATTGCCGTTTGGACGTAGTAAATCTTTTGGTTTGCACAGGGGAGATTGCATTGCCGTTTGGACGTAGTAAAACTTTTGGTTTGCACAGGGGAGATTGCATTGCCGTTTGGACGTAGTAAATCTTTTGGTTTGCACAGGGGAGGTTGCATTGCCGTTTGGACGTAGTAAATCTTTTGGTTTGCACAGGGGAGATTGCATTGCCGTTTGGACGTAGTAAATCTTTTGGTTTGCACAGGGGAGATTGCATTGCCGTTTGGACGTAGTAAATCTTTTGGTTTGCACAGGGGAGATTGCATTGCCGTTTGGACGTAGTAAAACTTTTGGTTTGCACAGGGGAGATTGCATTGCCGTTTGGACGTAGTAAAACTTTTGGTTTGCACAGGGGAGATTGCATTGCCGTTTGGACGTAGTAAATCTTTGTTTGCACAGGGGAGATTGCATTGCCGTTTGGACGTAGTAAAACTTTTGGTTTGCACAGGGGAGATTGCATTGCCGTTTGGACGTAGTAAATCTTTTGGTTTGCACAGGGGAGATTGCATTGCCGTTTGGACGTAGTAAATCTTTGGTTTGCACAGGGGAGATTGCATTGCCGTTGGGTAGTAAACTTTGGTTTGCACAGGGGATTGCATTGCCGTTTGGACGTAGTAAATCTTTTGGTTTGCACAGGGGAGATTGCATTGCCGTTTGGACGTAGTAAAACTTTTGGTTTGCACAGGGGAGATTGCATTGCCGTTTGGACGTAGTAAAACTTTTGGTTTGCACAGGGGAGATTGCATTACCGTTTGGGCGTAGTAAATCTTTTGGTTTGCTGAGGGAAGATTGCATTGCCGTTTGGACGTAGTAAAACTTTTGATTTGCACAGGGGAGATTGCATTGCCGTTTGGGCGTAGTAAATCATTTGGTTTGCACAGGGGAGATTGCATTGCCGTTTGGAGGTAGTAAAACTTTTGGTTTGCACAGGGGAGGTTGCATTGCCGTTTGGACGTAGTAAACCTTTTGATTTGCACAGGGGAGATTGCATTGCCGTTTGGGCGTAGTAAATCTTTTGATTTGCACAGGGGAGCTTGCATTGCCGTTTGGACGTAGTAAACCTTTTGATTTGCACAGGGGAGAATGCATTGCCGTTTGGACGTAGTAAAACTTTTGGTGTGCAGAGGGGAGCTTGCATTGCCGTTTGGACGTAGTAAAACTTTGGTTTGCACGGGAGAGATTGCATAGCTGTTTGGGCATAGTAAAACTTTTGGTTTGCACAGGGGAGATTGCATTGCCGGTTGGGCGTAGTAAAATATTTCGTTTGCACAGGGGAGATTGCATTGCCCTTTGGGCGTAGTAAATCTTTTGGTTTGCACAGGGAACTTGCATTGCCGTTTGGACGTAGTAAATCTTTTCGTTTGCACAGGGGAGATTGCATTGCCGTTTGGACGTAGTAAATCTTTTGGTTTGCACAGGGGAGATTTCATTGTCGTTTGGACGTAGTAAATCTTTTGGCTTGCACAGGGGAGATTGCATTGCCGTTTGGACGTAGTAAAACTTTTGGTTTGCACAGGGGAGATTGCATTGCCGTTTGGACGTAGTAAAACTTTTGGTGTGTAGAGGGGAGCTTGCATTGCCGTTTGGACGTAGTAAAACCCTTGGTTTGCACAGGGGAGCTTGCATTGCCGTTTGGGCGTAGTCAAACTTTTGGTTTGCACAGGAGAGATTGCATTGCCGTTTGGGCGTAGTAAATCTTTTGGGTTGCACAGGGGAGCTTGCATTGCCGGTTGGGCGTAGTAAAACCTTTTGTTTACAGAGGGGAGCTTGCATTGCCGTTTGGGCGTAGTCAAACGTTTGGTTTGCACAGGAGAGATTGCATTGCCGTTTGGGCGTAGTAAAGCGTTTGCTTTGCACAGGGGAGATTGCATTGCCGTTTGGGCGTAGTAAATCTTTTGGTTTGCACAGGGGAGCTTGCATTGCCGTTTGGACGTAGTAAATCATTTCGTTTACACAGGGGAGATTGCATTGCCGTTTGGACGTAGTAAATCTTTTGGTTTGCACAGGGGAGATTGCATTGCCGTTTGGACGTAGTAAATCGTTTGGTTTGCACAGGGGAGATTGCATTGCCGTTTGGACGTAGTAAAACTTTTGGTTTGCACAGGGGAGATTGCATTGCCGTTTGGACGTAGTAAATCTTTTGGTTTGCACAGGGGAGATTTCATTGCCGTTTGGACGTAGTAAATCTTTTGGTTTGCACAGGGGAGATTGCATTGCCGTTTGGACATAGTAAAACTTTTGGTTTGCACAGGGGATATTGCATTGCCGTTTGGACGTAGTAAATCTTTTGGTTTGCACAGGGGAGGTTGCATTGCCGTTTGGACGTAGTAAATCTTTTCGTTTGCACAGGGGAGATTGCATTGCCATTTGGACGTAGTAAAACTTTTGGTGTGCAGAGGGGAGCTTGCATTGCTGTTTGGACGTAGTAAAACTCTTGGTTTGCACGGGAGAGATTGCATAGCTGTTTGGGCATAGTAAAACTTTTGGTTTGCACAGGGGAGATGGCATTGCCGGTTGGGCGTAGTAAAATATTTGGTTTGCACAGGGGAGAATGCATTGCCCTTTGGGCGTAGTAAATCTTTTGGTTTGCACAGGGAACTTGCATTGCCGTTTGGACGTAGTAAATCTTTTCGTTTGCACAGGGGAGATTGCATTGCCGTTTGGACGTAGTAAATCTTTTGGTTTGCACAGGGGAGATTTCATTGTCGTTTGGACGTAGTAAAACTTTTGGTTTGCACAGGGGAGATTGCATTGCCGTTTGGACGTAGTAAAACTTTTGTTTTGCACAGGGGAGATTGCATTGCCGTTTGGACGTAGTAAAACATTTGGTTTGCACAGGGGAGATTGCATTGCCGTTTGGACGTAGTAAATTTTGGTTTGCACAGGGGAGATTGCATTGCGTTTGGACGTAGTAAAACTTTTGGTTTGCACAGGGGAGATTGCATTGCCGTTTGGACGTAGTAAAACTTGTGGTTTGCACAGGGGAGATTGCATGCCGTTTGGGCGTAGTAAATCTTTGGTTTGCACAGGGGAGAATGCATTGCCGTTTGGACGTAGTAAATCTTTTGGTTTGCACAGGGGAGGTTGCATTGCCGTTTGGACGTAGTAAATCTTTTCGTTTGCACAGGGGAGATTGCATTGCCGTTTGGACGTAGTAAATCTTTTGGTTTGCACAGGGGAGATTGCATTGCCGTTTGGACGTAGTAAATCTTTTGATTTGCACAGGGGAGATTGCATTGCCGTTTGGACGTAGTAAAACGTTTGGTTTGCACAGGGGAGATTGCATTGCCGTTTGGACGTAGTAAAACTTATGGTTTGCATAGGGGAGATTGCATTGCCGTTTGGACGTAGTAAAACATTTGGTTTGCACAGGGGAGAATGCATTGCCGTTTGGACGTAGTAAAACTTTTGGTTTGCACAGGGGATATTGCATTGCCGTTTGGACGTAGTAAATCTTTTGGTTTACACAGGGGAGGTTGCATTGCCGTTTGGACGTAGTAAATCTTTTCGTTTGCACAGGGGAGATTGAATTGCCGTTTGGACGTAGTAAATCTTTTGGTTTGCACAGGGGAGATTTCATTGCCGTTTGGACGTAGTAAATCTTTTGGTTTGCACAGGGGAGATTGCATTGCCGTTTGGACGTAGTAAAACTTTTGGTTTGCACAGGGGAGATTGTATTGCCGTTTGGACGTAGTAAAACTTTTGTTTGCACAGGGGAGATTGCATTGCCGTTTGGACGTAGTAAAACATTTGGTTTGCACAGGGGAGAATGCATTACCGTTTGGGCGTAGTAAATGTTTTGGTTTGCTGAGGGAAGATTGCATTGCCGTTTGGACGTAGTAAACCTTTTGATTTGCACAGGGGAGATTGCATTGCCGTTTGGGCGTAGTAAATCATTTGGTTTGCACAGGGGATATTGCATTGCCGTTTGGAGGTAGTAAAACTTTTGGTTTGCACAGGGGAGGTTGCATTGCCGTTTGGACGTAGTAAACCTTTTGATTTGCACAGGGGAGATTGCATTGCCGTTTGGGCGTAGTAAATCTTTTGATTTGCACAGGGGAGCTTGCATTGCCGTTTGGACGTAGTAAACCTTTTGATTTGCACAGGGGAGAATGCATTGCCGTTTGGACGTAGTAAAACTTTTGGTGTGCAGAGGGGAGCTTGCATTGCCGTTTGGACGTAGTAAAACTCTTGGTTTGCACGGGGGAGATTGCATAGCTGTTTGGGCATAGTAAAACTTTTGGTTTGCACAGGGGAGATTGCATTGCCGGTTGGGCGTAGTAAAATATTTGGTTTGCACAGGGGAGATTGCATTGCCCTTTGGGCGTAGTAAATCTTTTGGTTTGCACAGGGAACTTGCATTGCCGTTTGGACGTAGTAAATCTTTTCGTTTGCACAGGGGAGATTGCATTGCCGTTTGGACGTATTAAATCTTTTGGTTTGCACAGGGGAGATTTCATTGTCGTTTGGACGTAGTAAATCTTTTGGTTTGCACAGGGGAGATTGCATTGCCGTTTGGACGTAGTAAAACTTTTGGTTTGCACAGGGGAGATTGTATTGCCGTTTGGACGTAGTAAAACTTTTGGTTTGCACAGGGGAGATTGCATTGCCGTTTGGACGTAGTAAAACATTTGGTTTGCACAGGGGAGAATGCATTACCGTTTGGGCGTAGTAAATGTTTTGGTTTGCTGAGGGGAGATTGCATTGCCGTTTGGACGTAGTAAACCTTTTGATTTGCACAGGGGAGATTGCATTGCCGTTTGGGCGTAGTAAATCATTTGGTTTGCACAGGGGATATTGCATTGCCGTTTGGAGGTAGTAAAACTTTTGGTTTGCACAGGGGAGGTTGCATTGCCGTTTGGACGTAGTAAAACTTTTGGTGTGTAGAGGGGAGCTTGCATTGCCGTTTGGACGTAGTAAAACCCTTGGTTTGCACGGGAGAGATTGCATAGCTGTTTGGGCGTAGTAAAACTTTTGGTTTGCACAGGGGAGATTGCATTGCCGGTTGGGCGTAGTAAAACTTTATTACAGAGGGGAGCTTGCATTGCCGTTTGGGCGTAGTAAACTTTTGGTTTGCACAGGGAGATTGCATTGCCGTTTGGGCGTAGTAAATCTTTTGGTTGCACAGGGAGCTTGCATTGCCGGGGCGTAGTAAACTTTTGTTTCAGAGGGGAGCTTGCATTGCCGTTTGGGCGTAGTAAACTTTGGTTTGCACAGGGGAGATTGCATTGCCGTTTGGCGTAGTAAAGCGTTTGTTTGCACAGGGAGATTGCATTGCCGTTTGGGCGTAGTAAATCTTTTGGTTTGCACAGGGGAGCTTGCATTGCCGTTTGGACGTAGTAAATCTTTCGTTTGCACAGGGGAGATTGCATTGCCGTTTGGACGTAGTAAATCTTTTGGTTTGCACAGGGGAGATTGCATTGCCGTTTGGACGTAGTAAATCTTTTGGTTTGCACAGGGGAGATTGCATTGCCGTTTGGACGTAGTAAAACTTTTGGTTTGCACAGGGGAGATTGCATTGCCGTTTGGACGTAGTAAATCTTTTGGTTTGCACAGGGGAGATTGCATTGCCGTTTGGACGTAGTAAATCTTTTGGTTTGCACAGGGGAGATTGCATTGCCGTTTGGACGTAGTAAATCTTTTGGTTTGCACAGGGATTGCATTGCCGTTTGGACGTAGTAAATCTTTTGGTTTGCACAGGGGAGGTTGCATTGCCGTTTGGACGTAGTAAACTTTTGGTTTGCACAGGGGAGATTGCATTGCCGTTTGGACGTAGTAAATCTTTTGGTTTGCACAGGGAAGGTTGCATTGCCGTTTGGGCGTAGTAAATCTTTTGATTTGCACAGGGGAGATTGCATTGTCGTTTGGACGTATTAAACCTTTTGATTTGCACAGGGGAGAATGCATTGCCGTTTGGACTTAGTAAACCTTTTGATTTGCACAGGGGAGAATGCATTGCCGTTTGGACGTAGTAAAACATTTGGTGTGCAGAGGTGAGCTTGCATTGCCGTTTGGACGTAGTAAAACTCTTGGTTTGCACGGGAGAGATTGCATAGCTGTTTGGGCGTAGTAAAACTTTTGGTTTGCACAGGGGAGATTGCATTGCCGGTTGGGCGTAGTAAAACTTTTGGTTTGCAGAGGGGAGATTGCATTGCCGTTTGGACGTAGTAAAACTTTTGGTTTGCACAGGGGAGTTTGCATTGCCGTTTGGACGTAGTAAATCTTTTGGTTTGCACAGGGGAGATTGCATTGCCGTTTGGACGTAGTAAATCTTTTGGTTTGCACAGGGGAGATTGCATTGCCGTTTGGACGTAGTAAAATGTTGGTGTGCAGAGGGGAGCTTGCATTGCCGTTTGGATGTAATGACACTTTTGTGTGCAGAGGGGAGCTTGCATTGCCGTTTGGACGTAGTAACACTCTTGGTTTGCACGGGAGAGATTGCATAGCTGTTTGGGCGTAGTAAAACTTTTGGTTTGCACAGGGGAGATTGCATTGCCGGTTGGGCGTAGTAAAACATTTTGTTTACAGATGGGAGCTTGCATTGCCGTTTGGGCGTAGTCAAACTTTTGGTGTGCAGAGGGGAGCTTGCATTGCCGTTTGGACGTAGTAAAACTTTTGGTGTGCAGAGGGGAGTTTGCATTGCCGTTTGGACGTAGTAACACTCTTGGTTTGCACGGGAGAGATTGCATAGCCGTTTGGACGTAGTAAAACATTTGGTTTGCACAGGGGAGATTGCATTGCCGTTTGGACGTAGTAAATCTTTTGGTTTGCACAGGGGAGATTGCATTGCCGTTTGGGCGTAGTAAATCTTTTGGTTTGCACAGGGGAGATTGCATTGTCGTTTGGGCGTAGTAAATCCTTTGGTTTGCACAGGGGAGATTGCATTGCCGTTTGGACGTAGTAAATCTTTTGGTTTGCACAGGGGAGATTGCATTGCCGTTTGGGCGTAGTAAATATTTGGTTTGCACAGGGGAGTTGCATTGCCGTTTGGCGTAGTAAATCTTTTGGTTTGCACAGGGGAGATTGCATTGCCGTTTGGACGTAGTAAACCTTTTGATTTGCACAGGGGAGATTGCATTGCCGTTTGGACGTAGTAAACCTTTTGGTTTGCACAGGGGAGGTTGCATTGCCGTTTGACGTAGTAAAACTTTTGGTTTGCACAGGGGAGTTGCATTGCCGTTTGGACGTAGTAAACCTTTTGATTTGCACAGGGGAGATTGCATTGCCGTTTGGGCGTAGTAAATCTTTTGATTTGCACAGGGGAGATTGCATTGCCGTTTGGACGTAGTAAACCTTTTGATTTGCACAGGGGAGAATGCATTGCCGTTTGGACTTAGTAAACCTTTTGATTTGCACAGGGGAGAATGCATTGCCGTTTGGACGTAGTAAAACTTTTGGTGTGCAGAGGGGAGCTTGCATTGCCGTTTGGACGTAGTAAAACTTTTGGTGTGCAGAGGGGAGCTTGCATTGCTGTTTGGACGTAGTAAAACTCTTGGTTTGCACGGGAGAGATTGCATAGCTGTTTGGGCGTAGTAAAACTTTTGGTTTGCACAGGGGATATTGCATTGCCGGTTGGGCGTAGTAAAACTTTTTGTTTACAGAGGGGAGATGCATTGCCGTTTGGTCGTAGTCAAACTTTTGGTTTGCACAGGAGAGATTGCATTGCCGTTTGGGCGTAGTAAATCTTTTGGTTTGCATAGGGGAGCTTGCATTGCCGTTTGGGCGTAGTAAATCTTTTGGTTTGCACAGGGGAGTTTGCATTGCCGTTTGGACGTAGTAAATCTTTTGGTTTGCACTGGGGATATTGCATTGCCGTTTGGACGTAGTAAAACTTTTGGTTTGCACAGGGGAGATTGCATTGCCGTTTGGACGTAGTAAATCTTTTGGTTTGCACAGGGGAGATTGCATTGCCGTTTGGACGTAGTAAATCTTTTGGTTTGTACAGGGGAGATTGCATTGCCGTTTGGACGTAGTAAAACGTTTGGTTTGCACAGGGGAGATTGCATTGCCGTTTGGGCGTAGTAAATCTTTTGGTTTGCACAGGGGAGTTTGCATTGCCGTTTGAACGTAGTAAAACTTTTTGTTTGCACAGGGGAGATTGCATTGCCGGTTGGGCGTAGTAAAACTTTTTGTTTACAGAGGGGAGCTTGCATTGCCGTTTGGTCGTAGTCAAACTTTTGGTTTGCACAGGGGAGATTGCATTGCCGTTTGGACGTAGTAAAACTGTTGGTGTGCAGAGGGGAACTAGCATTGCCGTTTGGACGTAATAACACTTTTGGTGTGCAGAGGGGAGCTTGCATTGCCGTTTGGACGTAGTAAAACTCTTGGTTTGCACGGGAGAGATTGCATAGCTGTTTGGGCGTAGTAAAACTTTTAGTTTGCACAGGGGAGATTGCATTGCCGGATGGGCGTAGGAAATCTTTTTGTTTACAGAGGGGAGCTTGCATTGCCGTTTGGGCGTAGTCAAACTTTTGGTTTGCACAGGAGAGATTGCATTGCCGTTTGGGCGTAGTAAAGCGTTTGGTTTGCACAGGAGAGATTGCATTGCCGTTTGGGCGTAGTAAATATTTTGGTTTGCACAGGGGAGCTTGCATTGCCGTTTGGACGTAGTACATCGTTTCGTTTGCACAGGGGAGATTGCATTGCCGTTTGGACGTAGTAAATCTTTTGGTTTGCACAGGGGAGATTTCATTGCCGTTTGGACGTAGTAAATCTTTTGGTTTGCACATGGGAGATTGCATTGCCGTTTGGACGTAGTAAAACTTTTGGTTTGCACAGGGGAGGTTGCATTGCCGTTTGGGCGTAGTAAATCTTTTGGTTTGTACAGGGAAGTGTACATTGCCGTTTGGACGTAGTAAATCTTTTTGTTTGCACAGGGGAGATTGCATTGTAGTTTGGACATAGTAAACCTTTTGATTTGCACAGGGGAGATTGCATTGCCGTTTGGGCGTAGTAAATCTTTTGGTTTGCACAGGGGAGATGGCATTGCCGTTTGGATGTAGTAAACCTTTTGATTTGCACAGGGGAGATCGCATTGCCGTTTGGGCGTAGTACATCTTTTGGTTTGCACAGGGGAGATTGCATTTCCGTTTGGACGTCGTAAACCTTTTGATTTGCACAGGGGAGATTGCATTGCCGTTTGGACGTCGTAAACCTTTTGATTTGCACAGGGGAGATTGCATTGCCGTTTGGACGTAGTAAAACTTTTGGTTTGCACAGGGGAGGTTGCATTGCCGTTTGGACGTAGTAAACCTTTCGATTTGCACAGGGGAGATTGCATTGCCGTTTCGACGTAGTAAAACTGTTGGTGTGCAGAGGGGAGCTTGCATTGCCGCTTGGGCGTAGTAAAACTTTGGTTTGCACAGGAGAGATTGCATTGCCGTTTGGTCGTAGTAAAACTGTTGGTTTGCACAGGGGAGATTGCATTGCCGTTTGGGCGTAGTATATATTTTGGTTTGCACAGGAGAGATTGCATTGTTTACGATATTTAACACAGAACTATGCATGATGGTTAATTCCGAGAATGTTGACTGCCTCAGAATATTATGATTGTCGTTTGAAATGCAGGTCGTGTTAATTTCCCTCTTTGACAGTTATGGTGTTGACAGATACAACGATTAGCAATTCATTCCCAGACTGTCAAATGCACGTGACTAGTCTCAAGCCGTCTCCTACGCAATAAAGTGGATGATCGGCTGCGCATCCATTAATCTATTTTTCCTGGAAATATGTTTGGTTGAATGTCTACTACATTACACACTGCGAATAAATGTTTTAATTCATGTCTGATCTGATTTTGTGTGGAAAATATGTTCCATACAAACTGTAAAGATGCTACACGTTACAGATTGTGTTAAAAATGAATTAAGGGTAGGGCTGTAACTAATGTTGTTAAAACTTGTGGCCCAACCCATTTGCTTCAACATTTATTGACAATTCTTGTGCAAAACAATGACATAAATCGTATATACTATGCATAATTATACAAGTGTCTTCATTTGTTTTGTTCTGTATATTGCATAAAGTCTACATCTGCTATATCAAATTCCGTTATGTCGAATTATCCGGTTATCTCGAAGTCGGATCAAAGTCCCGTTTCAGACACTATCATTTTACATATAAATGGCTCCGTTTATATCGAATTCCATTAAGTCAAACTTCGATTATGTCGAAGTATTTTGTTCGGTCGACGGAATTCGACAAAACGGATGTAGACTCTATATAGAATGAATGCAATAAACTATGATTGAACTAAATGAATTAAGTCCACCGGAATAGTAAAATGTGCAAACATATCCAGATGTACACCGTAGTTCAAACTAGTCAGCATTAACCCTTTCAAAACCAAGTAACTGACATGGACTGGTCCATGATATTCTTAGGCCAATACATTAATAAGAAAATTACATTTGGGACAGTTCATTTATCAAAATGGGTACTTTTGTCTAAAAATAAAAAATGTTATGTTAATAATATTTTATTGCATTTTTTTCCATACAATACATTACATATATACATACAATACATTACATATATACATACAATTCTAAGAACAAATCAGAGATTAATATGTAATTATATGATTGCAGTATACGTTACATTTGTTTTGTCAAGGGGAAAAAAGCAAATGGGTTGGGCTACAAGTTATAACAACATTATTTACAGCCCTCCCCGTAAAAAGTAAAAATAGAAAATAGTAATAGTATTGGCAAAAAGTGCAGATCCTGATGAGATGGCTCGTCACGACCCGGTTCATCCGGATCTACACTTTTTTGTAAGCTTATTTAGAGGTATGTGGTGTTAGAAAGGGTTAATATAAAATTAGCCAGAATAGTTCCAGACGGTAAGTGTATCCAAGCTTGGAAAGCCGCTTCGATTTGTCTTTGTTAGATTTCGATTTTATGATAAAAACACTCATAGAGCAAACAGTAACAAGATGGAACGAGTCTCCAATGTGTAATATAGCGTTCATCCATACACCCCAGACTAATATCATACCGCATGATTTCCGCCTGCACGCCCGAGACTCACACCCTGATGACCTATCCGTCGTTAGCTCACGGTTTCATACTGAGCAATCGC
This sequence comes from Archivesica marissinica, assembly GCA_014843695.1. NCBI lineage: Eukaryota > Metazoa > Mollusca > Bivalvia > Venerida > Vesicomyidae > Archivesica > Archivesica marissinica. The sequence continues at coordinate 17,739,651 of CM026386.1, read as the reverse complement.
ATTTCCGATCAGGTCAACATACAATCAATAGCTCGAACTCATGGATAAAGTAATGTATTTGTGTACTATGGTCCATGAATGGATATAGTAACGTAAATGTGTACTATGGTCTATGAATCGATATAGTAATGTAGTTGTGTACTATGGTCTATGAATCGATATAGTAATGTAGTTGTGTACTATGGTCTACGAATGGATATAGTAATGTAGTTGTGTACTACGGTCTACGAATGGATATAGTAATGTAGTTGTGTACTACGGTCTACGAATGTATATTGTAATGTAGTTGTGTACTACGGTCTACGAATGGATATAGTAATGTAGTTGTGTACTACGATCTACGAATGGATATAGTAATGTAGTTGTGTACTACGGTCTACGAATGGATATAGTAATGTAGTTGTGTACTACGGTTTATGATATCCAAAGGCCATTGTCACGGTTTCTGCATCCTTTCATCAACCTTGCGTGTAAAACAGCACAATTAAGTAGGTACGTCTGGTAATTTGACGCCTTTAGTAGAACATGATGAGAACACGAAAATCTGGGTATAATAAAAGCTGACAAATGCAACGCGAGCAACGATGCAACATTCAGTGTGATGTATACACACTTCCTAATAAATAGCTCGTGATGTTTAGGATCAGTAGCATTAATGTGCCGGACTATACAGCCATAGGTTTCGAGTTCCATCATCACCAGCAACAATACCAACATTCTTAATCCGAGATTACAGACAGCAATGCAATACGTGCAGCATGCATCACCAGGGATGGTTCTGGATATCGAGACATTGTCTGACGTCATCCGAGCATAAATACGTCACTCAGAAGGACAGCATGTGACACACGGGTGGTAGTTATACACAATGTGCTAATAAAAATCCAACGTACACCAACCGATGTCAACGACCTTACTAAAGGCTATGTGAATCTCTCAAAGTAATTCATTTGAGGACAAGTTAATCCATTCTTCGCTTGCAAATCAATGGCACTTTAATACATTCTGGCCGTCAGTGTATAAGAGTTGTGTACATACAGGTTCAACGCAACATGTACGCACACCGATAAATAGTGAATAATATCATTTCTAACCATAACCATTATTATGATTAGTGCGCAAGCTGTTACAGACGGATCTGTAGTCCAGTGTTAACACGCTGGACTGGTAATCCAGGGATCGCAGGTTCGATCCCCCGTCTGACCCTAATAAAATTAACAGTCTTTCAGATGGGACGTTAAACCGAGGTCTCGTGTCGGTGCTTTACACTGTGCACGTAAAAGAACCAGAGGAGATTCTGGAATGGGTCTCTGTCTGTATCATGCACTATCCTCCAAAATCTAAAATAACTAATATATTCAGGAGGCGTCGCTCATATGGGCAACCGGTAGCGACGATAAATAAACGTAAAAACACACGCGCAAGCTGTTTCCAGGAACACCACATACAAGCTGTTTCCAGGAACACCACATAACTACCTAATTGCAAGCAGGCATACGCCCGCTAATTCCTAAACGAACACATCTTCACGATATAAGATAACTCGTTGTATATTGCAAGCAGGCATACCACTAATTCCTAAAAGAACACATCGTCACGAGGTAAGAGAACTCGTTGTATATTGCAAGCAGGCATACCACTAATTCCTAAAAGAACACATCGTCACGAGGTAGGAGAACTCGTTTTCTATTGCAAGCAGGCATACCACTAATTCCTAAAAGAACACATCGTCACGAGGTAGGAGAACTCGTTTTCTATTGCAAGCAGGCGTACGTCCGCTAATTCCTAAAAGAACACATCGTCACGAGGTAAGATAACTCGTTTTATATTGCAAGCAGGCGTACGTCCGCTAATTCCTAAAAGAACACATCGTCACGAGGTAAGATAACTAGTTTTATATTGCAAGCAAGCGTAGGTCCGCTAATTCCTAAAGGAACACATCGTCACGAGGTAAGATAACTCGCTTTATAATGCAAGCAGGCATACGTCCGCTAATTCCTAAAGGAACACATCGTCACGAGGTAAGAGAACTCGTTTTATAATGCAAGCAGGCATACGTCCGCTAATTCCTAAAAGAACACATCTTCACGAGGTAAGAGAACTCGTTTTATAATGCCTATTATTCAGACAGCAGATTTGTTGTGTTTCTATAAATATGCGAAAATTATAGACCCAGTTCCGCAGCTAAGAAATTTATTGCATTGTTACGTGTGACAAACTGACAATAATACGTTTTGGAGACAAGTGAACCATCTGATATACATTCTCCATGATGTACTACTGAACATAGCTTGCGGAAACAGCCAATTATCTGAGCAATTCCCATGCTGTGTTTTTGTGTACGGTATATGTATGTGTGTGTGTTTTACGTTTATGTATCGTCGCTACCGGTTGCCCATATGAGCGACGCCTCCTGAAGAGATTAGTCATTCTAGATGTTTGGAAGATAGTGCAATGATACAGACAGATATCCATTCCAGGGTCTTCTCTGGTTCTTTTACGTGCACGGTGTACATCACCGACACGATACCTCGGTTTAATGTCCCATCTGAAATACTGTTAATTGTATTAGGGTCAGACGGGGGCTCGAACCTGTGATCCATGGATTACCAGTCCATCGTGTTACCACTGGACTACATACCCATCTGATAAGTATTAATGGCAAACTCGCTATATATAAGACAAAATTAGAATTAGATATTCATATGCAATGTTCTGTGCAGTGAGCACAGTACGTTATTCGTACCAAACGTGTGGCAACCTAAGGGAATTGACACCGGGTCGCTGTAGCAAACATGCAGACAATGCTTTGATGGTGGTTTACTGAAGAGCCAGAAACTGTTTCCATATCTTATTGTGAATGTTGCACACATGAGGCACTTGTCATTTTATGGAGCCATTTTGTGAATTTATATTAGAACTACTTGACCAGCGGATGGATGCGGATACCACCGAATGATGCAACTAAGATTCCTACGCATTCCATTTATGCACCCTTGTTTGCAAACATTGACACAAAAACATTCTCAGTGAATTAACTGTGATTAGCTTCAAGCAGAAGCCACGAAGTTTACGCATTGGTTATTGGGTCTCTTGTTGAACTGATAAGTTGACTGTGACAGTTTATCAAATTACTATGGAACAAGGTAGGACACATGCGTCTGCGCATGTGTAGAGTAAGATATTCGTCCACAAATGTATGCGCTATCTAAAAGACAGAGTATAGAGTAAGATATTCGTTCCAACAGAATATGGTGCAAAGCCCACACGAATTTGACTGGCATAGACACGCACATTCCACTTGTGATATGTTGAAATGGAGAAAACAATTGCAAAGCTTGTTCTACATGACAATTAATGCTTAGGCTATCCGATTAGTGCAGTGGTTAGCGCGCTCGCTTCTCACCAATGCAACCCGGGTTCGATCCTCGGACCGGGAAATATGTGCGATGGTACGGTGGTCGCCAGATCGGACAGGTGGGTTTTCTCCGGGTATACTCCGGTTTCCTCCCACATGAATGACCACATATACGCCTTCATCCGCGCCAATGAGAATGATTAATATAACTTCCTAGAACTTGCTTCACAATCGTTGTAAAATAAATAAAGCTAAACAAAAATTAATGCTTCAGGGCTGCTCAACGGCTTCCGTTGTTTTTGTGTACACTGACCAGCATCACGTGCCAAAACGAGACTCCTGTTGTAATAGGTTATATTTCGTCATAAATGGCCATTCTTTATTATCTATATATAAGCCATATAATAAACACATTTATAGAGCTGTCTGACAATTCTGTACTGTCTGCCAGGAAAATGCATACTAAATTGTCGGCGGTCACCATTAAAACAGTAAAAACACACTATGGTGGAGGTAATAACCAAGACGTTATTCAAGCACTTTATGTTTCCTGTTTATGTTTATTTATTTATCGTCGCCACCGGTTACACATATGAGCGATGGGCCTCCTGAAGAGATTAGTCTTTTTAGATTTTTGGAGGATAGTGCAATGATACAGACAGAGACCCATTCCGGATTCTCCTCTGGTTTTTTACGTGCACGGTGTAACGCACCGACACGAGACCTCGGTTTAATGTCCCATCTGAAAAACTGTTAAATTTATTAAGGTCAGACGGGGGATCGAACCTTCGATAACATTGCACTATAAAGCTTTTATGTCGACCTCATTTCCGAATCAGTGAGTACAAGATAAAAGCACGTATTAATTAAATATTTTATATAATCATGAAGATGGCTTTCATGTATATGATCGACCTGCTGGTGATCGTTGGGAAACAGGTTGAGTTTGTTAAATGAATATGTAACACGTGGTGTTCCTTACTGCTTACTATACTATACTTCTTGGAAACTGCATTGAAGCGTTTTATATATACAGTTTCCAGCATTTCCGATAGCTCCGGGCTAGGGAGGGTATATAACTCTTAAGTGCATACTTCTCATACTACCTGTTCCGATTTAACGAATATTTATTAAAAGTTCAAACTTTTATCTTAATGTTGGTACCAAACTTTCCGGAATAAACTATAAGTTACCCGCATGTTGTTTTCTAATCGGTGACTCCAGCCGTAAATCTTAGTACCCCATTTTGAATATGCCGATGCCGGGGCAATCGCAAATTATACAACGCCAGTGATGGATACAACTGCTTTGTAACCAAGACACAATATAATTTATGAGGTTTTCTGATTTATTTCAATTCGTAAACAAATATATTTGATGAAAATCACTTTTGAACATACTAATTCCGAGTGTTCACGACGCTATCTATCTTACATTATGAATGAACATTTTCTGTCCCAGTTTACGAAACAGCTGATCAAATATCCCTTTTACTCGCGATAATAACTCGGAATTTTAGTTGATTTCGCAAATGATACTAATTATACATATTACATATACATTAAAAATGTGCTTAAATTCAAAGATTCATAGATATTGAAATGAATTTACATAAGAAATCCATGCTTTACAATGTCGTGGAATCGTACTCGATCAGTTTCGTACCGATTTCGTGTATAATACAATTATATGAAGATCAGTTCATTTATGAACAATCGACCTCAGAAGTGTCAGATGGTGAAATCAACTACTCGTGATCAATTGGTGACCTTTGCAAGTGGGATAAGTTTTTAACTTTCAATCCAATCCACCTAAATACTTTGTATGTTACACTATGTCGAATGTTTGATTCTTGAAATAAAAATATGTTTAAACTAAGTGGGATACAATGTAGTGCTATAATATAATATACATGTTTTTTCTGGGCAGGCTTAGTCAGTGCTAAGCAATGTATGTGAGGTACCTTGCTCAATAACACTACATACGTGGTCTGACCGAGTATTAAACCCGGACTCGATTCCAAATTCGACGCTCTACCACTGAACCACAGACGCCACAATGTAACATGAGAAGTAAATACGTGTAAGGTCCTAAACCTAGATGCAAAGGTCAGCAAACTAGTCAATGTTTGATCAAATTCTGATTTTACACTGCACATCCAATGGCAGGCTAATCTGGTTTGTTCAGAGGTTATCATATGGTCGTGGAAAGTTGCAAGTATATTGAATCTTTTAAAAATCCAGCTTGACTAGATGTTTACCTAATCTGGTTTGTTCAGAGGTTATCATATGGTCGTGGAAAGTTGCAAGTATATTGAATCTTTTAAAAATCCAGCTTGACTAGATGTTTACCTCAATGACATTGACTCTTGATTTTCAAAGTTTAGTGAACGCCCTCTGCCTAAGCAGTGTATACACGATTGACAAAATGATATTTCGAAAATATGTGTAGCAAAATGTAATGTCGAAAGGTCAATTGCACCAACGTTTATCAAGTTGTAAGCATGTAATAACAAACAGACGGCTGTAAAACAGTATTTAAAGCACTCAAAATCTACAATTTATGGAACAGATGTGATACTTTTAAAAATGCACTAAAATCTTTAATATATGGAACAGATGTGATACTTTTAAAAATGCACTAAAATCTTTAATATATGGAACAGATGGGATACTTTTAAAAATGCACTAAAATCTTTAATATATGGAACAGATGTGATACTTTTAAAAATGCACTAAAATCTTTAATATATGGAACAGATGTGATTCTTTTAAAAATGCACTAAAATCTTTAATATATGGAACAGATGTGATACTTTTAAAAATGCACTAAAATCTTTAATATATGGAACAGATGTGATACTTTTAAAAATGCAATGATCTATTTAAAATAGTGTTACTGTTAAGCACATAAAGTATGCAACTAGATAATACATGTTACTATCTTCTATAATTATATTATTACAAAAGTCATGTATATATAATTAACCATACTCATAGTTATGCAGTCCAGTGGTTACCATGCTGGACTGGTAATCCAGGAATCGCAGGTTCGATCCCCCGTCTGACCCTAATAAAATTAACAGTCTTTCTGGTGCGACTTTAAACCGAGGTCTCGTGTCGGTGCTTTACACCATGCATGTAAAAGAACTAGACTAGGTAGACATTCTATGCCTTAACCACATCATGTTGATGCATTGTACCATTTTGATAGAACATAATTAATTTCATTTCGATTACATCTGTTTCTCTATATTTGGTTTGATATCAAACTACGTAATTTTTCTAGTACGTCGGCTCATTTCCTATTAATATAATACAATTTAGATACGTGAAATAGATAACAAGAAAACATCCTTTGGAATGAGTTATTTTCTTGAAGAACCAACAAGTGAATTATGCACCGCTGTGTTGCGTAGTTTGAATAGTTCTACTTCAGACAGCACAGCATCCTATGAAATATGACTAAAATGGTGGTAAAAGAGTTGTGTTTTCTAGGGCAAAGCGTACATCGATAATAGCCAAGTGATGTTGCTTAAACACGTACAGTGAGGGTGACCAATTGATGTTGATCAAACACGTACAGTGATGGTGACCATTTGATGTTGATCAAACACGTACAGTGATGGTGACCAATTGATGTTGCTTAAACACGTACAGTGAAGGTGACCAAGTGATGTTGCTTAAACACGTACAGTGAGGGTGACCAAGTGATGTTGCTTAAACACATACAGTGAGGGTGACCAAGTGATGTTGCTTAAACACGTACAGTGATGGTGACCAAGTGATGTTGCTTAAACACGTACAGTGAAAGTGACCAAGTGATGTTGCTTAAACACATACATTGAGGGTGACCAAATGATGTTGCTTAAACACGTACAGTGAGGGTGACCAAGTGATGTTGATTAAACACGTACAGTGAGGGTGACCAAGTGATGTTGATTAAACACGTACAGTGATGGTGACCAAGTGATGTTGATTAAACACGTACAGTGAGGGTGACCAATTGATGTTGCTTAAACACGTACAGTGAGGGTGACCAAGTGATGTTGATTAAACACGTACAGTGATGGTGACCAAGTGATGTTGATTAAACACGTACAGTGAGGGTGACCAAGTGATGTTGATTAAACACGTACAGTGAGGGTGACCAAGTGATGTTGATTAAACACGTACAGTGAGGGTGACCAAGTGATGTTGATTAAACACGTACAGTGAGGGTGACCAAGTGATGTTGATTAAACACGTACAGTGAGGGTGACCAATTGATGTTGATTAAACACGTACAGTGAGGGTGACCAATTGATGTTGATTAAACACGTACAGTGAGGGTGACCAATTGATGTTGATTAAACACGTACAGTGAGCGTGACCAAGTGATGTTGATTAAACACGTACAGTGATGGTGACCAAGTGATGTTGATTAAACACGTACAGTGAGGGTGACCAATTGATGTTGCTTAAACACGTACAGTGAGGGTGACCAATTGATGTTGATTAAACACGTACAGTGTTGGTGACCAAGTGATGTTGCTTAAACACGTACAGTGAGGGTGACCAAGTGATGTTGATTAAACACGTACAGTGAGGTTGACCAAGTGATGTTGATTAAACACGTACAGTGATGGTGACCAAGTGATGTTGATTAAACACGTACAGTGAGGGTGACCAAGTGATGTTGATTAAACACGTACAGTGAGGGTGACCAAGTGATGTTGATTAAACACGTACAGTGAGGGTGACCAATTGATGTTGATTAAACACGTACAGTGAGGGTGACCAATTGATGTTGATTAAACACGTACAGTGAGGGTGACCAAGTGATGTTGATTAAACACGTACAGTGAGGGTGACCAAGTGATGTTGATTAAACACGTACAGTGAGGGTGACCAAGTGATGTTGATTAAACACGTACAGTGAGGGTGACCAAGTGATGTTGATTAAACACGTACAGTGATGGTGACCAAGTGATGTTGATTAAACACGTACAGTGAGGGTGACCAAGTGATGTTGCTAAAACACGTACAGTGAGGGTGACCAAGTGATGCTGCTTAAACACGTACAGTGAGGGTTACCAAATGATGTTGCTTAAAATGTTCAGCGATAACGGCCACATGATGAAGCTTAAACACGTACAGTGATGGTGACCAAGTGATGTTGATTAAACACGTACAGTGAGGGTGACCAATTGATGTTGATTAAACACGTACAGTGAGGGTGACCAATTGATGTTGATTAAACACGTACAGTGAGGGTGACCAAGTGATGTTGATTAAACACGTATAGTGAGGGTGACCAATTGATGTTGCTTAAACACGTACAGTGAGGGTGACCAAGTGATGTTGCTTAAACACGTACAGTGAGGGTGACCAAGTGATGTTGATTAAACACGTACAGTGATGGTGACCAAGTGATGTTGCTTAAACACGTACAGTGATGGTGACCAAGTGATGTTGCTTAAACACGTACAGTGAGGGTGACCAAGTGATGTTGATTAAACACGTACAGTGAGGGTGACCAAGTGATGTTGATTAAACACGTACAGTGAGGGTGACCAATTGATGTTGATTAAACACGTACAGTGAGGGTAACCAATTGATGTTGATTAAACACGTACAGTGAGGGTGACCAAGTGATGTTGATTAAACACGTACAGTGAGGGTGACCAAGTGATGTTGATTAAACACGTACAGTGACGGTGACCAAGTGATGTTGATTAAACACGTACAGTGAGGGTGACCAATTGATGTTGCTTAAACACGTACAGTGAGGGTGACCAATTGATGTTGATTAAACACGTACAGTGTTGGTGACCAAGTGATGTTGCTTAAACACGTACAGTGAGGGTGACCAAGTGATGTTGATTAAACACGTACAGTGAGGGTGACCAATTGATGTTGATTAAACACGTACAGTGAGGGTGACCAATTGATGTTGATTAAACACGTACAGTGAGCGTGACCAAGTGATGTTGATTAAACACGTACAGTGATGGTGACCAAGTGATGTTGATTAAATACGTACAGTGAGGGTGACCAATTGATGTTGCTTAAACACGTACAGTGAGGGTGACCAATTGATGTTGATTAAACACGTACAGTGTTGGTGACCAAGTGATGTTGCTTAAACACGTACAGTGAGGGTGACCAAGTGATGTTGATTAAACACGTACAGTGAGGGTGATCAAGTGATGTTGATTAAACACGTACAGTGAGGGTGACCAATTGATGTTGCTTAAACACGTACAGTGAGGGTGACCAATTGATGTTGATTAAACACGTACATTGATGGTGACCAATTGATGTTGCTTAAACACGTACAGTGAGGGTGACCAAGTGATGTTGCTTAAACACGTACAGTGATAGTGACCAAGTGATGTTGATTAAAATGTTCAGCGATAACGGCCAAGTGATGTTGCTTAAAAACGTTCAACGATAATGGCGAAATGATGTTGCTTAAAAACGTACAGTGATGGCGACCAAGTGATGTTGCTTAAAAACGTTCAACGATAACGGCCAAATGATGTTGCTTAAAAACGTTCAGCGATAATGGCGAAATGATGTTGCTTAAAAACGTACAGTGATGGCGACCAAGTGATGTTGATTAAAATGTTCAGCGATAACGGCCAAGTGATGTTGCTTAAAAACGTTCAACGATAATGGCGAAATGATGTTGCTTAAAAACGTACAGTGATGGCGACCAAGTGATGTTGCTTAAAAACGTTCAACGATAACGGCCAAATGATGTTGCTTTAAAACGTTCAATGATAATGGCGAAATGATGTTGCTTAAAATGTTCAGCGATAATGGCGATATGATGTTGCTTAAAAACGTTCAAGATAATGGCGAAATGATGTTGCTTAAAACGGTCAGCGATAATGGCGAAATGATGTTGCTTAAAACGTTCAGCGATAATGGCCAAGTGATGTTGCTTTAAAACGTTCAGCGATAATGGCGAAATGATGTTGCTTAAAACGTTCAGCGATAATGGCCAAGTGATGTTGCTTTAAAACGTTCAGCGATAATGGCGAAATGATGTTGCTTAAAACGTTCAACGATAAGGGTGAACTGAAGTTGCTTAAAACGTTCAGCGATAATGGCCAAGTGATGTTGCTTTAAAACGTTCAGCGATAATGGCGAAATGATGTTGCTTAAAACGTTCAGCGATAATGGCGAAATGATGTTGCTTAAAAACGTACAGTGATGGCGACCAAGTGATGTTGCTTAAACACGTACAGTGATGGTGACCAAGTGATGTTGCTTAAAAACGTTCAACGATAATGGCGAAATGATGTTGTTTTAAAACGTTCAGCGATAATGGCGAAATGATGTTGCTTAAAACGTTCAGCGATAAGGGCGAACTGAAGTTGCTTAAAACGTTCAGCGATAATGGCCAAGTGATGTTGCTTTAAAATGTTCAGCGATAATGGCGAAATGATGTTGCTTAAAACGTTCAGCGATAATGGCGAAATGATGTTGCTTAAAACGTTCAGCGATAATGGCGAAATGATGTTGCTTAAAACGTTCAGCGATAATGGCGAAATGATGTTGCTTAAAACGTTCAGCGATAATGGCGAAATGATGTTGCTTAAAAACGTTCAGCGATAATGGCCAAGTGATGTTGCTTAAAAACGTTCAGCGATAATGCCGAAATGATGTTGCTTAAAACGTTCAGCGATAATGGCGAAATGATGTTGCTTAAAACGTTCAGCGATAATGGCGAAATGATGTTGCTTAAAACGTTCAGCGATAATGGCCAAGTGATGTTGCTTAAAACGTTCAGCGATAATGGCGAAATGATGTGGCTTAAAACGTTCAGCGATAATGGCGAAATGATGTTGCTTAAAAACGTTCAGCGATAATGGCCAAGTGATGTTGCTTTAAAACGTTCAGCGATAATGGCGAAATGATGTGGCTTAAAACGTTCAGCGATAATGGCGAAATGATGTTGCTTAAAAACGTTCAGCGATAATGCCGAAATGATGTTGCTTAAAACGTTCAGCGATAATGGCGAAATGATGTTGCCTAAAAACGTACAGTGATGGCGACCAAGTGATGTTGCTTAAACACGTACAGTGATGGTGACCAAGTGCTGTTGCTTAGACACGTACAGTGATGGTGACCAAGTGATGTTGCTTAGACATAATGGAGATGACAGCCAGTTGATGTTATTTGAAGCGCCATCATTTATTGAATAACAGTGATACAGTTACCGTGCATACACATAAAATGGACTTCATACCCTTTAGAATAAATCATTTAAATGTCATTTCTAGGATAAAAGGGACGATAATTTAGTTTAGGATTATCACTATCTCACTACCAAATCCCCTAATCACCTAAACAAATAAGCACTTTGCACCTGAATAAGCACAGTAGAAATCTAACGAAAACACATGAAATGCTATATCCGCACTCTCCGGTATATAACACTTTCCTATTATATAAGTTCAGCCAGAGTTCTTGCCCAGACATACATGACAAAGAAGCCCATCAGAATTAATTGGAATATGTTGTTAATACCGTCCACATGAATATAATCAATATACCACAAAGGAATATTCCGGAATACGTGTAGCTTGGAGTATAACGAAGTTGATAACTGAATGAACGACCTTTTCGTGGCAACAGGCAACACTGCACATGACATGAGATCTGCATTTCATATTAAAGACTCGTGTAATCAAGAGTCTAATAAGATGTTCAATATGGAAATACAGACAAACAAATGACGGCCGTAGTTGGCAGTGTATCATTAGTGTACAATAATCATTATACAGCGTAATTGTATGTGAATAATGGATATGGTATGACTTGATTCACAGCAGGCATATTTAAGATGTATTACACAATAGTTATTTCATAAATTCCAAGTAAAATAACACACAATATAATAAAGATATATGATTCGAAATCAAGTCTAAAACTTTTCTAAGACATATACAAATTCGTCTTGTAAGTCACGTGATGACAGAAGTGATGCATGTCTGACGTTGACGTTAACTGACGTAAATCGCGTCGCTCATATGGACAACCGGTAGCGACGTTAAATAAACTTAAAAACCAAACAAAAAATATGTAATATATTACTGCCTACAATAAACTTAATATAAACCATTACATGTAACCTAGAAGAAAAACAACACATATTTACAAGGTATTATTATTTACAAGTTAAATATAGAGTGCTTAATATGCATCGGATAACAACGGTTCCATCAAAATCATCAATTTCAGGTTAACCATTTTCCTTTTATATATATTTGGTCCTCTCTACATCCGAATTGTTGGCTTAAGCCTTTTTCAAGGAAAACAAAAACCATCCGGCTAATTCATTTTCTTTAAGACTGTTATCTTAACAATATATATATTAACCACACATATATAGGAACACTCAATTATAATTCATTTTCTTCTTAACATTCAAAACTATTTACTCACTAATACAATAATTTGTGGTTGACATAATAATCTGAAATTCTATAGCATATACCTAGAATAGAGTTCACGTATATAATTATATTTTTCATTGTTATAGTATTATTCTCCTGTCTATTGCATATCAACCAATGGAAATGGAGAACAAATATAATAGTATTACCCTGTATTTCCTTCTAATCCACAGACTGGTATGTAGTCCAGTGGTAACACGCTGTACTGGTAATCCAGGGATCGCAGGTTCGATCCTCCGTCTGACCCTAATAAAATTAACAGTATTTCTGATGGGACTTTAAACCGAGGTCTCGTGTCGGTCCTTTACACCGTGCACGTAAAAGAACTAGATGAGACTCTGGAATGGGTATCTGTCTGTATCATTGCACTATCCTCTAACAATCTAAAATGTCTAATCTATTCAGGTGTCGCTCATATGGACAACCGGTAGCGATGATAAATAAATGTAAAACACACACCTAATCCCTTTCTTTCTACTGATGTTAAATTATATGTAAAATGTTCATTTCTTGATTGCATGTAACATACTGAAATAAGTAGTGTTTAAACTATGTATGATAGTTGATAAATGTTTCATGTTTGAATGTTTGAAGAATTATATATATATATATTTTATTGCATATGAACGTAGAAAGTCATAAATAATGGAAAGACATTAACAAGGAGCAATCTTATCTTGTTTTCAAAGCAGGTTATGTGTGATCTGTTTGGGTGAAGCATTTCTAGTTAATACATTATTTATTCATATTGGTGTTTCATAATGGTTACAGAGGTAGATCATTACGATAGAAACAGACATTCCATTTGAATTTTAAGAACACTTTTGTCCACATGATTGCAAAACGACATACTTGTGGTTTTATACCGTAACACGTTATCAGTAATCCAATGGCAACACGACTGACTTGCAATCCCAAGGGCGCCAGGTTCGATCACACGTATTACAATCGTTCGGGTGAGACTGTAAACTGGTGTCTCGTGTGGTTGCTTTCACAATACACGTACACGAACACACTCAACTATTTAAAAGCTATTTGTGTTTTGCTATGGAACTAATTTGTATGGAGTACTGCAAACTAGGTGACCGTGAAATGAAGCAATTACATACACACGTGACATTTATGTTGGTTGGAACTGATAGCTAGGCGGTATTACTGAAACAGTTTACGGGAAATGGTGCAACTACATACACACGTTGTGTTGAATGAAACTGAGAGTTAGGCAGTACTAATAATAACGTATAATGGCAGGGACGGATGCAATAATATGTTGTGTTGATTGGAGCTGAGAGTTAGCCTGCATTCAATGCAAACCGTACGGGCACTGGCGCAAATACATACACATCATGCCTTGATTGGAGCTGAGAGTTAGTCTGCATTCAATGCAAACCGTAATGGCAATGACGCACATGTACATACACACTATGCCTTGATTGGAGCTGAGAGTTAGTCTGTATTTAATGCAAACCGTACGGGCACTGGCGCAAATACATACACATCATGCCTTGATTGGAGCTGAGAGTTAGTCTGCATTCAATGCAAACCGTAATGGCAATGACGCACATATACATACACACTATGCCTTGATTGGAGCTGAGAGTTAGTCTGTATTTAATGCAAACCGTACGGGCACTGGCGCAAATACATACACATCGTGCCTTGATTGGAGCTGAGAGTTAGTCTGTATTTAATGCAAACCGTACGGGCACTGGCGCAAATACATACACATCATGCCTTGATTGGAGCTGAGAGTTAGTCTGCATTCAATGCAAACCGTAATGGCAATGACGCACATATACATACACACTATGCCTTGATTGGAGCTGAGAGTTAGTCTGTATTTAATGCAAACCGTACGGGCACTGGTGCAAATACATACACACCATGCCTTGATTAGAGCTGAGAGTTAGTCTGTATTTAATGCAAACCGTAATGGCAATGACGCATATACATACACACTATGCCTTGGTTAGAGCTGAGAGTTAGTCTGTATTTAATGCAAACCGTACGGGCACTGGTGCAAATACATACACACCATGCCTTGATTAGAGCTGAGAGTTAGTCTGTATTTAATGCAAACCGTAATGGCAATGACGCATATACATACACACTATGCCTTGGTTAGAGCTGAGAGTTAGTCTGTATTTAATGCAAACCGTACGGGCACTGGTGCAAATACATACACACCATGCCTTGATTAGAGCTGAGAGTTAGTCTGTATTTAATGCAAACCGTAATGGCAATGACGCATATACATACACACTATGCCTTGGTTAGAGCTGAGAGTTAGTCTGTATTTAATGCAAACCGTAAGGGTAATGACGCACATGCATACACTCTGCCTTGGTTAGAGCTGAGAGTTAGTCTGTATTTAATGCAAACCGTAAGGGCACTGGTGCAAATACATACACACCATGCCTTGATTAGAGCTGAGAGTTAGTCTAATGCAAACCGTAATGGCAATGACGCATATACATACACACTATGCCATGGTTAGAGCTGAGAGTTAGTCTGTATTTAATGCAAACCGTAAGGGCAATGACGCACATGCATACACTCTGCCTTGGTTAGAGCTGAGAGTTAGTCTGTATTTAATGCAAACCGTAAGGGCAATGACGCACATGCATACACTCTGTCTTGGTTAGAGCTGAGAGTTAGTCTGTATTTAATGCAAACCGTAATGGCTTTATGTGACTGAAGAAACTATTACAGAAATGAGATTCCTGGAGCTGTGACAAAATTGCACACATTTGCAGTGCGAACTGTAAAATTATATTGCAAAACGCTCACGCCCTCGGGCAATCGTGTAATTGGTTTTCAATGTTTCACGAAAAAACATAATTGAAATCAATAGTCTTAAAGCTATTGGAATAACTGTAGAGCTTCTGGGTCGACGTTTATTTCATGACCTCGTATGACTCCCACGTTAATCTTTAGGCTGTCCGATTAGCGCAGTGGTTAGCACGCTCGCGTCTCACCAATGCAACCTGGGTTCGATCCACGGACCGGTAAGTATGTGAGATGGTACGGTGGCACCAGATCGGACAGGGTGGTTTTCCGCAGGTAATCTGGTTTCTCCTCACATGAATGACCACATATACGCTTTCACCCGCGCCAACGAGAGTGATTAATATAAGTTGTTAAAACTTGCAATCGTTGTAAAATAAATAAAGGTTAAAGGTAATCTTTAAGAAGAATATGATTTCCAAAGCTACCTATCAAACAAACATGCCATACAAATGGTATCAACAACTAGAGTATATAACAATCGGAGATATGCAAACCGGGGCCCATCTGTGCTACCACTATGGCCACATGCCGTGACCAGTTTCTCCCAAAATCGAATCACTTCCCCCTGGATCAATCTTATATATATCCACAAAGTTTCATCGTAATGCATCGAAAACAATTTGAGTTATCCTTCCAACATATTTACTAACACAAAGACATTCACACACCCAAACACAATAATGTGTTCACAGTACATGTATGTAAATATAAAGGATATTAAATGAGTGGTCATTTGCTAATGCATTTATTTAACAAGTCGTCAGAAAACGAGCCTCTGACGTATATATAGTCTTCCTATTACAGTATATGGCTCACAGATGGATATGTAGTCCAGTGGTTAACATGTTGGACTGGTATTCAATGGATCGCAGGTTCGATCCTCGGTCTTACCCTAATTAACAGTCTTTCACCGAGGTCTCGTGTCGGTGCTTTACATCGTGCACGTAAAAGAACCAGAGGAGATTCTGGAATGCGTCTCTGTCTGTATCATTGCATATATCCTACAAATATCTAAAATGACTAATCTCTTCAGGAGGCCTCGCTCATATGGGCAACCGGTAGCGACGGTAAATAAACGTAAAACACACAGAGTATACTTATGGTTCACTTCGAAAAATAGCTCGAATGAGCCGTTTACGGTGTCACAAAACGTGCGTGCTAACCAGTGCCATACTTGAACAGTGAATGTACTACAAATACATTTAATGATGTACTTACTGACTTAAATGATCTTGATAAACTTGTATTTCTTATTCAAATGCATCCCGTAAACGTTACTAAGGACTACTTATTATAACAAATAGACAAGAAGCATTGAACACGGAGTATTACAATTATTATATATTGGTAATTATTATTTTGATCATTGGATGGAGCTGTTCAGTGCTCCGATGTGCCTCGTAGGAACACATGGACTCTGCTCATGGTGCGATTTAGTAATTCGGTGTGATATACAATGCTCGTGGTGGGGTTCGGTGGTCCCGTGTGATGTACTGTTCATGGTGCGGTTCGGTGGTCCGGTGTGATGCACTATGTTCATGGTGCGGTTCGGTGGTCCGGTGTGATGCACTATGTTCATGGTGCGGTTCGGTGGTCCGGTGTGATGCACTATGTTCATGGTGCGGTTCGGTGGTCCGGTGTGATGCACTATGCTCATGGTGGGGTTCGGTGGTCCGGTGTTGATGTACTGTTCATGGTGCGGTTCGGTGGTCCCGTGTGATATACAATGCTCATGGTGCGGTTCGGTGGTCCCGTGTGATGTACTGTTCATGGTGCGGTTCGGTGGTCCGGTGTGATGCACTATGCTCACGGTGCGTTCCGGTGGTCCGGTGTGATGCACTATGCTCATGGTGGGGTTCAGTTGTCCCGTGTGATGTAGTATGCTCATGGTGGGGTTCGGTTGTCCCGTGTGATGTACTGTTCCTGGTGCGGTTCGGTGGTCCCGTGTGATGTACTGTTCATGGTGCGGTTCGGTGGTCCGGTGTGATGTACTGTTCCTGGTGCGGTTCGGTGGTCCCGTGTGATGTACTATTCATGGTGCGGTTCGGTGGTCCCGTGTGATGCACTATGCTCACGGTGCGGATCGGTGGTCCGGTGTGATGCACTATGCTCATGGTGAGGTTCAGTGATCAGACGTGCTTGGTATTGACCAATGAACTCTGCTCATGGTGCGGTTCAGTGATCAGAAGTGCTTGGTATTGACCAATGAACTCTGCTCATGTTGCGGTTCAGTGATCAGACGTGCTTGGTATTGACCAATGAACTCTGCTCATGGTGCGGTTCATTGATCAGACGTGCTTGGTATTGACCAATGAACTCTGCTCATGGTGCGGTTCAGTGATCAGACGTGCTTGGTATTGAGCAATGAACTCTGCTCATGGTGCGATTCAGTGATCAGACGTACTTGGTATTGACCAATGAACTCTGCTCATGGTGCGGTTCAGTGATCCGGCGTGCTTGGTATTGACCATTGAACTCTGCTCATGGTGCGGTTCAGTAATCCGACGTGCTTGGTATTGACTAATGAACTATACCCATGTTGCGGTTGATCCAATGTGTCGAACGCTACTCACAAGAAATATTGATAGAGACCGGTGTTATGGAGCTCGAAAGATGGTAAGTATCTGACGCCATGGAAAAGGCTGTAAGCCAGTTTGATTCTTTACGGACCAGTTTCTTGTTGGTGTTTATGCTTGTCGGATTATAATCTGTGACATCAATATTAAGTTCATATTGTAAGGTATTTTTAAATTTTTTTAAACCATTTGAAATTATACTTTAGCTTACGGTGTTTATACATTTTATAGATATATTTGAGCGCGTGTATTATATAAACTGTATATTATATAGTTGGATTGTCGTTCGGCTTGTGGGCTGGGTGACCATTTATTACACAACGGTTTGATGCATAGTTGCAAGGAATTACACAAGTCACTATGATACAACATTCACTTACTAACTGACTGAATTGACTTGTTTGGCTGTCCGATTAGCGTAGTGGTTATCGCGCTCGATTCTCACCAATGCAACCCTGGTTCGATCCTCGGATCGGGAAGTATATGAGATGGTACGGTGGTCGCCAGATCGGACAGTTTGGTTTTCTCCGGGTACTCATGTTTCCTCCCACACGAATGACCACATATACGCTTTCATCCGCGCCCACGAGAGTGATTAATATAAGATGTTAAAACTTGCTTCGCAATTGTTGTAAAATAAATAAAGTTTTAAAAAATTTACTTGACCTAATTGACCTTTCTGCCGATTTTGATTGACAGCTGGCGTTAGCCAATCGCATCGCACCATTCGCGCACACCCCCGGCAACGGTTTATCGCCGCCATCTTGTTAGACAAACAATGCATATTAGACACACTAGTAACGAGTAGACAAATTTGAAAAGGCGTGAATTTGATCGAAAATACGGGTTTAAAATTGTTTTAATGATGTTGAAAATGTGTAGCTTTGGTGTGTGGGTTAGTTATAGTACACAATTAGTCGATATCCTGGTGATCGACGTTAAATTCAACCCATTTCAAAATCCTTGGACAAATCTAAAAGTGTGTATATGAACCACAAAATACCAGACAGCTGCTTTAAAAACAATGCATCTATAAAAACACCGACTGACCCCATATAGTCATTCTTTTCTCACAAACACAGCAATCAAATTTAAGCGTGTCACACTGTTTATTGGGAGCAATCAACAACTTACCCACTAACGGTACATCACAGAGACCGCCGAGTTATAATACCCGATAGGGGCCACTGCTATCAAGATCAAAGTATTTCACATCGGAATTTAGCACTGATTGTGCTAATTGGTCAATTATAAAATGTGTGCACATAATTATATAATTGATTACTACACCGAGTCATTGTTTTATCGTTCTGTTAGATAAACGAGTTATGTAGTAACATTTTAATCAAATCTGATAACGAGTGATCGTGATCTGAAATTATTTTTTGAAAAATATTTAAAATTAATTAATGCTGTCTGTCATTGACAATGGTGAAAAGATGTAGTTACGGGCTGTGTGACAGTGATGTAGATATCCAGATCGATTGATAGGTGACGTTAAATTCGTGCCATTTTCAAAACCTAAGACAAATCTTGAAAACATGTCTAAGGTGGATTAAGTTGTGTGAACGACCAAACGACCAGCTGAATACATCCAAAATTAATGCAAACAGATATATTTGCACAAAAGTAAGTTGAAATTAATTTATTTATGCATAATAAAATATTTCGAAAAAATATATTCTGCATTAATAGATCTACCGTTCACAAGAGATATGTGAGTATAGTGGTGATTATACATGTGGTTCATACATATTGTCGTGGATGGTGGACTAGGGATCAGATAGTAGTAATAGTACCCATGCATGTGCAGAGCTGTGGGATTCCCATATTAGCTCAGTGAACGTACTGGTGTTCAGTTTTTGGGCCTAATGTTCGAGTCTTCTAGGAGGCATAGGGTCGAGTCTCTCAAGACGGTGGCATATTTCATTTCTTGTGATGTCAAAGTTGACACGATGTGGTTGTTCACTCTTCCGTTGATTGCGCAAGCATTTACCACGAACACTTAACACGTCCTCATCCGTATATCTGTACTTTAGAGAAATAACATTCACACCTACGTCTATTATGAGGTGGGCTGTTGACAAATTAATCAATTACTGGAGAATATATTATTTTTCACACCTTCATTGGTCGGCTCAAACATTTGTGATGCTGGCTTGTATGCCAATGTTTTATCAGCTTTAGAGCTGAGCCGTGCCATATGTCCAAGCCCTTGAATCATGTATAAATATCATGCTCTTCACATCAATTTCATTACAACCATGGCGTCTATTTTTCCATGCGTTTTTTGCTCTCGTCACGTTTCCAGCCGTATGCATGCTCTTAGCTGCGATAAGTGCCACCGTTGGAATCATCGAAAATGCGGAAAGATTTATTTATTCTCCCCCATTCACTTTAATTAATCTTGATTAGTGGCCTGAAACCTAGATAGATAATCACTCCTGGTATGGCAAACACACGGCTACATAGTCCCATTCATAATTGTGTCTAATTACCTAAATAGCTAATAATAGCATTATTATAATGGGCCTGTATAGTGCAGTACTATATATATATAAAATACGAACCTGTGATTATACGAATGCACTAGTATACGAAACTACCATTAGACGAACAAGGGATTATACGAAATCACCTGAATTCACCTAAAACCCTTGCCTTCTTGCTTTCAACGAGATATTCTTATCTGGGTGAAATAAAACCGAGAAATTCGACGGAATTTTATCTAGATTAACTCGATGCAGGTCTGCGTTAGACGCCATTTTGTTAGATAGCTTGTCTCGCGTGGTTACAGCGAGCACCTGTAACTATGGGGGGCGTGCCTAAGTAGCGTTTGCAGAAAGGTCAATTGTAATTGTTTTCCTTGACTTTACTTGTCTTGGCTTGATTGCACTCGTCTGACCTGACGTGCCCTGACCTGGCCTGATTTAATTGCTTACTTACTAACTTATACAAGCATTTACTCTGGGAATACACACCGTATCGGTGCTTTGTTTCTCCACTATAATTATACACTATAAATATGTCATAGACCACTCATATATTGGGGGAATAAACGAATAAAGTGCGTCAATAACCTCTATTCATTTCTGCGCATTTGTAACAGGAATATCACCGGAGGAGAATACCATTCCAATGCCGCCGAAATCGACGTAAAATGACAGAATATTCTAGATAAAAGCTTTAAGACATATCGTTTCCTAATTAGAGTATCGAAACAGACAAAATATGACATATCCCCCTATATATACTCGTAGATACGTATACGCAGAGAAATAATGCAAACTCGGTATTGTTTAATGCAATGATATATTTATGAAAAATGATTATATTTATTCATACTCATTACTCTGCAATATACCGTCTCCGTGGCCCAGTGGTTAAGGCGTCCGCCTACGGAGCGGGAGGTCGAAGGTTCGAATCTCGTTCGTTCTGATATGGCCGGTTGGTGAGCCGCCAGCTAGTTAAATAATGGTTACCGATTGCCTACCAGACTGGCGCCTGGCATACAAGCATAGGATTCGGGAAGTACTGATGTCCATAAAAAGAGGTGTCTCATAAGTCAGAAATGACTGGCCCTTTAAATAGGGGTGACACTATAATAAACAAACACTTTACTTTACTTTACTTTATAGCTAGTCTTTTAGTATGACTGAACTATGGGTCATAATGGATTTACCCGCACCATAGTGATGTAGTAAAAGTGTAACGCGGCTGTATTTATGCATAACATGTTCTAGTAATGTCAATCCATGTCATATAATTACCTTAGACATTGTGCCGTAATAATTTTGGTATTAATTTGTTATTTAAAGCGACACTACATCAGTGAAAACTGGATGACCGCTATATGAAATCCTACGTTGTATACCACAAAAAAAATGTTACATAGATTCAATGTTAGTGTTCGATGTATTCAGAAGAATGCATTTATAAGTGAAAGAAATGCATTTGATTTGCTTTTTGCGATTAGATGTAATGTCGCTTTAATGATATATAGCTATGTATGATATCTGTATAGAAAACAACCACCAAATCTACTCTCATACTACTAGTACGAGGCTTGATCTGAGCTTGCTAAGTTCTATATTTAACAATGAGAGCAGATAAAGTCCGATTTATCCATAAATGCATAGCGGTCCTTTTAGTTGGAATCCTTTGTTTTTACAGTTTTTCCCTAACCATATGTTGTGTTATGATAATATGATTTTATCCATATTATGTTAGTTAATTGATAATATTAATATACATATTGTTTACACATTGGATATACTGCAGGATATCTGTCGAGATATAGAAAACATAATAAATATAATATGAGAAAGTGGTAGAAAATTGGTAGCATGTTGTGCAAAGGAAATAACGATAAAAACAGAGGAAACAAATTAAGAGGACCTACATACTATTAGGGAGTATTCAGAGGCAGTAACTGACCGATGTCTCTCATTTCGTTATAATGTATTTAATAGGAATACTTGGAGTAGGAGTAATAGGAAAGCGAGTGTAACATACTGTATTTATATCATTTCATGTCATAGATTTCCTTTAGAAAGTATATGCGACTATTTGTTTACAGTATTAATTTTTTGTCCGCCTCCATGGTCGAGTGGTTAAGGTCGCTGACTTGTATACCACTGTAATCTAGCATCAATGATGGTCACGGTTCGAGCCCAGCTCAGGCCGTGTCTCATTTATATGAAACAGTTGGCAGTTTCTTACGGAGGTTGGTGCACCCAAGTACTGGTTAACCGCTGGAGCCTACCCAGGAAAGGTGTTGTTAGGTAAGCAAACTGCCCGCCGGCGTTATAGCCCAAAATGGTGCTGATGCAGGCGTAAAACCCGAAATATAGCATATAACATAACATAGTATTAATTTGTGATTTTAAGCTAACACTTTATTTATTAATTTAATAATATTTTATTGCAACTTTTTCCATAATGATGAATACAATTTACAAATCACAATAACATTATTGTCACATTAATAACATACATAAATCCTGATAATATCCATATACATATACATGACATTTTCAAAGTGCAAAAATATTGGGCTACACGTTTTGAAAACATTAGCAACATCCCTTTCCAAAAGGTCAAATTTGCTATCAATTTGTTCCGATGTATGTAGTACTAATATAAGTAAGTCTTTCAAGAATAGTATTGTAAAAGTATTTTATTTATGTACGATATCCGCGCAAAGCAACTATAGCGTTCGGTGCTTATCTAATGTCATGCCTGTATCTAAATTGTGTGTATGTTGTATCATTGTTTGAAATAAACTATGTTTAATATAATAATGTTCAATTCGGTAAATATAAGAATTTGCGGATATATTTTAATTATTATGTGATATTAATTAAGCTTAATTTGACACGGTTTCGTTGGAATGTTTAAATACTATGTGCTGTATAATAGATTGATCAACTAAAGTGACAGCCATTTTCATAAGTCTAGCGGTAAAACGGGAGGTAACTGTGAGTGTCCACACCGCTTCGTGTCTCATAAATGCATATTTATCGTCGCTACCGGTTGCCGATATGAGCGACGCCTCCTGAAGAGATTAGTCATTTTAGGTAGCCTTGGAGGATAGTGCAATTATACAGACAGAGACCCATTCCAGAGTCTCCTCTGAATTCTTTACGTGCACGATGTAAAGCACTGACACGAGACCTCGGTTAAAGTCAATCGGACATGGATGACTGCACTTCAGTTTTCGTTTTAATGGTAACAGCATACAGTTAAATGCTGCTGCATAGTAAATGTGTGAACTTTCATTTATTTCATTGAACCGATAGTATAGAGTCAGGCAATACTTGGACTAATTATCAGTGCAGCACTTGGATGCAATTCGAACTTAGTTTGTCTAGAGGATAACGCATGGAGAGCAGCATCATCCTATCCCTGGTATTTGATACAAACAGTACATGCTTGACGCCAGAGATGTTCCATTAAAACTCTATGTCCATCTTTCTTCGTTCTTAAGATACAAGCCTGCATAATTTACTTTAGAAGTCAATGGGAGAAGATATTTCGCTGAGTGCGACCAATGGCATTACCCGATTTCTAACAATATCGAGTTATAACCCCGCACCTCTATATATCCAAACATATATATCAACATACAATGACCACTTTTTGAACTACCCATTCACAGACAGACAGGCAACCAGTCAGATAGACATATGCAGCCAAGACCAACAACACCCGTTCCTAACGCGGGTGTTAAATAATCTTCAATGTATTGCATTCCATACACGACCTAAACCAAATAAAAATGTTCTTCAATGCATTGCATGCAGTGTATTCCACGCATCACCTGAACCAATTAGAAATGTTCTTCAATGCATTGCATGCAGTGTATTCCAAATACGACCTGAACAAATTAGAAATGTTATTCAATGTATTGCATTCAGTGTATTCCAAATACGACCTGAACAAATTAGAAATGTTATTCAATGCATTGCATGCAGTGTATTCCAAATACGACCTGAACAAGTTAGAAATGTTTTTCAATGCATTAAATTCAATGTATGCCACACACCACCGGAACCAAATAGAAATGTTCTTCAATGCATTAAATTCAGTGTATTCCACACACAACCGGAACCAAATAGAAATGTTCTTCAATGCATTAAATTCAGTGTATTCAACACACAACCGGAACCAAATAGAAATGTTCTTCAATGCATTAAATTCAGTGTATTTCACATACAACCGGAACCAAATAGAAATGTTCTTCAATGCATTAAATTCAGTGTATGCCACACACAACCGGAACCAAATAGAAATGTTCTTCAATGCATTAAATTCAGTGTATTCCACACACAACCGGAAACAATTAGAAATGATCTTCAATACATTACAATTACATTCAGTGTATTCCACACACCACCTGAACCAATTAGAAATGTTCTTCAATACAATCTTCCACAAACCACAACAACCAATTAGAATGTACCTCAATATACGGTATTCAATGATCCAGCACCAATCGTATTAGCAATGTTATAAATATATTTTCCAAGAAAAACGAATCCATACAAGACCAAAAAACAATTATATCCCAGACGCAGGAGGTCTTATTAAAGACGATTCATTAAAAGTCAATAAGACCTTGTCGCAAAACGATCTGGCGTCAAGACAACTGGAAGACTGTCGTAAATCTTGTGTCAAATGACTAAGATAATATAGAATCATTGCTTTTGCGTGAGCGAGCATCAATTGTGTTTATAAAGCGTCATCCGAGCACGGAACGGATTTGAATTAAGAAAGAATGGTATATGAGCTTCCGCTTTCGTTATTGAAATGGCCTCTAGCCATTGGGTAATTTAACGATCGAATATCTCACTGAATGTTGTACGAAGGAACTCCAGACATGAGTTTCTCTTTGCTGTCTGACTAGGGAGAAAAAAGCTTGTACAACACAATATGTTCAGTGGTTAACAGAAAACTAATGAACTAATGCTACGATTGGATAGTTTTTGTCTCTCAGTGACACAGAAATAATGGCATTCAACTTTTTGAACATTCCCAGTTGTTGAAAGCGGACAATTATAATAAAGATGATACGAAGCTAAGAAAATGGTTGAATAAATAATCAATAAAGTGTGTTTCATGTATATATTATACTACTAATCGCATAAATCATGTATATACATACATGTAGTCAAATTAAATCACGCAGAGTATTCCACACATACCTAGTAACCAATTAGAAATATTCTTCATTGTTTTGCATCAACTGAAACACTTAGAAATGTTCTTCAATGCATTGCATTCATTGTATTCCACACACCAACTGAACCAATTAGAAATGTTCTTCCACACACCAACTGAACCAATTAGAAATGTTCTTCCACACACCAACTGAACCAATTAGAAATGTTCTTCCACACACCAACTGAACCAATTAGAAATGCTCTTCAATGCATTGCATTCATTGTATTCCACACACCAACTGAACCAATTAGAAATGTTCTTCAATGCATTGCATTCATTGTCTTCCACACACCAACTGAATCAATTAGAAATGTTCTTCAATGCATTACTTGTATACCACACACCAACTGAATCAATTAGAAATGTTTTTCAATGCTTTCCTTGTATTCCAAACACCAACTGTATCAATTAGAAATGCTCTTCAATATATTGCATGCGGTATATTCCAATCACCAACTGAACCAATTAGAAATGTCTTCAATGCGCATTCAGTGTATTCGAATGTGATTAAAATACTATTACTATAGTTTAAAAACACCCTAAGAATAAGTGTCTAGTTCAACAAGACAGCTGGATAGGGCTAGCACATATAACTAGAGGTCATCGAAAACCCACCCCTCGTGTAAATGTGTTTTTACATGAAAAATAGTAACTATGTAAATACATAGTTTTAAACATTTTGGAATATGTTTAGTTGTTCAGTTTGTGTTTTGTAAGAAAGATGTGATATATCTTTGGTGGAATCCTTAGTATTTAGTATATAATGTAGGTGTTCATTTTCTATGTCCTCTAGTATATAATGTAGGTGTTCATTTTCTATGTCCTCTAGTATATAATGTAGGTGTGCGTTTTCTATGTCCTCTGGTATATAATGTAGGTGTGCGTTTTCTATGTCCTCTAGTATATAATGTAGGTGTGCGTTTGCTATGTCCTCTGGTATATAATGTAGGTGTGCATTTTCTATGTCCTCTAGTATATAATGTAGGTGTGCATTTTCTATGTCCTCTAGTATATAATGTAGGTGTGCGTTTGCTATGTCCTCTGGTATATAATGTAGGTGTGCATTTTCTATGTCCTCTAGTATATAATGTAGGTGTGCAATTTCTATGTCCTCTAGTATATGTGAGTGAGAACATGGTGCTATAAAAGAAGAACACGCGTAGCAATACTCATTAAAATGCATCTCAAGTTCTTCGTTCTGTGTTCGTAATAAAAAAGTCGAAATTTATAGCAGCAAATTGTATCGATCAAGGAAGCAAGAAGATGAGATTAAATCATGAAACAATATACAGTCTACATCCGTTATGTCAATGTCGGCTATGTCGAATATTCCGGTTATCTCGAAGTCGGATAAAAGTCACGTTTCAGACACTATCATGTTACATATAACTGGCTCCGTTTATATCGAGTTATTAAGACAAATTTCGGTTATGTCGAAGTATTTTGTTCGGTCCGACGGAATTCGACCTAGCGGATGCAGACACAACAGTAAAGAAGAACAATTGAAATATGTTCACACGTTAGTAAATGTTATGGCTTAAAATGTACGTGAGGTATGGCAAATTCAATAAATATCCATATTTAAGGTTCCAAAATGGTAAACACATGGTAAACACATGGTGATCAATACTGCTGATAGCATGGTTTTCATTGGAGGGAGACAATATCGCACATTAATACGCGATTTGGCTTATATATACCTTAGGTTTAAAATTACATTTAGTTTCGTGTTCTTGGCACACACATCCAAGGGAATCACAGAACGTGGCTTCTTAGCACAGGTTGCTGCTTAATAGAGGTGTCATGTATAATAACCCAACATATTTGGAATCTGGAAACTGGTGCTTAATACAGGTTGGCTGCTTAATAGAGGTGACCACTAACACAGGATTGACTGTATTCATTACTCGTAGAATTATTAACGATTATTATATGATATATCTCTATTTCGTAATAAGCCATGTCTGGCCCATGAACAAAGCATCAATAGAAAACATTACAAAGTGAAACATGTATGGTAATATGGTGACGGACACTAATCTCAGCAAAGCATCAATACACAACATTACAAAGTGAAACATGTATGGTAATATGGTGACGGACACTAATCTCAGCAAAGCATCAATACACAACATTACAAAGTGAAACATGTATGGTATTATGGTGACGGACACTAATCTCAGCAAAGCATCATTACAAAACATTACAAAGTGAAACATGTATGGTAATATGGTGACGGACACTAATCTCAACAAAGCATCAATACACAACATTACAAAGTGAAACATGTATGGTAATATGGTGACGGACACTAATCTCAATGAACAATTATGGGAGAGATATACAGTCTTATAAACAAAAACAACGTACACAAAAAACAACAATTGAGTATTAAGCATTGAAAACAATATTAACTAGTATTGAGATCTGTTTAGATGTTGATAAATGATCCACGAAGTTCAAATGCTTTAACACGTATAAAGATAACTTCCGAACTTCATTTTGTTTGTTTTTGTTTTTTGTGGTTTTTTTTTTTTTTGTTTGTGTTGTTGTGTGTTTTCACGTATAAAGATAACTTCCGAACTTTCATTTTGTAATTGCATTAACTTAACAAATGTAACCATTATTATAGTAGGTATATACCAATACTATATTTTTATACTATGTAATTACAGCTACACGCATTACGTTGTGTGACATATCACTTGTTAACAATAAGGCTTCTATTAAAGCAGCATTACATCGTAATAAAGGATGTTGTGGGTAAATATAAATACTAATGTGTGTGTGTTTACAAAAATCGAAATAGTCGCTCAGAACCGATAAAATTCCAATAAATTTAAACCGTGGTATACGCGAATTTGTTTATCAACACACGAAATGTAAACACGCACAGCGCGCATGCGTGAAACAACAGAGGATGTAGATAACAATGTATATATTTTGAACATGAAAGACTATCTATCTATCTTCCTCTATGGTCGAACCCCTCGCGGGGATGTAGAAATGTCCCTAAAAGACATAGCTAACAGGTATGAATCAACATATCAAGTAATTTAATTAAAAAAGACAACGTGGGACAAATGGGGTGGATGCATTCTGAATGTAAACAAGTGCCGACGATGCGTTCCGGTTGTAAACACGTGCGTGACCGATCGACTCGGAAAGTCCTACTTTCGGTTTCGAGTTTGTTTTATCGCAAAATAACACTGTTTATCAAATGAACATAAGCATACAAATATAATGTTATAATGTGTAGCAGCATTGCTACCCATACGTAAAAATAGATTTTTTCAAATATATTGTATTGCATACGATGTAATGCTGCTTTAATGTACTCGAATTATATAATAATTGTAAACATAATTTTAGCTATGAAGAATACTTGATATATATTATCGTCTAACTTGAGATTATTTCTATCTCGAATAAGGACTAATACCCATTGGCTGAGGACTTCTGCCCATTCGCTTAGAATCCCTACAGGTAGATTCGCTAATAATAGAGCATAGAGAAATATGAACGTTATTGTCAATGTTGCGATACATTGCAGATGAGTATCATTTTATTTTAATATGTCCGTGTTACTCATATTTCAGGAAATAACGCATTCATAAGCACCACTACACGAGACCAAGCATGTATACATTTTATATTTGAATGAACAGTGATAATAAAAGTTTTCTTAAGAATGCTTTTAAGCCATCAGAACTCCATGTCTTCATTATTAGCAAATAAAACAACACCAACTAGAATGTTCATCCTCTATATTAAAGTAGAATAGCAATACGATAGCTTTATTGATCACTTGTTCATTTGTATATATATAGGTGTATATTATGACCATGTACGTACGTATACGTCATGAATAAACGCATGTTATGTTCTGGTTTGTTATTGCAAATTACAGATACATCATTTTGTAATAACTTTGCATTTCCTACGATGAAGCTTTAGACCCAGTTTGTTTCCATTTTCCTGAATATCCTCACTAATGATATGCAGTCGACATGCGCACTCGAATGTACGGGCATGCGCATTCGCAGTGTTGGGGTAACGTTCTTCGGAGGAAAAGGTGTGTCTTACAGTTTACAACGATTGCGAAGCAAGTTTTAACAACTTATATTAATCACTTTCGTTGGCGCGGATGAAAGCCATGAAATGTGGCCATTCGTGTGGGAGGAAACCGAAGTACCCGGAGAAAACCCACCTGTCCGATCTGGCGACCACCGTACAATCTCACATACGTCCCGGTCCGAGGATAGAACCCGGGTTGCATTGGTGAGAAGCGCTAATCGGACAGCCTGTTCGTTCATTACTATATCCACAAAGTATGATATTAGGACAGGTGTAATACTTACATCACCTATGGATAAAGAGATGAGCAAACAGAGAGATGAATATAGACATGGGTAACACGTAAATCACCCTTTATAGGTAGAGAGAACAGTTTACGTATAGTCGTTCTGTTCCGTTTCGATGGCAACGGACACTTTTCGACACTGCTAGCATGTTGTAAATTAAAGCTGACATAAGAACCATTCCAACGATATCAAACATACGTTGGTCTCCACTTGGGGGGAACGAACATGTCGGCTTATAGTGCAGTACATTTAGCCCAAAAAATGACCGAACCAGAGAAAAAAATTGAACAGATAGTGCACCAATATTGCCATCATCTATAAGGATTCATCTTTCAGAAAAAATAAAATCTTTTTTTCTGAGAGTGGTGGAAATATAATATTTTTCAAGGTCAAGGTCACCAGGAATGGTAAAAGCATGAAGTGACGATATATAGCATTATCCAAATATATGAAGGCACAAACAGTTAATACTCCCTAAATAGTTATTTGAGTATAATGATGTAAACAAATTAAGAAAGTATTAGGCCTCTTATTAATTTTAGATCCCAGACTATAAGTTGCTCACATTACTTTATTATATCTATCTTAGACAATTTGTTTTTTGTTGTTTTTTTCACTTTATAATCGCTTTATTCATTATTTTGCATTCACGTGCTTTGCATAAAAATAATGCACATTTGTTGATGACAATTTAGACAATTTGTAATTCCAAGTTGAATAAAGATATTGTTGTGTGTAAAATGCCTTTAAACTTTTTTTGTATGTGTATGTAAATTTTCATTTCAATGACTATATTATTAAGACGCACATTATAAAACAATACGCCACATTACTTGTAATATAACGCATATTGCCGTACCTGTACAGTAGTTATGTTATATTTCGGGTTTTACGCCTGCATCAGCACCATTTTGGGCTATATCGCCGGCGGGCAGTTTACCTAACAACACCTTTCCTGGGCAGGCTCCAGCGGTTAACCAGTACTTGGGTGCGCCAACCTCCGTAAGAAACTGTCAACTTTTTCATATAAATGAGACACGGTCTGAGCGGGGCTCGAACCCGTGACCATCAGTGATGATAGGTTACAGTGGTATACAAGTCAGCGACCTTAGCCACTCGACCACGGTTGCGGACTCTGTACAATAGTGTAACATTCCAAATGTTGTATTAGTTTGCTGTGAAAGCACACCCCAAGAAGAACATTTCAATAATTGGCAAACAAGTTTTCATAAATAAGCAAATAACCTGTTTGAAGAAGGAAAGGAACATCCAAATAATTAATATATACAGTCTACATCCGCTATGTCAAAGTCGGTTAGGTCGAATTATTCGGTTATCTCGAAATCGGTCCAAAGTCCCGTTTCAGACACTATCATTTTACATATAATTGGATCTGTTTATATTAAATTTCGTTAAGTCAAACTTCGGTTATGTCGAAGTATTTTGTTCTGTCCGACGGAATTCGACATAACAGATGTAGACTGTATAGAGAAAAGAATATAGAATCGGAGTACTGTAAACAAAGTAAGAAAAGAACAATATATCTATAGACACAAATTATAAAATGGACAGACGACAAATAGCATAATTATGCCTGTTCATATTTCGGTGAAACTCGACATAGACACAAATCACAGACGACAAATAGCACAATAAGTGGAAACTGGACATAGACAGGCAAATAATTGGCAGAAAACAAATAATATGTGCCTGGGTATTATATTTAGATGTATATATTAGGGATGGCCACGAATAGCGTATAAACTATTCGAATATTCGGTCGGGAAGGTATTCGAATATTCGAATATTTTTATATTAGTTGCCATCCCTAGTATATATACATTGTACAAACAATACGTCATTGCTAAGTAGGTAGCTTGGGATATATTTTGCCTGGTCAGTCAAATAAATATATTTTAACACCAATAATATTAACCCATTTCATTCTGGATACACTTAAAGGCTTTTGCAAACAACATAGATCCAGATCAGCCGCAGCGTGACGCTGCGTGCTGATCAGGATCTATGTTGTTTGCTACATAGCCAAGTGTCTTAGCAAGATCATCTGAATAGCAAACAGCATAGAGCCTGATCAGACGGCGCGTTCCGTGGCGGTTGATCTGGCTATATGTTCTTTGCAAATACTGTTTGAATGGTATCCAGAATGAAATGGGTTAATTGGGCATTATTGAGTTTCTGATGATATCAACATTTTGCCAGAAGTTAAAAAGTGAAACATCGACAGACTGACACACGGGCTACTAAGTAGGTAGCACACGTTTTGTTTGCTTATTTTGTGTTTAGGCTTAAAGTCGCATAGGCAGCGTACGTCATTTAGCCAATCTCCAGCTATGATTGGTGAAGGAAGACTCTCCGGGCAGCACCTCGGGCACGGATTGGTAACTTGGTAGGACCACCAATCTTCCGCAATCCAACTGGATACCTTTCGCGTGATATATTTAAATAATCATAGCGCGCTTTGTTCGGAATAAGCCATCGATTTACCCGCTATGACTGGTTTTCATACCGCCATAGAATGCATTTTAAACAGGCATATTCTCTACGCCCCGTAATTCCATCGTCATATTACTGCAGCAATCCATTTCATTTGCATGAAACACAGGTTTAACTGCCATACTAACCTACATACACGAATAAGTGTGCACAATAGCGGAACTATTTAAGCAAATCCTCATTCTTAGAATAATGCGTATTTAATTTATATACTTATACAAATGTCGTTGTAGTCCAGTGGTAACACGCTGGACTGGTAATCCAGGGATCGCAGGCTCCATCCCCCGTCTGACCATAATAAAATTAACAGTCTTTCAGATGGGACTTTAAACAGAGGTCTCGTGTTGGTGCTGTACACCGTGCACGTAAAATAACCAGAGGAGACTCTGGAATGGGTCTCTGTCTGTATCATTGCACTATCATCCAACACTCTAAAATAACTACTCTATTCAGGGGGCGTCGCTCATACGGGCAACCGGTGGCGACGATACATAAACGTAAAACACACACACACCAACTTGTTATGTTAATGTATTCGGAAGAATGTGTAGTATTTATGCATTTATACTTGGAAACATTCATTTTATTTGCATTTTGCGATGTTATGTCGCTTTAAGACTTATGTTTTCTGATCGTGAATTCGAGTTTGCTATTTATTAATCACTATGAATTATTGTCGATACACATCTACCACTAAACAATTTAAGACAGAACAGAACATTAAAGCTATTTAGGACACGAAAATAAGGCAAATGGGTCCGCAGGCTATATATTACTACCTAAGATGTCAGTATAACTAACACGATTCATTCTTGAGGCAGAAAATCCGATTATAGGTAATCAGTTAATGTTTCTGAATGCGACAACGTGTGTTTCAACATTAATTTTACAGAACATCCCGCTTGTATAGCGGCCTTGTTTAGTTCTGTGACAGCGTGAACTGATTTAATCGTATAACCCAGGGACAAAGGTTTACACACATATCAAGCAGACGTAATTGTCCAGGAAATACGGATGTGGAAAGAATAATTAACTAGTCTTGTCTTCCTGTTATATCTGACAGTATAGGCATTGTTCAATAGTAGACACATGGCATACATATAGAGACCCCACTCAACATATATATTTTTCTATCGAATGAGTATAATGATTCCAACTGTTTAGTATCAAACATAGTTCTTAAGAACATATGCAATATTATAACGAAAGGCTTCCACAGACATGTAAAATTGATGTGTAGGCTCGGCCTACTGAGTACTGTTTCTACGTGATGTTACGCCAATGCAGTCTTATAACTCTATGCCATGGGATATCGAGTTGCATTTGGTCATGATGAAATATATGAACACTAAAGCGACATTACATAGCAAGACAAATGCAGGATTACGTGTAGAATAGCATTGCTACTACTACTCAAACTCGATGTCAAAATGTTGTGCGATTGCTTGTTCAAACAACTAAGAACAACAACAAAGAAACGCACGATTCTAAGCAATATGCCATGTATGCAGGGTGTGCTTGCTTGTTCAAACAACTAAGAACAACAACACAGAAACGCACGATTCTAAGCAATATGCCATGTATTCAGGGTGTGGTTGCTTGTTCAAACAACTAAGAACAACAGCACAGAAACGCACGATTCTAAGCAATATGCCATGTATTCAGGGTGTGGTTGCTTGTTCAAACAACTAAGAACAACAACACAGAAACGCACGATTCTAAGCAATATGCCATGTATTCAGGGTGTGCTTGCTTGTTCAAACAATTAAGAACAACAACACAGAAACGCACGATTCTAAGCAATATGCCATGTATTCAGGGTGTGCTTGCTTGTTCAAACAATTAAGAACAACAACACAGAAACGCACGATTCTAAGCAATATGCCATGTATTCAGGGTGTGCTTGCTTGTTCAAACAACTAAGAACAACAGCACAGAAACGCACGATTCTAAGCAATATGCCATGTATTCAGGGTGTGCTTGCTTGTTCAAACAACTAAGAACAACAACACCGAAACACACGATTCTAAGCAATATGCCATGTATTCAGGGTGTGCTTGCTTGTTCAAACAATTAATAACAACAACACCGAAACGCACGATTCTAAGCAATATGCCATGTATTCAGGGTGTGATTGCTTGTTCAAACAATTAAGAATAATAACTAGAATCGATCAGTATTTGTAATAAAGTTTTGCTCTTCCAAGAAGGGCGAGGTATAAAATCAATATCTGCACAGCATTGACACGGTGTGTTAGCCTGGGTACAGGTGTCGATATATTTTGCATGGACAGTCAAATAAATATATTTTAACACCGAGACTATTAAGTGGGCCTTATTGAGTTTCTGATCATTTTGCCAGAAGTTAAAAAGTGAAAAATCGACAGACTGAAACCCAGGCGAACGGTGTGTCTGCAAGGAACACAAACAAAGTCATGGCATTAACAATTATAACTGTTGTTAATTTGAAGCATAATCGTAGGAGACATAAATCAGTGTGTAATATAGTTGTATGTTAATGTTACCTGTTAATGTTGGTAGCATACTAGCTCATACACTGCTGACACTCTGGTAGTATCATAATTATTCTTCAGGAGGACTTGTAGCTCATCTGTTAGTTAATAGTTATATGGCAATATCAAATCTTAACGACGTCATGATCGCGATGCCCACATCAGTTCATTGATAGTGACACAATCTTTAGAGCAATTAGTTTAATATTTATATATTAATACAACGATTGCGACCAGTTTCAACAACTTATATTAACCACTCTCGTTAGCGCGGATGAACGTGTACACATGTGGTCATGTGTGTGGGAGGAAACCGGAGTACCCATAGAAATCCCACATATCCGCTCTTGCGACAACAATACCATCTCAAATACTTCCGGTCCGAGGATCGAACCAGGTTGCATTGGTGGGAAACGAGCGTGCTAACCACTGCGCTAATCGAACAGCCTTTAGATTAATTGATCTATATCCACATTGAACTCCTAACGTATTTTGTACGAGCAGGAAAGCAATAAATAATAACATAAACAATTTAAAACGGTTAACCACGGTCCGTCTCAGGGTAATAGAAGGATATTGAGTAACTAATGGCTCTCGGGAATATTTGTTGTGATGTCCTTGATAGCGTTGGCATCACTGATGTGTTCAGCTGTATTTTCAAACTTCGCAGTCCATAGAGACAGACCATATACTTAGTGACACACGACTATGTTTGCTAATGAAAGTTCTATTGCCTTATCGGCTAGTTAGGAAAGCACCATTTGTCTGTAAGTTATTTATAGTCGAATAAAACAGGGTTTGGAGTTCTGGCACGTAGGAATTACCCACACAGGCACTTGGTCTGCGTTGTTAATTCTGACGTCCAGAATAACACAATACTTGTCATAGATAACTGGAAAACATATATGAATACGATTCCAACACGATGCAAACATAGTTGATGTTCTATTGTAGAGGGAGAAAGATTTCAGTATCATGCGTAAGGTCACCACCAACGTAGTCATAGCGGTGTTCGAACTCACAATCAGTCGATTACAACATCCATTACACCACGGAGGTTCATATAATTATGCAGTTGGTGTTGTGGAGGGTAGGTGGGGGATTCACATATGCAGTTAGTATTATGGATGGTGGGTGGGGGGTGGGGAGCCATGCTAATGCTGCATTGAGTTCTGTGTACTACATAGTACGATTAAGCTTAAACGTTATTTATTTTACAACGATTGCGAAGCAAGTTTTAACAATTTATATTAATCACTCTCGTTGGCGCGGATGAAAGCGTATATGTGGTCATTCGTGTGGGAGGAAACCGGAGTACTCGGAGAAAACCACTTTACCATCTCACATACTTACCGGTCCGATGATCGAACCCGGGTTGCATTGATGAGAATCGAACGCGCTAACCATTGCGCTAATCAGATTGGAACATCAGATCGAGAGTGCAGTGCTCCCCCCACATATTTGGGTAATTATATGGAACATTGAGTGGACCATCATTTCGGTACGCCGTCGTCCCTGGATCTATTACATATAGTAGGTACCGAACTAAACTGACTAGGACAGCATAAATATCCATGTTACATGTAACGAACGCATGTCGTGTCCGATTTCAAACACACACGCGAGTTAATTTCCCCTTGTAAATGAGTGAATGTCATGCATATGAATATTGTTTTTCACTGTAATCTAATGCAGATAATCTGCACCCAAAGATTCGTTTTGCTAAATACACGAACAACATCGGTTTGTGGATCGAAGAAAATCCACGAATCCTCCTCCGAGACATTAAAAATAAATAATTAATTTTCTTCAAAATTGGCAACAACACCTAGTTATCTTTTCCTGCTATTACATTACATGGCTATGTATCAGCATATATGTGATAGCCTCCTATGATCTATTTATAACACCGGAAATAATAATATTTAAATAATTTATAAAACCGGAAGTAATAATACAGGAATATTTTATAACACCGGAAGTAATAATACTTGAATATATCATAACACCGGAAGTTGTAATATTTGAATATATTATAACACCGGAAGCAACAATACTTGAATAGTTTATAACACCGGAAGTAATAATACTTGAATAGTCTATAACACCGGAAGTAATAATACTTGAATAGTTTATAACACCGGAAGTAATAATACTTGAATATATTATATATCACCGGAAGAAATAATACTTGAATATATTATAACACCAGAAATAATAATACCTGAATATTTAATAACACCGGAAGTAATAATACTTGAATATATTATAACACCGGACGCAATCTGGACACATTCATACGGTTCAACAATTTAACGACTGTTTCTTGTTGTGCTATTGATTGTCGAGACATTTATTCAACCTCCTTAACAAAGACGAGCAAATATGTCAAGTAAATCACTTCTCCGTGAACCAAAACTATTCAAATGAATATTTACAACGTAGACATACTCTATCAACTAAAATAAACATAAAGAGAACAGCTCCAATTTCCAGCATTGCTCAATGTAAAAAAACAATTTACTTGTCTCTACATAAGTGTTTACAACTCTATGGAAACATAGAGAAATCATCAAATGACATACATCCAATCACAACTCCATACTTATAGTTAACACAGATTGACCGGTCCTCTTAGTGGTCAATATTAATATATATAATTATGTTATCGCAAAATATACATACAATAAAATATATGATGCTGAAAACCTTGTTTATTCACTGGCAGCTTAAAAACAATATTAGTTACTTTTGTCATCGATTTTGTTTGATCATTTTTACCCCGTCGACCGCCTCAATTGAGTAATTTAACGATGGGTGATTTATTTTTACTTTGATACCGTGACGTCCAGATTTGGGATCCCATAAATGTTCAATAGATTTTCATTTCATATTTCGCTGTTCGTCTTACCGTGTGTTAAGAAATTCAACTCTTGAAGCTCCGTTATTTGCTTATGAGAGGGAATCATGTGTTCGGGTCTTGACGTGGTTTGTGGGAACAACGGGTTGAATCGTGAGATATATGTATCTAAGCAACATTTTTCTTTTCATAGGTTTGTCTTTTTTTCGCTCTAATCCTTTTTTATTTTCATTCTATTTTGCATACTCTTTTTAGGAAAGAAACTCAGTGGCCATTTAGTTTGTGTTAGTTTGATTTTCTGGTGCGGGCCGTTGTCTAATGATACAAACGTGTGGCCCAAACATGTCCAGTGTTAATGCTATGCATTATATTGTGTATGACAAAATTACTATTGATTGGCAAAACTATATTATTACACTAAATAAGAAATTCAACATAGTTTAATGGAGTATATTGTCGAATAATTATTCTATTTATATATCCCCGTCTTCTACAGATCCATTGCGCATCATCGTACCGAACGCGCAGTTTCCGTTTTATTTTAGGAATCTTGAGGCACGCACAAGGAAGGTATGTATTTTAAGGGTTATATACTCTACTTAGATCGCACAGCTTCCGTGGTCGAGGGGATGTTGACTTGTATACCACTGTAACCTATCATCACTAATGATCACTGGTTCGAGCCCCGCTCAGGCCGTGTCTGTCTATATGAAAATGTTGACAGTTTCTTACGGACGTTGGTGCACCAAGTACTGGTTAACCGCTGGAGCCTGTCCAGGAAAGGTGTTGTTAGGTGAACTGCCCATCGGCAATATAGCCCAAAATGGTGCTGGTGAAGGCGTAAAACCCGAACAAACAAACACACTGCTTAAATCGAAACACAATTTATTTACGGCACAATACTGGAAACTACATTGAAGCACAATAAACAGTTTGGCAAAAGAACAATAACGGAAGCTTATAAAATAGCTAATAGATTTCTTCTTCTATTCTTGTATAGCATAATTATGAATGTGACTGGATGCCAAAAGAACATAGCAGACGGATCTGTAGTTCAGTGGTAACACGCTGGACTGGTAATCCACGTATCACAGGTTCGATTCCTCGTTTAACCCTAATACAATTAACAGTCTTTCAGATGGGACTTTAAACCGAGGTCTCGTGTCGGTGCTGTACACCGTGCACTTAAAAGAACCAGAGGATACGCTGGAATGTGTCTCTGTCTGTATCATTGCACTATCCTCCAAAACTCTAAACTGACTAATCTCTTCAGGAGGCGTCGCTCATATGGGCAACCGGTAGCGACGATAAATAAACGTATAACACCCACATATAGCAGACTGAAATTATGTGTAGCTACACAAGCTGCTTTTAATAGAAATGCCAGTTGACAACATTAGTATCATTTTAGTTTTCTTCAATGTCATGTGACTTGGTTATCCCAAGATGGCCGACTACATACTTTTCTATTTTCTATTTAAACATAATCCCCAACCTGTTATAATTTATTTATCTGCAGTGCGAATTTCAAAATACATCCACACCATTGTTTGCTTTATTTATCAATGCAACATATTTTACATCTTGTTGGTGGTTTTCACGGCGGGCTATTAAGACTACACATCTGCTCAATCGCTCAATTCATCAACAGCCATGTCTAGCTACAATAGCAACTCCAATGTATAAAGAGCCGGTATTTGACCGACTTGGTAAATACGTACTTGATGTGACGTTGGTGTGACGTCATAGTAAAGTACTTGCTGTGCTGCCATAGTCGCGCGTGCTCCATTTTCACTAATTACATTATAATATACATATAGAACGCGCACGTGTTGCTTAGAACACAGTTACTACCTTTTTGTTTCATTGTACTTTCATGAATTTTTATTAAAAGCTGATTATCACGTGAGCAAAGTAATACAATCTCAATAAGCTATACGCTTTCGATTTAACCCATTTTCATTTTGAATACAATAGATTTGTAGTGTACACTATGAACGAATATATATGCTTAAACCAAAGTAATATAAGGAAAATAATATGTGAACTACATGTTGATGCTTTTACTAGTTGCATTGGTCCATGAACAAGTTGATAAAAACTCACAAAAGGCTTGTTTTTATCGGTGTTAGAAAACTCGTCAAATAAATTCAATAACAAATGATAACTCATTTAATATCATATATATATGTGTGTGTGCGTGCGTGCGTACGTGCGTGCGCGCGCGTGTGTGTGTATGTAAAGCGAAATACAATTGAAACCGTAAAGTTATAATATACCTATGTTAAGACTTAGCATACCAAATGTTCACCTATATTTAGAAAGTTATATTTGAACGACATATTAAGAAAATGAGACGATTACTATTTATAGTTTAATAATATTTTATTGCATTATATACACATATACAAAGATTGGCACACACATGAAAGCAACTGGGTTGGGCAACAAGTTCTATCAACATTAGTAATTGGCCCTCCTCCCCAGTTAAGCTGAATTGGCATAATTATATTTCATATATATAATAACAAGTTTAGTCTAAATAATAATGAATAGTTCGTAGTAAATGCATACCCCTCGTGTAGATGTGATCCCCCAACGGGCAATTCTAACGGAACATAGGTCCAATTTCACAGACAACGCCCCCGTGATCTCAGTTAAGCAAATGTATAACTAGAGGCATGGTTACAGAGTTTACAACACACTGAACATGTGTGAACTATATTAGTATTTAAAAAATTTAGAATGCTTAATGAATGTCTGTACAGCTGTGATGATTAGATTGTTATCGTCCTCGCTCATCGTATACATATCAGATAGTAACACATTCGCATTAAGTGGATGATAGCTTCTTGTTTCATGAAACATTATGATTTGTTTT
Organism: Archivesica marissinica; assembly: GCA_014843695.1. Lineage (NCBI taxonomy): Eukaryota > Metazoa > Mollusca > Bivalvia > Venerida > Vesicomyidae > Archivesica > Archivesica marissinica. The sequence goes on along the minus strand of CM026386.1, from coordinate 17,698,620 downwards.
TATATATTTATAATTAATATTGTAAACTGTCCTTGAACTAGTCAGAATGGTGGGATACGAGGCTGGAGCCAGACAAACAAGCACAGTTTCAGTTTTCGTTCACATATCAGAATATCGTTTATAACATCATGGGAAATCACATATTACTTATTTGGCCTGTGGCATTTATAGAACATGTTTGAATTATATTCCAGATTTGCTGACATGGCATAGACTAGTTACTATGAATTTCACGAACACTCGGCAGATCTTGTGAAAGTGTGGTCAAATGGAGACAAATATAAGATCAATACGACGTTGCGGGCAAACAGATAATAACGACTCTGAGTTCATTTTGGAAAATGGGAATACTCTATTTACAGACCTTATCCGTATGCTTCAAGAAGTGATTATGTACTTCGTTTAGAGATATTCATTACCTTTGTCACGGAGATTATATCAGGCGGGACATGATGAAGAATGATGTATGCGTAATTCACTGCCTGGAACGGGCAGTTTGTATGAGCATTGTCTTATAAGTAGTGCATACACAATGCTAATACTAATCTGATATGGTCAGACGGGGTCCAGGTCAGTAGATTGCCTCATACAAGATTTGAGTGACACCGTATATAATTATACTATCTATATTGATGGTGGCAGCCGTAGGATCGACCCAATCACTGGACCGACGCTACATTTTGGAAGTAGATTTTACTTTCGTGTGTTCCATCGAACGCTGTATCTCTCCACAAATCTTATTCCCTGTATATTAATAAAACATGGAATACGCAAGCATACTCATACATGTGAACTATCCCGATTGTGTCGTGAGCCTCCCGAGTTCAACATCAAACTCCCGCACCCCACGGTCGGGAGAACAAATATACTAATATTCGAAAATTAAAAACCGAACAATAAAAATTACCGATTTCTTAAAATCCCGTAAAAAGTACCTTCTTAAGACATCACTTCACCTCTCGGTGGTTACATTTATTGTACACGATTTCATTCTCAAGTTCTTGACAAGAACGAAACAAATTTCAGTTAGTTAAATGTAAATGAATGTCTCTGCATTTCAGAATTTAACATGTATCGTAATGTATGATAAGTTCTTTTACAGTTTAACAAATATAACAAAACGACTAGCATCAAATGCTGCATTGCCAGTGAAAACATGCCTTTCTACTAAAACTGGGTTAATATGAACGATTCGTACATCTCCTACAGAAACAATATCCCTACTTCCAGATGCTGCATTGCCAGTGAAATCATGCTTTTCTACTAAAACTGGGTTAATATGAACGATTCGTACATCTCCTACAGAAACAATATCCCTACTTTCAGAAGGTCAAACTCCCAAATTGTGTTCCAAAATGTTTCACATGTATGCATACTGAACTGTTCATATGCATCTGTATCATCGACTAAGACTAATATATAGTTTCTTCTAAATGCTGTCTATTTTGAAACACACTAGTACTATGTTTTGATTTGTTTGTGATTATTTTGTTATTATATTTTTTTATTTTCTGTTGTAAATGGTACGTATTCATGTGTAGTACTGAAATACAGTGTATCGCCTTGATGGATGTCAATGAAATTAAGAATGTACTTGTATTTAGTAATGTTTAAGTTTTGGAAAGAGTTAATTTACATACTTTAGCTCATCCCTATATTCATCAAGTAAATTGATATACTTATTTCATCCCGTTATTAATCACGTACATCTATATACTTATTTCATCCCGTTATTAATCACGTACATCTATATACTTATTTCATCCCGTTATTAATCACGTACATCTATATACTTATTTCATCCCGTTATTAATCACGTACATCTATATACTTATTTCATCCCTATTTTAATTAAGTAAATTTATATACTTAGTTCATTCCTATATTTATCAAGTAAATGTATATACTTAGTTCATCACTATATTAATGAAGTCAATTACTATACTATAGTTCATCTCTATATTAATCAAGTACATGAACTGAATTATCCAACGCGATATATATACATCTTACTATTATTGTCAATGTCTAGTTGTTAAATCATTCCAGAATATTGCAACTGTCCCTTTCAGACACATGGGGAGACATAAGCAAATTGAGATGTTTCACATCGGCAATTGAATAGTCCTGCTTTATTTTATACAAATATGTTGACCTTCAGAACACAAGGAAACATGTATGCTGCTTACTTGAAATAAAGGGATATGCAGAAGGCTTTCTTGAAGATAAACATAAATAGGTGTAGACACTCAAGAAAATAAATTCCTAATCGGTCACCTACAGTTTACAGTATTTGAAGTAACTTAATAACCATATAATATAAATATTAATATCTTCTTATTTGATCAATTGCATTACAGATCGTGATGCAGTGACTTGCTCTATTCTCATCTGGAACAACATTCCTTTTATGTGTCAATAACAATATGAAAACAGTTTTGTTGCATGATTATTCGTTGGCTTCAGGTATCATAAAACACAAGGTGACTGACCGATTAGGAATTTTGTTGAGTGTATAATAGATTCAAGCTGAAGTATTACATTTATTGATCAGTGTTCTGTTACATGCAGAAATGCATCAATTGTTGCAATCAATCCAAGCAGCGAGCCAAAGGAAATTTAAAAAATATTGCTACAGCACCAACGGCTAAACACTGATTTCTTTTCGTTACAAAATTGCACTAGCGACAATAACACTAAACAAGGCGGAGCGGCACAACTTTCAACAACAACCTGTACCAAAAGCAAAACTATGTACACAAGAGTCATCAACAGTAAGAATATTGCTATTACATTAATTCTTCAAATCTACTATCATTGTTAGCTGAACGTCAAGCGAAAGAACAGTTACTAGAATAACTTCTACTACAGATTTATGTTTAACGAAATCTAGTTTAGAATTAAGTTAGTAAGAGAACATTGATATCAGATTAAATAAAATGGCTCCTTGTATGTTTAGACCCAAGGAATTATTTGTTTATATTTATATTTAGAGTCGCAACAACAGCTAATAATTGCGTCATTTCAGTTTATGTGCTGAAAAAAGACCACGAATGCCCATCCGAGCATTGTTTTTGACAAGAACTCCCGAATGAGGAACCGCTACATTTGTTGTAACATTTCACAGTGAGCGCTTTATGGACTAAGCTATCGATACTATCATCAGGCATATTGGAGTAAATACGAACACGTGAACATTTTCTTTCACGAATGAATACGTTACGATAACTAATGTGATGACAATTGCCCTGAGAGCATATGCATGCATGCATAATTGTATGCATGGTCACATCGTTAGGAACAGTTCATCGTTCTGATAAACGAAATAAATGCCCTGATTAAGCTGCAAGCACACTGACAAAACAACTGCTGACATTGCTGACAACGACAATTTTTTAAGCATACGCTACTAGGATGTGCTTCGTGCGTGTGTAAAGATACAATGTCTAATCATGTTGCATGTGAACTGTTTGTTTTTCTATTGAATTGCAACATCGATGTTGAAATATATCATGCGGAGTACTTTTTGTATGCGAAGTAATATTGCTAAATAAAAACCAAGCCTTATGAATGTATTGCTCCCGTTGATGAATCATTCCCTAGGATGAAGAATTCATTAACTAGAAAATGGTTTTGTGAAACAATATGCCTCTAACAATAGGTTTTGTTAGTCACGATATAGCTGACATCAAACGCAATTCAGTTAAACATTTGCAAAGCTTGCTTAACATTCAAGCAGGTAACATTACTAGTATAACAAATGACATGGATGTAGCTGAAACTAAGGTGCGTAATCATCACTATGTAGAACAAGTGTCCAAACGCTTAAATATTTACAAGGGTCAAGACAGGCCTAATCCATTCAAAACAAACTTTTAAGCGTTTTATACCTTTATTTAATGTTAATAAAGTCTCTTAAAAATTAGGATATTGTACAAAATGGCTGATGTAAAACAAAGTTTCTAGTTTTGTCATTTCTTTCGAACAAGACGTATGTTTCTGCAAGAATAGGTATTTTGATTATTTTAATAGCCCCATACTAATTTTGTAAAATTTTATGTCTAAATATTACATTGGATTTTTTGTTTGATGCTAAAGGGAGACAACTATTCCCATATTACGTTCTAAATTATTAGGAGTGTCCATAATTGGATGTGATTTCTGTGAATATGTATATGATACATTGAAATAGTAAACGGGGTTACCCACTTGTGGGGCCTCAAATAAGAAGAGGAAAAGATATCCATTCAATATATTCAATATTGGGACATAATATTATACTACTTATTTGAATGCGCGTCACACAATGTTTTGATGTTTCGATATGCATTCGGGTAAATTACAACTAAATTTCCACAGTGTTGTTACTTTGGTGCACAGTTTTATAATTGGTGCCGTTGAAAAATTGTGTTGCAAGTGGTTCCGCTTCTTACGTGTTTGTGTTTTGTCCAATTTTAATATCAAAATCAATAGCTTTGCCTTTGGTGCATTGTTGCCAGTGTTGTTGTTGCAACGTTACTGCTAACCACAGGTAATACTATAGTATTGAAGCAATTAAAATACGTTTGAAAAGCTAATATTTCAATATCGTTTAGATGGAGGGTAATTACCTTGGAACTTGTGCCTAGGGAGGACTAATGGGTACAGAAGATACTGAAATATCAAACAGCTCACATGAGGTAACTGCGAATGCTTATAGCTATTGTGAACAGTTAACATCTGATCTAATATGGGTTTTTTCTGTCAAACTATGCATGATTCTACAGTCAACATATTCAATATCTTGTCCGATTAGCGCGGTGGTTAGCGCGTTCGCTTCTCACCAATGCTACCCGGGTTCGATCCTCGGACCGGGGAAGTATGTGAGATGGTACGGTGGTTGCCAGATCGAACAGGTGGGTTTTCTCCGGGGACTCCGGTTTCCTCCCACACGAATGACCACATTTACGCTTTCATCCGACCCAACGAGAGTAAATAATATAAGTTGTTAAAGCTTCTTTCGCAATCGTTGTAAAACAAATAAGTTTAAACTTAACATATTCAATAGCTCGTCAAAGAAGTGAGACAACCATAATCGCCCAACATAGTGTAACCATATGAAAGTAACATTGTCGTGATAACGCGTTCGATTCAGGTGCGAAAGGCCCGGAGTTCGAGCCCCGCTGGAGCCGTTACGATTGTGCCCTAAGGCAAGGCATTTAAATTCCACATTTCCTCTTCTCTCTCACTCGTGGCGATGGACTACATCTGGAATGAGGCATCCAAAGTGATTAATATAAGTTGTAAGAATATGTTTCGCAATCGAGCTAAAATAAATTTGTATAAACTAAAGTAACGTTATTGACGTCTCTTCATCAATTACGGACTATCGTACTATTGGAATGATTGGTTTTGAATGTATACACATGAGTTATGGAACATTGATATACAAGGGGAAGTCGCATTTACTTGATTGAAATCCGTCCATTAAAGTACGAATTATATTTATCAGGTAGACCATTAGTCCCAGGGCCTGTTACGAAACACGCTAAGTATGATATTCCTATAGGCTGCAGTCGATAAAGCATGACAGTCATGGAAACTGCGTACATTTAACTCACGCCAGTACTGTATTTAATTGACCAACATACGTAGCGAAGTGGCAGTACTCTGCATACATCTTGGAGTGACTGAACAAGCCACAGTTGGGTATGTTAAATAGTCAATGTATTGTTGACTGTTTTGAAGAATAGGTTTATGTAGGCATGGGCATCTTTGTCTAAGTTATGTCCGACACATATCGGACATTGTTTTATTAGTTTACTATACCTTTAAATTGTAATCATTGTTTTATTAGTTTACTATACCTTTAAATTGTAATCATTGTTTTATTAGTTTACTTTACCTTTAAATTGTAATCATTGTTTTATTAGTTTACTATACCTTTAAATTGTAATCATTGTTTTATTAGTTTACTATACCTTTAAATTGTAATCATTGTTTTATTAGTTTACTATACCTTTAAATTGTAATCATTGTTTTATTAGTTTAATATACCTTTAAATTGTAATCATTGTTTTATTAGTTTACTATACCTTTAAATTGTAATCATTGTTTTATTAGTTTACTATAACTTTAAATTGTAATCATTATTTTATTAGTTTACAGTCAACTTAATTCTTTAATTTTAAATCATGATGACAATTGTATGATTCTGTTATTTGTTTGGGTTTTGTTTTGTTTTTAACATGTGTACATGTATTGTAATGTACTTTTGAACGTATGTTGCTATATGAAAAGAGTGCTATATAAATCCTGTATAATAATAATAATAATAATAAATAATATACAAAATATATGAATATCGAATAATTAATGTAGCAACCTGATTGATATACTATATGTGTGTTCATAATAAGTACCTTGATTTACCACGTTGATTATATCAAGTGTATCACCGTATAGTTAAGTATGCCCATATCGTACGTAAATTAACAAATAATGGCGACAGAAATTAGATCGTGTACTATATTTCTGGGGCAGATATGGTATGTGCCATTTGATGAGGCATATTATATTATGTACATTGAATTTGCTGGAGCGGTGAACTCTATTAAAGTAGTAACAATCAGACACGCGAAATTACTCTATAAATGTTAAACAAATTTCAACACATTAACGTAACATTGCTTGTAATATGGTATGTTTCGATACTATATTAGATGAAGAAAAATGGCACACGAACAAGCACTATTTACGAAAATAGAAATAACCCCTTTGAAGAATATAAAAACGGGTGCTGGTAGAGATTCTAATCATTGATGAGCTCAGAAACATAATTAGAAGTACTTCGGTTGTACGATTTTTGAAACAATCATCTTCTAACACATTGCATAATGAGCAATTAGGTTCTTCTATCCTCTCGCATCTTCACGTTTATTTTAGTGTTGGAGCAAATCTTTTCCATTACATTCCAGATATGAAGCAAACCTTTTCCATTATATTCCAGATATGGAGCAAAACGTTTCCATTATATTCCAGATATGGAGCAAAACCTTTCCATTATATTCCAGATATGGAGCAAATTTTTTCCATTGCATTCCAGATATGGAGCAAAACCTTTCCATTGCATTCCAGATATGGAGCCAAACATTTACATTGCATTCCAGATATCGAAACAAACATTTACATTGCATTCCAGATAGGAAGCCAAACATTTACATTGCATTCCAGATATCGAACAAAACATTTCCATTACATTCCAGATAAGGATATGTTTATTCCAGATATGGTTCAACACCATTTATTCTAGTTCGTAAACGTAACATAGCAAAATATATGTTATTAGGCAGTGTACGAAATTGTACGAAACACCAACAACAGCGTTCATTTGAAAACATTATAATTATTGTATATGCGTGCATACAGTGGTAGTCTAACCTTTTGTGGTTGTGATCGTTCTTGGTGCAATGCCACGTCAATGATTGACACGGATTCACTGATTAGATGTACATCTCACCCACATGGTTTGTCTCAAACTGCTACAACAGCTTCCAAGTCTGAAATTGATAAATGACATCATTGTACTACATTAGTGACTATCACACATTACAATTCCATCAACCCGAATTTAAAACAGCTTAGTTCGGGTGCCACGTGCTTTATTATGTTCCAGACTATATTGGTCTAGCGTAATACTTTCTTATTTACAGTTACCATGTGTGTTCTCCTAAGATTGCAGGAAAGGTATACTGACACCATAAAAAATTGTGCACTTTTATATTGAGCGTTACTTTTTCGTTACAAAGTTTAGAATTATGGATTTTACTATCATTAATGAAGAAAATAATCATTCACCAATTTCTCCAATATTTCGCACATGTTGATTCAAACGTGCCTATATTTGTTTCTAAATACACTTTACCTCTAAGGCAAGTGCACAGTTTCTTATTTAAGTCAGTATACACATAACATATTTAATATATATTATTTCATCTATTCTGGGACGCCACCGCTGTCATTGCTATTTGTTTTGGGAAGCAAGTGAACTAAACATAATATATACACTTAACGAAACCTCTAACGCCCCTTTGTTCAATATTGAATATCTCTTTAATTACTCGTTATATGGTATCGAAATGTTATACATGTACATTATATATACAAACCTATATCGTTTTGTCATGATACCGCTCGATTTATTTTCGCTTCACTGACTACTCGGGTGAATGTACAAAACAAGATAAGTTGCACGTGCGCCTCGTGGTCATTGCAAAAATATCGCCATGTTTGGTGGTAGTCAGGGCGCACGGAGGTCATACGCGGTACTAGCTGAACGTTAATTTTACACCAGCTAGGAAGCCATTGACACTGTTTGTGATATATTATTGATTATTTACATGTATTTTGTTGATATTACATGTTATTTCAAGACAAATATACAAGATATGTTATATAAAATTGTTTAAACTACAGCTTTGGTATGTTGCCTATCACCAGAAAAATTCGTGAATTTTGTGTCACAGAACCAACCAATACCAAAAGGATGGTGTCAAACTAGCATAATTCTTTCAATTATACAATACTCCTACATTGCTCCAAATTTCACTCCGATATATTTTCAAACATTTTAATTATACAAAGATATATACCAAGAGGCGTTAGAAGTTTCGTTAAGTGTATATACATACGAAGGCTTTTTAAAATATGCACCATTACTAGTAAATAAGCAATAGCTATTAGTGAATTCATGGTAATCAAGTGATCATGGCAAGGAATTCATTTAAGCATTATATGTGTTTGTTTTCCATTTGCATGAGTGTTTTGCTTTGTTTGTTTTGGGGCATAATGTCGCAGCAACAACGTAGGTCATACGGCGACTCTTTAGATATTACCCAGGTAGAACCTCCGACCTTCCGCAAGCAGGATGGATAGCTTCCTCACTAGAAAGAATTCGACACCCCCATTTGGATTTCCAGCGGTGTGGGGCAAGTGATTTGATGCCACTGACCATAACCACTCGGCAACGGACGGAATCTCCTTAGTTTGGTACTGTATAAAATATGTCTAAACTAAGTTAGCCAAATGCCTAGTACATGTTCATCATTTATGTTAGATTTGTTTTCTGCAGCGCTTGGTTGAGTGTAGATATGGCTCGATTTGTCTGCTGAAATATCACAAAATGTGTTAGATCCCATTAGTCAAGAGTGGTGAACTGACATAATATGATCTGATGTTATCGGGATTGCAACCAGCTGTATGTAGCGACTTCCTTTGCAATATCTATAATAACAATCGCCACTTGAAATACATTTCGTGAATTTTTACCATTATGAATATTCATAGAAATGACAAAGCAATCTGGAGCTTCAATGCAAGTTGCTAGTTTGGTTCAATAGATAAAACAAAACAAATCATCCACATTCTAAAGTATCGCAACTTCGTAGCGGTGTCTCCCCCCCCCCAAGCTGATATTAATTTGTGAACATAGCCATAATATATGTATCTGTATTCTATATATATGCAATTATGTATACTAGAGGACATAGACAACGCACACCTACTTTATATGATTATTATTAAATGAAATACGAAATATTCCATCAATTTGAAAGATATATCATATCATTTTTACAAAACACAAACTGAACAACTAAATATATTCCAAAATGTTTAAAACTATGTATTTATATAGTTATTGTTTTTCATGTAAAAACACACTTATCCGAAGTGTGCGTTTTCTATGTCCTCTAGTATCGTATCTACGTTTTCTATGTTCTCTAGTATAGTATCTACGTTTTCTGTGTCCTCTAGTATAGTATCTACGTTTTCTATGTCCTCTAGTATAGTATCTACGTTTTCTATGTCCTTTGGTATAGTATCTACGTGTTCTATGTCCTCTAGTATAGTATCTACGTTTTCTATGTCCTCTAGTATAATATCTACGTTTTCTATGTCCTTTGGTATAGTATCTACGTGTTCTATGTCCTCTAGTATAGTATCTACGTTTTCTATGTCATCTAGTATAGTATCTAAGTTTTCTATGTCCTCTAGTATAGTATCTACGTTTTCTATGTCCTCTAGTATAGTATCTACGTGTTATATGTCCTCTAATATACTAATAAGCAAGTGATGAATAAAGCTATTGTATTGCTACTGTATTCTAATTTAAAATAGATGATGAACATTTAGTAGTTGGTGTGTTGGACCTGTGTAATTAAGAAGACAACGCATTCAGTATGGAATTCCTATGATTTAAAGCATTCATAAGACAACGAACCAAGCTTAATGACATCTTTCTAGCATCACTGTTCATTAAAATACAAAATGTATGCATGTTTGTTCTCATACAGTAGTAATTATTAATGAGTATTTTCCTGAAACTAGATATTTAATTTGTGCAAAACCTCGTTTTCTGAAAGGGAGTACTACGCAGTGACTGTTGTCACGTTATAGAAGAATAACGCAGTTGGTACGTGATAGCAGTGTTTTGACTCTTGAGAATAGCATCTTCAGGATGCCAACATTAAGAAACGTTTAGCATATAATTATATATTGGCCGTCAGTACGTAAATTTGCATCAATTCTGCCAACAAAACACGAAGCACTTACTATTTAAAATATGCAATATATAAAGTAAACTGTCTGTTTATTATAGTGTCACCCCTATGTAAAGAGCTAGCCATTTCTGACTTATGAGACACCTCCTCTTATGAACATCAGTACTTCCCGAATCCAATGCTTGTATTACAAGCGCCAGACTGGTAGGAAATCGGTAACCATTATATAACTATCTGGTGGCTCACCAAACGAACCCCAGACGAGATTCGAACTTTCTACCTCGCGCTCCGTAGGCGGGCGCCTTACCCACAGAGACGGTATAAGAGACGATTTAATTATACGTACTTATTCGCTTGTTACTATTGCTGTAGCTTATACTGTTTTGTAATGTATTTGATTTACAGGCCTTGTTGTTCACGTTATGGTGTATTTGGCCAAGGTCAATAATATTGCCGATTTTCTGTAAATAAAACTTGAAACTTGCTCGACAAAATGACGTATGTTCCAGTTAACAACTTGTTGACATTCTGATTTGTAATCGGCTTTTTTTATTTGTCATGTGCGTTACATGCAAACACACATTAACTAATAAGCACGTTCAAAAACGACCTAGTGGACCAACCGTCACATGCAGACGGATCTGTAGTCTAGTGGTAACACGCTGACTGGTAATCCAGGGATCGCAGGTTCGATCCCCCGTCTGACCCTAATAAAATTAACAGTCTTTCCGATGGGACTTTAAACAGAGGTCTCGTGTCGGTGCTTTAAACCGTGCACGTAAACGAACCAGAGGAGACTCTGGAATGGGTCTCTGTCTGTATCATTGCACTATGCTCCAAAAATCTAAAATGACTAATCTCTTCAGGAGGCGTCGCTCATATGGGCAACCAGTAGCGACGACAAATAAACGTAAAACACACACTACCGTCATATACACTAGAACAGGTACACATTTGAGGTGTTACACAAGCAAATCTACACGTGTGTGGTACACTAGATGACTTGGCTGGATCACTTCCAGAACTACACAAGAACATATGGATACATGTGTAGTACAAACAAACATATTCAATGCACGTTCCACTCAACAAATATTTACCCTGGAATTTTGTACTGTTGCTAAAATCCCCAGAATCGTGCCACAGTGAATTATAGCTGTGTCTGTAGATCTTACAATACAATATGTCGACACATAAACAAACGGAGACCGTGTCGAAATTAATAACACCTTCCTTGTGAGTTATGATATATTGAAGTCTGACACAAAAGTTTCCCGACACACGACGCTATTACGTCCAGTCTGACTGGATTACTTTGACATCACACAATATAATTCAATGGCAGGCTTGACGTGATAATATATCTCTTAACCTTTTGCGGAGCTCGAAATGAATATCATTATAGACAAACCCATTACTGTATGCGGTCCTTGCAAGTTTTCTTTTAATGCCTATTACACCTTGTATGGCGGTCTGGGATTTCTATATCACGAATAAGTAGTTAAATGATGCTGCGTAAATGCAAAAATGTCTAACACCATAAATATTAAGGTCAATATCGAAAGAAAGAAAAGAATATACTACCATTAAGAGAGAAAAAACCTATCACTTTGGATTTGCGGCGTGTATTTGAAACGAGCTTCCATATGCCATTCTATTATTTGATAGAGATATCACAGGTTAATAGTGTTTCGGATGCACCAGTCTGGAGTTAAATCCGACAGATAGACATACATATAGCAGATATACATACATTGATGAAATGCGACCGACATGCAGACAGATGGACAGACATACAGACAAAGACAGACAGACAGACAGACAGACAGACAGACAGACAGACAGGGGGGGGGGCCATATAGCAGATAGACATACATTAATGATATGCGAATACTATAAATTCCGTAAATCATCATGTGAGTTACTAAAGGTTCAGTCAACTAATTAATGCGAGGTTATGATTAGCATGACCCTACCATATCTATAAAAACAACTATTTAGTATTCATAAGGTGATTCTCTCGCGTGCATGCACTACTAATTGACATTATGCAATATGTTTTAGTTGTACATATTACGGTTCTATGGAGGACACATGTCAGTGAAATCACTGCATAATTCTTAGTTAATCTAGCTTGAACACCAAATGATGAAGAAGTGTTCATCAAAAATAACAATAGCTATACGTCCTCCACCATATGTCTGTATGTAATATCCAATATTAGGCTCCACCCCCAACTATATGATTCAAGAATGACTTGTCGTTATAAACACCCCCAACTATATGATTCAAGAATGACTTGTCGTTATAAACACCCACAACTATATGATTCAAGAATGACTTGTCGTTATAAACACCCACAACTATATGATTCTTGAATGACTTGTCATTCTAAACACCCCCAACTATATGATTCAAGAATGACTTGTCGTTATAAACACCCACAACTATATGATTCAAGAATGACTTGTCGTTATAAACACCCACAACTATATGATTCAAGAATGACTTGTCGTTATAAACACCCACAACTATATGATTCAAGAATGACTTGTCGTTATAAACACCCCCAACTATATGATTCAAGAATGACTTGTCGTTATAAACACCCCCAACTATATGATTCAAGAATGACTTGTCGTTATAAACACCCACAACTATATGATTCAAGAATGACTTGTCATTCTAAACACCCACAACTATATGATTCTTGAATGACTTGTCATTCTAAACACCCACAACTATATGATTCAAGAATGACTTGTCATTCTAAACACCCACAACTATATGATTCAAGAATGACTTGTCATTCTAAACACCCACAACTATATGATTCAAGAATGACTTGTCATTCTAAACACCCACAACTATATGATTCTTGAATGACTTGTCATTCTAAACACCCACAACAATAGTAAGAGAACACCAATAATTAAATAGGATTGAATATGGATGAGTCCATAGTGGAGATGGTCGGTTTATGAAGATTAAAGATTATTAAAGAAAAGATGTGTGTTTTATATTTATCAAATGCAGAAGTAATATATCTAATGAACATATCTAGTCAATGAAGAATAATGGTAGATTCATACGGACGAACGGACGGATAACTCGATTGCAATATACTGTACGTAAACATGTATTCATGTATTCCACATCTTTGTTGTCTTTGACAACACCATCCATCAGCCAGTTAACATTGGTGAGCATAGATTTGATTTTGATGCTAACAATGTTGATAAGTGTTTTAATGATTAAATTCATGTTATTGAGTTTCGTATGCAAATAAGTAATATACTTGACGTCATTAAAATCTCAACTTGGGATTGAATGGCATTAGTGGTTGTATTATTTGGGGGATTCATTAAAACAAAGCAATGTAATCTTATCGCAAAATAATGAAGAATTTCACAATCCATTGGATTAGATTCCAACAGTATGCGAGTCATGTGTAATGTAAAGATTATAAATTTGGTAAAAATAATAATACGCCGTCGAGTATATATACGTATGAGAAAACATTAATATTTCCTTTTTATTGCGGCGATACTCATTATTTCTAATGGAGTGCAACCAGGTGGAATATATGAATGCTTAGTTCGATGTTAGCTTAATCTATGTTTTAAAAACGTTCTTGCGCTGTAATTTATTCATTATACAGTATATTATTGAAGGTAGTAAGGAGTTTAAAATGGTATGTGCAGAGATGTTTCTATAACATCAAATTATCACTAGCGTTTATATTGGAAATTGAAAGCTTTTCTGTAGAAAATACGAGCCAAAGCTATTAATTCAACACTCAAATTACGCGTTTCGTTCTATGTTATAATCGCTATGGCTTCCTCTTACCAATTTATGTGTTTAATAATCTTACATATGCAAACCCACCTTTCTTCATATTTCTTCATAATCGAATATATGATTCATTTTAATATGTGTCATTATATGCATAGTAGCGTACGATTCTTTATTAGAACACCGTGTCTTATAAAACGTACACTTTGTGAAAGTCGTGATCGCGCAGTGGTGGCGTGTTCACTTCACGTGTGATAGGCTGGAAGTTCGTGCCCAGCTATAGCCGATACGAATGTGCGTTACAAGGCACTTACATTCCACATTGCCTCTTCTCTCTCCCTCGTAGCGGTGGATTCCATCAGGAATGATGTATTGATAGCGATGATTCTACTGTTTCAATCGAGCTAAATTACGTGTGTTTAAAACCTTTATTTTCTACTTTGGTGCTTTTCACAGATACAAAATAGTGTGTGTATAAACCTTTTTTTTTTGGAATGTAAGGGTACACCAATAACGTAATATGTCACATAGTGACTCTCCAGATGTTAGTGGTGCTTTAAGTACCTGGATGCCCCTTCGAGTAGTATTTCGTGAACGGACACATGGCAAGCCTGTTCGCTCGATGCCTTCGTCACATGAAACTATTCGACACCCCCAGTGGGGCTCGAACTGCAGCGGTGAGGGTCAAGTGTTTTGAAGTGAACGGCTTTGACCATAATAATCAGAGGAAATTACGCGAATATATGTTGTGTCATGTCTAATCCTAGTACATATGTACGCATCAGACGTACTATTAACACATGTAAGTAATACAAAACATGACAAATTGCAAGGTATTAGTTCAATTGACATCCACAACCGATGACTACGAGAAGTTATGATTGTAATTCTAGTATATAATTAGACTTATTTACGCCCGCAAGTATCCGTAATAGAGTCGAGTAATAATTAGCAATACCTGTCTACGTTCATGTCCTGTACATGTGTACTGACTATACTTTAACATTTATACTTCTTGAATATATGTGTTATTTAAAAATAAAGGTCAAAATTATAAAAATGATTTATTACGGACAACTTTAGACGGGTACGGATTGTGATCTAAGAGAAACATCAATGTTGGTAAATATACCTATATGGTCGGTATTCGCTATGTTGAACTTCGGTTATGTCGGCATATTTTGTTCGGTCCGACGGAATTCGACATAGCGGATGTAGACTTCACTATAATGGTGGCATACTTTGTGCCAATAAATGGTCAGATCTGCTTACGCTCATGTTAAATTAGATGGTTGGAAAGTACACTTGGCGCAAAGGCGGACGTGAATTGTTCTGAATATTCATTGGTCTTGCTGTTGGTTCATTGTAGATTTACCTTTGGTTATTGTCTACATTACTCCTGCATGATTCGGTCAATTCGTTTATTTGTTAGTTTATTTGTTCGTTCGGGTTTTACGCCTTCATCAGCACCATGTGCGGCTATATCGCCGGCAGGTAGTTCACCACCTTTCATCGGGCAGGCTCCAACGGTTAACCAGTACTTGGTGCACCAACCTCCGTAAGAAACTGCCAACGTTTTCGTATTCAGAGCAATGATAGGCTATAGTGGTATGCAAGTCAACGACCTTAACCACTCGACCATGGATTAACATGCTTAAATAACAAGGACCAATTCATTGGTCGGACAACTTCAAAATGATATCCATCTGTAAAAGGGGGATATAAACCAATTGTTTATACACATTAGTTTAGTTCGATCGTACAACTTATATTAATCACTTTCGAGACCTCATTCCTGATGAACCCATCTCAACGAGGGAGAGAGAACATGTAATGTGGATAAATGCCTTGCCTAAAGGCACAATAGCAACCGCTCCAGCGTGGCTCAATCTCCGGTCCTTTCGCACATGAAGCGAACGTGCTACCACTGCGCTATCACGACGTTCACGAAATAAAACTACTATTTGAATTGTTAGTAATTATGAAGGTGTTTTCTACAATTCTCAGTCACGAATGTGTGTATATATATTCAAAATAAATTCACAAATAACTCCAGGACGAATTATGCAACAGTTATTTCGACACAGGGTTAGCATAGCTTTAATGATTGAATACAACATGATAGTATTATGTTCTCAAAGTTAGGTAGAATATAATCACGCAATTCAATATAGATTTACTGACAATTCAATTTATAATTACTTGATTTACTGAAAATTCAATTTAGATTTACCTCATTTACTGAAAATTCAATTTAGATGTATTTAATAATTATACGGAAAAACAACTTGCATTTACGTGTACTTGATATACAGAAAATACAAGTTAGTTGTACTTGATTTACTAAATATTCAACTTAGATTTATCGGGGAAAAAAATTTGATTTACGTGATTTACAGAAAATACAAGTTAGTTGAACTTGATTTACTAAATATTCAACTTAGATTTATCGAAAACAAAAAATTGGATTTACGTGATTTGCTGAAAATTCAATTTAGATTTATGAAATACACTCAGAATTTAGGTTAGATTTAATTAATCTACTGACAATTCAATTCAACTTCAACAAATGTACTATATAAAGTAAAATATGTAGCTACTTGATTATACTTCCGATGTGATGATGATTGAGCTTATTTACCCTCGCCACCGGCGAACCATATGGGCGAGCGCTACTTCCGATGTATCTATACGCCATAGACCAATTGACATTCAGCATTATGCACGTATCTATTACCAGACTAACTATATAAGTATACAATAAATGTATTGGGTATGAAAAACGTCTTGATATCATAGACCATATAAACTATATTGACAAATATTAACAAAAATGAGATTATCAGCTCATATACTAATTGAAACTGGGCGATATGGAAGAATTCGTATTGATAGAAATGAAAGACTATGCCAGATTTGTGAATGTGGGCATATTGAAGACGAGTTCCACTTCCTATTACAATGTGATAAATGCAAACATAGTATATTACTAGGCCAAATATGATTAAACTTATCGAGTTACTAAAATGGCAAAGACGCAATTAAATTAACTAATCTTTCTAATTCTAAGTTCGTGCAGTGTGCTTTTAAAATTGATAACTTCCTGAATAACGGATCAGCGTTATAATTAGGTTTCCTGTCTGTTAAATAATCACCCTCCATATGAGTAAACTTGTTTTGTATATTCATGTATATATGTACTTGACGTTCACTGTATTCTGTTTAACACATGTATGTTATGGATGATAAGCTGTTTTGTTTAAGTCCAAAACAAAATATATGCTCTGTTCTGTTCCGCTCTGAATAGTGGGTTCGCTAGAATTGTATTATATCTACGTTTATGTTTGTTGTATTTTCACAAGGGCCTCGGTTTAATAAATTTGAAAAATAAACTATCTATCTATAATACATGCCACGCCCATTTCATGTGTGTGAACTTTCCTTGCGAATGATTGATTTGTATATCAGGTATGCTTCCCCAAATCCATCAGTGGAAGTGGATGCGCGTTCGCTTCAGGTGCGAAAGGTCCGGAGTTCGAGCCCCACTGGAGCCGTTACGATTGTGCCCTTAGGCAAGGCATTTAAATTCCACGTTGCCTCTTCTCTCTCCTTCGTGGCGATGGATTCCATCAGGAATGAGATCTCGAGAGTGATTTATATAAGTTGAAATAACTTGTTTCGCAATCGAACTAAAATTAATTTGTATAATAAAAAATCCAATACTGTTCAGCAGTTGGAACAGTAGCATAATGAGCGTGCACTGTAGGCGACATGTTACTTTCTGAAGGTCGACATGTTTCTTTCTGACGGTCGACATGTTACTTAACACCTATACACCACCTTTATCCCTCCCCACATATAGCCGCATGTCCATGCCGTTAGCTATCCATCGATAATGATCATTGAATATGTAGTACAGTGTGCCTGTTGCTTATCTGCAGCATGGAGATAGAATGAGTAATTGACCTCTTCTACTGTGTAGTAAAGGGTTATAAGAAAAACAAAAATGCAAACAAAATATATTTTGTAGGTGGAGATACTACAACAGATGTGGGTATTATGGAAGCGTCTGATTACGATGTACACGCTGGCAGCTTTATGGTATGCTGTTTGCCACTGTGTTTCACTGAGTGCCTCGTTGATTATGCATAGGATATAAGCCGAACACGATCCAATATGTAAAATATTGGACTTTGTGGCGCGCGTAGCAAGTAACTTTTATTTACAAAGTCGGGCAATATAACAACATAACATAAGCTCGAAAGAGCTTTTAACACCGACTTAATCATAATACATGTTAATACATACAAAGTTTATAATGCATTAATTAAATAAATAAGTATCACATGCGCCGAAGACAGTACCAATATTTTACATATTGGATCCGTTTGAGGCTTAAATCGTACTTAAAGCGCACACTTATATAACAATATCCTACTAATTAAAATTGTTAATTTCGTAACGGTACACCTAGGATTTAATATAATACTCTGGCCTGTTAACATCAGTCCAATATTAATAATAATGGACTGTAAGTACAAAGCTATGATGTCACGACTGTGTATTTAACCAGTAGTTTTAATACAAGTGCCGAACAGAACAAAGTCATTTTCACGCACGCACTAGAACGCAATATATCCATATATCCATGCTATTATAAGTTGCTACCGATATACAAAGAGGGCCATACAAACAAACGAACAAAAAGGACATTCCGAGTCAAAATAAGGCTATAATTTAACCAACAATTTTCGAATACATCAACCATTCTAAAAGCCTTGGATTTCTTTACTGCACGACTGTATTACTGATGTTGTACTTCCGGTTGCAATATAGTAGGAACCTAGATCAAATAGATCCGGGTGATAACAACCTTTGAATACATTCTGACAGTCCAGTTGAACAGGAATCTGACTCTGTATGACAAAAGAGTGATGTGCTTGTCTTATGTTATGCTTTCCGATGGCATAGTGAAGTAAAATGCGTTATTACACTGGTTGAACGCAGTGGAATAACACATTTTATGTCCAACTGCTATGCACGTGCAGTTCATAGCCACTGCATGTTCAACTATTGCTAACGCTAACGTTTTCGGACTCAGTGACGGCTATTAGCGACGTCATTAATGATGTATTTAAGTAGGTCACATATGGTCGTCTAAACATGACATTCTAGAGCAACTTTGCGCATGGCTGTCCGATTATTGCAGTGGTTAGCGCGCTCGCTTCTCACCAATACAACCCTGGTTCGATCCTCGGACCGGGAAGTATGTGAGATGGTACGGTGGTCGCCAAATCGGACAGGTGGGTTTTCTCCGTGTACTCCGGTTTCCTCCCACACGAATGACCACATTTACGCTAGCTTTCACCCGAACCAACGAGAGTGATTAATATAAGTTGTTAAAACTAGCTACGCTATCGTTGTAAAATAAATAAAGTTAAACCGACTCATGGATACCGTAAAGAAACAACAAGAGACGATTGCAAATCAGTCCAAAGCTATAGATGAACAAAAGTGAGAAATCGGGGCAAATTATAAACGTATTAAGGATATACGTATGGACATAAACGAGATGCAACAATATAGTAGGCGTACATCTCTTCGTATATTTAACCTAGATGTCCCAAACGAGATCCAAGATGAGGGTCAACTGACCAAACATGTAGTCTCTTTCATAAACGATAATATACTGAAAAAGAAATCAGTAACTCCAAAGGGTATAGGCGCCAGTGAGATTCGTGATATTGAACCCCAGGTTGAAGGTGAGGAAACCAGCATCAAAGGACGACAACGTAGTTTAGCAACCTCTTTGTTGAGTGTTGCTGATATTGAACGATGTCACCCTATCGGCCAGGGTAAAAAACATATCCTTGTTAAATTTGTGTCCTACCATGTGAAATCGAAGGTATTTTCATCCAAGACGAATCTCAAGTTCCACCCAAGAAAGGTATTTATTACTGAAGACCTGACGAAGTATAACCATTCACTTGTGCAAAAACGTATGATTGCAAAATCCAGGAGTGACATCAACTCGTTTTGGACTTTCAATGGCAAGATATTTGCCAAGTACAGGGCCATGGACAATCCAGTGCGTATTTCCAGCGAGTACGACATTAGAGGAGTTTCTGACCATAGTGGACACTGAGGTCCGTGAACATATTGATTTCTAGTCATCCGATCCCTAGCATAGCTTATTGTGCGACACATTATTAACTGATTAAACGCAAAGAGATGTTTTAAGCATAGATTAGAGTTCTTCTTGTTTCGTTGTATCTGTATACTGATGTAGCGTATTCATATGTTTGACAAATAGTTTGTTCTGTTCTGATGCATTTTTGAAATTAAATTCGTCAGGTGCGGCAGTAATTTAACTAAATGTACCTTTGTAAAACAGTAATACCAGTTGTGTTATTTTGACCACATTAAAAAATAAATAATAAACATATACAAATACTACAACTTAAAGGTTGCTGCGAGGTTAAACATCGCAGGTTAAACATCGCATTATTATTGCACGAGCACCGATAATTAAAAAATACATTGTATAAATATTATTAGTTTAAATAAATTGTGACATGATAAATTACTGTCCAACGATCATTGTTATTATTCATGAACTTACGGCGCTTTATTACACAATATAGATTATATTTGAACAGTTTGTAGTCAGGTGCACCAATTGCGTGTACAAGGTAGTACGCTTGTTAAACGACCGTGTAGCGGTATTTGCATATGAATGAATTAGATAGGCGATTGGAAACTTTTTCTAGTCACGTGAACGAATCATAAAGAGTTTTATTTTACTAAAGTTAATAAACTGACCGTGGAGCGTGCCTGCTTATGAATGACCATATCGGCAATATACATTATTATCCGGAGTTTTATTCGATGATGAATTCGTTATTACGATTTTGGTCATCTTGTATCGGTCACAAATTTTACTATACGTTTGTTTGTACCACAAACATGTTACTTTTTGAATGATGAAACTTGAGAAAATATATAATGATGATGATGACGATAATGAGGTGGTGTTCAAAATATACTATGATGATGACGATGAATTGCATTGGTGAAATGCTATATCAGTGGAAAAGCTGCTCAAACATGTAGTTTGTTTATCGATTAAACAATAATAATAAGGTGGTGTTCACGAATATGAAGATGATGATGAATTGAATTATTGGTATACATATTTTTATACCCTACTTTTATAATTATATTATGACACATGCGCAAGTACATGGTAATTGCGGTGGTATTCATGACTATGATGATGATGAATTACATTTGAGTTGGTTAGATGCTGTATTAAGTGGTATGGCTTTTTGTACCTTTCATTTGAATATCGATTACGAAACATGATCAACTACATGCTAATTGTGATGATGACGATGATGATGATGCTGATGATACTGTGGTGGCGTTCACGACTATGATGATGATGATGATGATGAATTGCATTTGAGTTGGTTAGATGCTGTATTAAGTGGTATGGCTTTTTGTACCTTTTGTTTGAATATCGATTATGAAACATGATCAACTACATGCTAATTGTGATGATGACTATGATGATGATGATAATGTGGTGGCGTTCACGACTATGATGATGATGATGATGAATTGCATTTGAGTTGGTTAGATGCTGTATTAAGTGGTATGGTTTTTTGTACGTTTTGTTTGAATATCGATTATGAAACATGATCAACTACATGCTAATTGTGATGATGACGATGATGATGATGATGATAATGTGGTGGTGTTCACGACTATGATGATGATGATGATGAATTGCATTTGAGTTGGTTAGATGCTGTATTAAGTGGTATGGCTTTTTGTACCTTTTGTTTGAATATCGATTATGAAACATGATCAACTACATGCTAATTGTGATGATGACGGTGATGATGATGATAACGTGGTGGCGTTCACGACTATGATGATGATGATGATGAATTGCATTTGAGTTGGTTAGATGCTGTATTAAGTGGTATGGTTTTTTGTACGTTTTGTTTGAATATCGATTATGAAACATGATCAACTACATGCTAATTGTGATGATGACGATGATGATGATGATGATAATGTGGTGGTGTTCACGACTATGATGATGATGATGATGAATTGCATTTGAGTTGGTTAGATGCTGTATTAAGTGGTATGGCTTTTTGTACCTTTTGTTTGAATATCGATTATGAAACATGATCAACTACATGCTAATTGTGATGATGACGGTGATGATGATGATAACGTGGTGGCGTTCACGACTATGATGATGATGATGATGAATTGCATTTGAGTTGGATAGATGCTGTATTAAGTGGTATGGCTTTTTGTACCTTTTGTTTGAATATCGATTATGAAACATGATCAACTACATGCTAATTGTGATGATGACGATGATGATGATGATAATGTGGTGGCGTTCACGACTATGATGATGATGATGATGAATTGCATTTGAGTTGGTTAGATGCTGTATTAAGTGGTATGGCTTATTATACCTTTTGTTTGAATATCGATGATGAAACATGATCAACTACATGCTAAGTGTGATGATGATGATGATGATGATGATGATAATGTGGTGGCGTTCTCGACTGTGATGACGATGATGATGATGATGAATTGCATTTGAGTTTGTTAGATGCTGTATTAAGTGGTATGGCTTTTTGTACCTTTTGTTTGAATAAGGATTATGAAACATGATCAACTACATGCTAATTGTGATGATGACGATGATGATGACGATAATGTGGTGGCGTTCACGACTATGGTGATGATGAATTGCATTTGAGTTGGTTAGATGCTGTATTAAGTGGTATAGCTTTTTGTACCATTTGTTTGAATATCGATTATGAAACATGATCAACTACATGCTAATTGTGATGATGACGATGATGATGATGATGTGGGTGGCGGGCTTCGACGCTGATGATGATGAATGCTGTGAATGCACATTTGAGTTGGTGTTAGCCATGCGTATTAAGTGGGTATGGTTTTTGTACCTTCGCTGTGTTGAATAGGGTCGAGTATGGAAACATGATCAACTACATGGTAATTGTGATGATTGACGATGATGATATATACGTGGTGGCGTTATCGAACTTGATGATGATGATGATGAGAATGCATTGGAGGTTGGTTAGATGCCTGTATTAAGGTGGTTGGGCTTTTTTGACCTTTGTTTGGAATAACGATGATGAAACATGATCAACTACATGCTAATGGATGATGATGATCGATGATGATTGATAATGTGGTTGGCGTTCTCGACATCTATGATGGATGATGAATGGCATTTGAGTTGGTTTAGATCGCTGTATTAAGTGGTATGGCTTTTTGTACCTTTTGTTTGAATAACGATTATGAAACATGATCAACTACATGCTAATTGTGATGATGACGATGATGATGACGATAATGTGGTGGCGTTCACGACTATGATGATGATGATTATGAATTGCATTTGAGTTGGTTAGATGCTGTATTAAGTGGTATGGCTTTTTGTACCTTTTGTTTGAATATCGATTATGAAACATGATCAACTACATGCTAATTGTGATGATGACGATGATGATGATAATGTGATGGCGTTCTCGACTCTGATGATGATGATGATGATGAATTGCATTTGAGTTGGTTAGATGCTGTATTAAGTGGTATGGCTTTTTGTACCATTTGTTTGAATATCGATTATGAAACATGATCAACTACATGCTTATTGTGATGATGACGATGATGATGATGATAATGTGGTGGCGTTCACGACTATGATGATGATGATGATGAATTGCATTCAAATTGGTGAAATGCTGTATTAGTGGTACAGCTTGTAGACCTTCTGTGTATATACTGATTATGAATCTTAAATAAGAGCATGGTAATGATACAACTTTAATATCGTTTGTTTGTATATTGATTAAGAACACTTAATAACCACAAGTAACGATGTTGATGGAAATGAGGTGGTTTTCACGAAAATGATGATGATGAAGAATTGCATTCAAATTGGTGAAATGCTGTATTTGTGTATTGGTTTTTATACCCTTTGTTTGTATATCGATTATGATGATACATTTGTGAAATGCTGCACTTAATGGCAGCGCAGACGAACTTTGCTCACAATAGCATGGGCTATATTTACTGTATAAGTACAGCCATATTGTAAAATTATAGCCATCTTTGTGCTTTTTTTTTATTTTTGTATTTTTTTGTTCTCTTTAATTTGAAAAAGTAGAATGTAATTCTGATGCAAACTGATTCTAATGTTATATATTTTGAAACCAGTTCTTTCTGGACACATGTCTTAAAATATTATTCAGTTGAGGAAATATAAGGCAGTAACTTCACGTTTGAACACTCTTTCCGTTGTAATTCCTATTGAATAGCACATAATGGGATTTTAAAATGTAGTATTAAAATTTATTCCACATGTCGTATCAGTTAGGAACTTGTTTGACATTTCACCTTAGACCTATACATTCATGCAGTTGTTATTTTAATGAGAATAATATTGCTAGTCTGGTTATGTTTCTCGTGCTATTGTGCTTTTTGTGCTGCTCGTTGCTCGTGTGCGATCTCGAAAAAACCCGTGTTTTTTATTATAGATGTGTGTCAGTGTTTGTTTCCCAGGAATCACCGTTTGAATGTATGTTTGTTACCTAATGGATAATTATATAATTAGAAGGGAGACAGAGACTGTTACACTTGATACGCGAATATGCCTTAAATTTAACTCAACATTTATAGGACAATGCGAGTATTCATTTTCTCTAAGTGTCTTTAGAAAGTTAATATTGTTAAAAAGCAGTGATATTGAATCAAATCCGGGACCTGCTAACCAAAATCACAGTTTGGGGATAATGCACTTAAATATACGTAGTATACGAAATAAACTAGAATTTATAAAAGATAATTTTAATGACTTTGATATATTATGTTTCACTGAAACTCACCTAGACAATAATGTATTAGATGAAACGCTTTCTATTGATGGCTACAATCACTTTTATCGTAATGATATTTCGTCCCACTCTGGTGGAATATTGATATACTTATCTTCAAAATTACACACAGAACGATTGAACGAATTTGAAATACTGATACCAGATTCTATATGGATAAGAGTGAAAAATAAAGGCGAGGATTTAATTATTTGTGTAATTTATAGACGACCAAACTCAAACGTTCAGTTCTGGGAAAATTTAAATATTGGTATAGAAAGAGCAGGTGAACAATGTCGCCACTTCATTTTATTAGGAGACATAAATGAGGATCAATTGAATAATACTAACCGCAAATTACGAGATATACTTGAGTTAAATAATTTAAATAATGTAATTAACGAACCTACAAGAGTGACTGAAAATACATCTACTTCCATAGACCCGATTGTCTTATCGCAAGATCTTAACATTATAAATTCGGGTGTAATATTAATTCCTGAAGAAATAAGCGACCATCGGGCAACATATGCAATTTTGCCTTTTAGTTATAATCTAAGTAATTGCTATGAACGACATGTTTGGATATATAAAAAAGCG
Organism: Archivesica marissinica; assembly: GCA_014843695.1. Taxonomy (NCBI): domain Eukaryota; kingdom Metazoa; phylum Mollusca; class Bivalvia; order Venerida; family Vesicomyidae; genus Archivesica; species Archivesica marissinica. Next base: position 17,672,741 of record CM026386.1, on the reverse strand, counting down.
AATTTTGCTCAGTAAATGATATGATTGCAAATACTGACTGGACTTTTTTAAATAATGGTGATCTAAACGAATGCTGTCTAGAATTTAATAACACTTTTCTTAAACTTGCGAAAACATGTATTCCAAATAAAAATATCTTAATAAGGCCCAATGACAAACCCTGGTTTGATTCTGAATTGAGAAAACTAATAAAAGCAAGAGACAAAATAAGAAGAAAAGCGTTAATGACCAAGAGTATAGATGGTTGGAATGAGTTTTAAAAAATGAGAAACAAAGTTAACAATTATGTAAAGCATGCTAAAACAAGATTTTATAATAATATTGAAGACTCGTTAGTAGACGCACACCAAACAAATAAACGAAAATATTGGAAGCTTGTAAAGGATTTTGTAAAACAAAATAAAGTCAGTCATAAAATTCCGCCTCTAATTACAACTCTTCCAAATGGAGATACAAAATACTCAGTCACTGACATAGAAAAAGCAAATTGCCTAAATACATATTTTTCTGCTATATCCAACGTTGACGATTCCAATGCAACTCTTCCTGTACGTGAACTTAAAACAAATGCAACACTGGAAATCATACATATAACAGAAATTGAAATTTGTGATGTTTTAAAAACCTTGATATTAACAAAGCAAATGGTCCTGATGGTATCAGTTACAAAATGTTAAAGGAAACAGCGGATTATATTGTCAAACCATTAACTGTTATTTTTAATAGATCATTTCAAGAAGGAGTATTTCCCTCATTATGGAAAAACGCTAATGTTATTCCTCTATTTAAAAAGGGTCCGGCCGAAACTCCTAGTAACTATAGACCAATTTCACTTTTGAGTTGTTTAGGTAAGGTTATGGAAAGAGTTATTTATAAACATATTCACAATCATTTGATTTTTAATAACCTTATATACTATAACCAGTGCGGCTTCAGACCTAATCATTCTAGTGTTTATCAACTGATAGAAATTTATCATCAAATATGCCAGACCTTAGACTCAAAACAATTTATGTGCATGATCTTCTGTGATATTTCTAAAGCTTTGGACAGGGTTTGGCATAAAGGTTTATTATTTAAATTGAAACAAAATGGTATAACTGGAATGTTATTAAGCTGGATAGAAAATTATTTATCAAATAGGACTCAAAATGTAGTAGTAGGGTCCAGCATACCAAACAGTGAAACTATTAGCTCTGGTGTACCACAAGGATCGAGCCTCGGACCTTTATTTTTTCTCGTTTATGTTAATGATATAGCGGACAATTTATTAAGTATAACTAGGTTATTTGCTGACGACACCTCATTGGCCCAAACGACATCAACTATTCAAGATCTAGAGGGAATACTGAATCATGATTTGAGGTTAATATCCGATTGGTCTAAACGTTGGTTGGTAAATTTTAATCCCAATAAGACAGAAGCTCTGTTCTTTAGCACCACTAGGGAACAAAACTATCCAGTATTATTTTTTTTGATGGGATTCAGTTACCCTTTGCTGAACACCATAAACATGTAGGTGTAACTTTAAGCAACAATGGTAAATGGCACGAGCATATAGACAATATTTTTAAATCGGCATCAAAGGTACTAAATTTAATGCGAGCGTTAAAATTTACAATCAACAGGAAAACATTAAATCAAATTTATATATCTTATATGAGGCCACTGTTAGAATATGCTGCAGTAGTATGGGATAGTTGTACTGAACTCGATAAGAATAGACTAGAAAAATTACAATTTGAAGCAGCTCGTGTTGTCACTGGTTTAACTCGATCAGTTTCTATAAATAACTTGATAGAAGAAATAGGCTGGATCTCCTTAAATGATAGAAGAAAACTTCAGAAATTAGTCATAATGTACAAACTAAAAAACGGTCTACTGCCGGAGCATTTTTCAACAATTTTTCCAAGGGTAGTTGGTGAAGAAAACAATTACAATTTAAGAAATGCCGATAATTTCATTGTAATGGCAAGAAGAACAGTTCTCTTCTCGAATTCCTTTGTACCATCAAGTGTTGATTTATGGAATACATTAACAGAGAATATCCGAACATCACCTACTTTATCTAGTTTTAAGTATCGACTGAAATGTGCATTATTTAAGCAAAATGAAGTACCTTCATATTACTACAAAGGTTCAAGATCTCTAACCGTTCTCCAAACACGCATAAGAAATGGCTGCAGTAATTTGAATGCGGACTTATGTAATAATCACTTATCACGTCGAAGATGCCGAACATTATTTTTTCAAATGCCCTCTATTTTTAAATCAAAGGATAGCACTATTCAGATTTACACGTCAATATCATCCACTTATTGTAAGAACTCTACTTAAAGGTAAAGAAGAACTCGCAGATGAACAGAACCTAAGTATTTTTAATTCAGTTCAAAAGTATATACATGATACTGCGAGGTTTTCAAATTAGCGTAATAATAGTATTTCTATTTCTTATTATGCGTGGGGGGTTTCGAGGTCGCGGACCGGGGCGAGCATCACACGAGCACATTCACGTGAATACTTCTGCTGGCATTTTTTCTTTAAAATAACATATCTTTTTCTTAATTGTACTTTTGTAGCCATAATATATTTCTGTAAATGAATTGTATTGGAGAGGGCCGTTTTATAATGTGTATAGTACTTGTGGCCCAAACCTTTTGCTGTATATATTTGGCAATAAATTATGTCTAAACAAAAACAAAAGAAAAGTTAAACAAACGTGCACGGTTATATCGATTTCAATTATCAAATCACGTTTCAGCCTAAAATAAATGTACCACATGTATGTGCTTGCATCAGTGTATGGTCGAATACAATTTCATTCATGAACATAGAAAGCTAATATTATCAATCGTGGCTAGCGAGACACGTGATAATAATGCTTCCAAAGTTCATTCCGTGAACTATTATTCGATCATACACTGATGCAAACAAATATCCTCTTATCAGTTGTATTATAAGCCTACTCTTGAAGCAGGATTCTTCTTACATTATTGCCATGATAGTCAGCCAGGAGTGAAGCGAAATATTAAATCTTAGAGGAATGAATGCATGTTCTGCTAAATAGCGACCTAAACAAATACACGTTTGTATTAAATGAACAATAGCGACAGAACCTGAATCTTTAATCAGTTCCACATAATTGATGCACATTTTATGTAATTTGCACACTTACTCTGGGAAATAATATAAAATACAAGTACGAGTGCATGTATAGATACATATACGTTATAACTATATCAAACGTTACATACACATGTATGTGTGTTCCATTAATGTCAAACCCCTTGCGGGATCGTAGACATGTTTTTCTGGGCAAACTTAGCCGACCTAAGTGGTTAACCAGTACTAAGCAATGTGTGTGATGTGCCTTTCTCAATGACACTACATACGTGGCCTGACCGAGTATCGAACCCATGACCGATCGATTCCAAATCCAACGCTCTACCACTGGACCACGGATGCCACAAACATGCGACACTATGCAAGTATTACAACATCGCTTAGACATCGGTCAGATCGATAAAACAAATACACATACATGACAAACTCGCAAATGTAGATAAAATGGATAATGCTTGTTAAAAGGCTAAAGGTTCTTTATTTTCACTTCTATCGCTTCACATAAACCCGCTTTACACCAAGTCATTGCATTCTTCCTCATTAATAACAAATGTCTGCTTGTCACTTGTTTGGCTCAGATCCTTTGAACAAGCTTAAGGCCAGTCAGCCACCAATTAAAACGATTGAGTCGAATGGCTTCTAAGAAATTACATACTTTTAGTATACGTACACCCACAGATACGGCTTTTAAGCTGTCTCGATGGAAATCAGATCAATATAATATACTAGTAGATAACAGGAACTCCCAATAACGAATTTATTGCATCGACAACCTTTAATTAAAAACATATTGGAATTATTGTATCTATTCAAAATGTATAGTTAGAGAATGGCTGCTGGTAAGAAGAACCTGGCCCATAAGTTAGATATTGAATTTGGAAGATGTAATGGTATTGATAGATCTAATAGATTATGTAAATTATGCAGCCAAAATGTAATTGAATCAGAATACCATTTTATATTATGTTGTGAAAAATACAGAGATATAAAATTGAAATATTTGGGCTAAATTTATATCTATCATGTCATGCAAAAAAAAACATTTGATAAATGTTTGTAAGTATATCAAATAAGCTATGTCATTACGTAGTAATACCCTGTCAATTACTACTGTTTCTTAAATGTATTGTATTTGTTTATATATTTTTATCTGTAAAATGTTTTGTGATGTATTTGCCATATTTCTATCATTGTAAATGGCCAAAGGCACTATAGTTGCTGATTATGCCAATACACTTGAAACTTGGTATTTAAATTTATTTTACTCCCATTTTCGTCGACCTTGACATTTATGTTACTGCTGTAAGTGTAAACAATGGACATATATCATGTTCCGCTACTGACGGGAAACTAGAAGCTATGAGGATGTCGCTTCATTCTAGCTTTACATTTTGACGCCGATGTCTTTGACTAAAGTAAGTTCAGAAAACAATTAAACACTTAAAATTCTGAACCGAGAGTTTTAGAAAGCCGCCATATTTTCTACTGACCCTACATGACATCATTACTGACCATCCACATTCCCATGTAGGATAACCACGTGACCACCTATGACAAATGGAAATAATATAATTTAGTGGAAGGTGCAATAAACCTAGATGTGGAACAACCAAGCAAAAAGGCTGTATCCAGATATTGTTAAAATAATAGAAAAATATTACACGTTCTACAAACCAATACAATATTATTAGTTTAAACATATTTTATTCAGTTCATTCAATATATATACAGTATACAAATACACAGGATATATACAGTATACAAATACAGTATTTATTCCAATAAATTTACATGTATAACACAAAAAATGTTACAAATTACATAAATTGTGAATGGTTTGGATTGGAAAACAAGTTTACAGAAAACGTATATTAATGATAGCTTATGTAAATTCCTTTCCATGTGAATGATACAATATACAGTTGTTAGTATTGAGAGCGGTTAGTGAGACATGACGGGCATTGTCTAAAGTTCTATAGCCCCCGATTGGCCCCGGGTGATTGCATGCGTACTTGTGATTAGTGAGGCAATTTGTAACATGTATTGCCATCATGTGTGCACTAATTGGTGGTGAACTGAATTGGAATATATGGCAAATTAGTAAATGGGATGAAATGAAATAGGTATTTTTTCTCATGGGTGCAGCGTTGTAAACTAACAATACATATTTATGGTAAAACTGCTCACAACGGGATACATATTTTAGTACTTTTCAACAGATCCTGCAATCGCATAGAGAATGTGCCATCGACTATGACCGCCTCTCATATGCGTGTGATGTTAGCACATAATGGATCGGGAACAGCTTTGCCGATGCGCTGACAATGCAACACTATGTAATAGTTGTGTCATTTTCTACTTGCATCCGTTATTGAATATTACAACTGGATGTACTTCCGTGTTTAATGAGAGCAATCACATATTTAAAGATATTGGAACTCACGTTGAAGCAATCATGTTGTTGATCGACTTCCTGTAACAGAGAAAACTATAAATTCTAATTACCTCCAGTTATTACTGACTAAAAGTTCATCTGTCAAGTTGCTCTATTTTTGGAACAAATATAGCGCAAAAAGCCACTCACAAAAGATATAATATTAAATTAATGTTGTCGTGCAATTGTTTATTGGCGAATAACCCATGGTTTGGAGTTATGTCGCATAGGAATTAACCACGCAGACCATAGTGGTTAATTGCGGCGCTCAGAACGACAAGCCATATTTTATTCTACTATAAATAACGCAAATACAAATAGTATTTCCATTCCAACTTGAGGAACATATCTAAAATGCCCAATGTAAATAGAAATGTTTTAATAACATTAGACAACGGCCCGCACTAGTAGATAGAAATGTACTGCCATTTCCTTGATTGTCATATCTTCATATTGTTCCAAATCAACAACAGTATACATAGAAATCGTTGGTGGTATGATAATGAAGAAGAAGAATGCTTTAGTAACGTAAACTGTACAGTTGTTCGTTATATACAAACATACAATGTTACATTCTATAACAATGACAATGATGCGATGGTGAGATGAGGATGCACTTTTGGATTTATAGTAATCTATGCAAATTGGATTTAACATATTCGGGTACAACATCAATCTGAACAATCATTTGTAAAACAAACACACTTCCACGGAAAGCAGTTCAAGTGACATCGGCTTCATTTGTGAAAACGCCCATAAATGTACAGTGGCCGATAACAATAACTGAATGAGTCGTCGTCATATTTGCATGCCTTACAGGAAAAAGATGACGTTTAGTAAAGTAGCTTAAGTTGGCATGTTTTTAAAAGAGTTTGGGTGATTTTGAGTTTTTAATAGAATTATATCAAATATTTGAATACCTTACCGACCGAATTATTCGAATAGTAAAATCGCTATTTGTTGCCATCCCTAATTTATACATACACATTTAACATGAAACAACAAAGATGAGGTTAATGCTTTCAAAAACGTCTTAATACATGTCAAATACATAGTTGTTGGATGATTGCCTAAGTGTATTGCGTAATGAAAGAACCCCGTGGATAAATTTACAAATACTTAATAAGTCACTCTTGGTAATGTGGAGATTGAAACAACTAAATCAGTTTCTGCAAACACGGACGGATTCCATAAAATCGTGTGATATACTTTTGCCTTAAGGCACTTATAAATACGGAACATTTAAACATGAAGTGTTGTTCATCTTCTATATCACTGGTGTTGCATAATACACATATGTGTTCATTTTTCTCAATACGATTTCTACAATATTGGGTATACGTTCTACTTGTGATCATATCGAGATATGATTCGTACCCAGACTATTGTTTAGTTTATTTATACAATATAAGAACTTTATTAGCGGGGCTATCAGACTGGCTATTTTGTAAGAAATCATCAATTTTGCATTGTTTAAATTCTGATAAAAAGTTAGTAAAATGAATATTATACGGGTGCTCCCAGACATACACACACCAGTATTTACTTAAAGCGACATTACAGTACAACGCTTATCCGGTGGCGTTCGCAGTTTAGATATACTCCAATCAGATTGGGAAATATATTAAAGCGACATTACATTGCAAAAAGCAAATAAAATGCATGTTTTCGCGTATAAATGCAGAGCTACTACAAATTCTTCTGAATACATTCGAACACTAACATTGAACCAATAAACAGTTTTTGTGTGGAATATAAACTTTCAAAATTAAAAGTAGGATTTCATATAACGGTCATCCTCATTCACGCTCCTGAATTGACATTTGTTTGTCATTGGAGTCAATATTAAACACGCGATACTTTCGATTAGAGATAATTTAACTAAGATTAGTCTACACATAAATATGCATAGACACACATGTGATATATCGCTGTAAATATGTACCATACTTCGTGTTATTCAGGATAAACTTGTTGTATTATGCATGAATGGCGACCCTATTTATATTATTTTGTTATGTCAACAAACCGCATATACGACGTCTAGTTCTTTGAGGCAAATATTTGGAAAAGAAATAATACCATATAATAACACATTACATTCTGCAGACATTTGCGTTTTCACCGATGTAGTGTCGCTTTAACAAATGTCTAACTCTTGATAACCATTTACTCTTTACACATTCTATGTCGTCAAGGCAAGCTTGCATCATACATTTAATAATAATGTTACGTGTGGATAAAAAAATTTTAATCTACCTATACTGCAAATGTAGCATTTACTGGCACGAAATCAACTATACTGCAATGGTTGTATTCGCTTGGCAGGAAATCACATATACTGCAAATGTAGCATTCGCAGGCAGTAAATCGCATATACTGCAAATGTAGCATTCGCAGGCAGTAAATCGTATATACTACAAACGTAGCATTCGCTGGCAAGAAATCGCATATACTTAAAAGGTAGCATTTACTGTCAAGAAATAACATGTTCTGCAAAGGTAGCATTCGCTCGCAGTAAATCGCATATACTGCAAAAGTAACATTAATTTAGCTCGCAAGAAATCGCATATACTGCAAATGTAGCAGTACTTTAGCTCGCAAGAAATCACAGAACTCATCATATTATCAAATAGTGTCTGCATCGTATATTTAATGGAACAACTTCGCACATGCAAATTGCTAATCATAATTGTATGACAATCTCTTCAGCAAGACGTTAAAACATATCTAACTTATGAACGAAATACATTAATATACAACATTGTGTCAGGAAGTCAGTACATAACAGTATATAGGCTATCATTAATTCCCAAGAAACATGACAGACAGTGCTTGCGCATATTACTTTAATCAGAAATTATTGTCACCAAATGGAATTCCGTGTTTCAATTACAAACCCAATATAGCTACAAACCCACCCTTGGGGCTATTCGTTATAGCACGGTTATTAATGAGAACTCTCCATATCGGATCAGGCATGTAATTGGGGATATTGTTGCATAAATCCGGAATAAACTGAGCAGTATAAGATTTATAGCGAACTATAGTGATTCTAAGTCTTACAATTAGTATGTAGGCGACCATGGAGAGGTTGTTACGTCATCTCACTATAAGAGAAAGTAGTACCGTGTTGTATTTTGTGTGTAGTGTTATGTCGTGACCTATTAGTAGTATCAGTAGTGTCAGGCACGTCGCACTTCACCGCACCACATCAGCAATTGTAGATAATTAATCAGTAATCATTTAAACACAGTTGATGTTGCATTAATAATATACGGTTTCAATTGATTCACACATTACGCCCATATGCAGGAATGTTGTCAATGTTCTGAATAAACGCATACGCTAAAGACAAAAGTAATCGTATTGCTTGATTCCAAATTTCTGAGCGATAATTTAATGCTCTTCATTGTGAGCTATATCATGTTGATAGGTCTTGGAACAAATTGATACAATCTAGACAATTGCAAAGTCCATGTGGTTGCATTTAAACAGAAGTATTGCCTAGTATCTATTGGATCTATAATTAGCTGTGAACTGGCCAGAATGCCTACACGTAAACAGGAAATGGATATTTTGTCATATCTTCCTAGAGAATAATTGTCTTGTCGAACAGATGAGAACATTGGAAAGTGGAAATCACAATGCGCGTGCCGAATGTGATACGGAAATGGTTGGCATGCGCGTATTCATGGAGTGAGGAGAGTATCACGTGCATAAAGTCCTTTCGCTCCATGAAGGTAAATATATCGACTAGTGTTTTACGTTTTCTACTATAAACAGACATTACAAATCTGTGTCATGGGCCATACAATCTTGTAATAATCGCACACACTTCGCTAATAAAGCTATAGCATATGCAACGGTAGAGCTCTTGGCACGTTGTTTGTTAGGACCACCGTTGACGTTACATCATAGTTGGACAACATACATTTATGGTATTGGACACCATACATTTATGGTATTGGACAACATGCATTTATGGTATTGGACAACATGCATTTATGGTATTGGACAACATGCATTTATGGTATTGGACAACATGCATTTATGGTATTGGACAACATGCATTTATGGTATTGGAAAACATGCATTTATGGTATTGGACAACATGCATTTATGGTATTGGACAACATGCATTTATGGTATTGGACAACATGCATTTATGGTATTGGACAACATGCATTTATGGTATTGAACAACATGCATTTATGGTATTGGACAACCTGCATTTATGGTATTGGACAACATGCATTAATAGTATTGGACAACATGCATTTATGGTATTGGACAACATGCATTTATGTTATTGAACAACATGCATTTATGGTATTGGACAACCTGCATTTATGGTATTGGAAAACATGCATTTATGGTATTGGACAACATGCATTTATGGTATTGATGGTTCTGTGGACGATTTCATTTCAAGACTTGTATCTCTAATGTCAATCAATCAACTTGTTTATTGCATAAAGTATATACATGCTAAGAGCAAAGCATAATTATGCATAAATACATACGTACATACATAGTAAATACATGAAATTTTACAGAAGAGTTATTCAAGTGTATCTCTAAAGTATGTATTATATAGCACATATACAAGTCGTTGGCTTTATCTGTAACTATCAGAGTGTGTTAATCTGATGCACAATAGCCGCAGGGCGTTTGACAGGCAAGCAATCAGTTGCAGGGCGTTTGACAGGCAAGCATTCAGTTGCCGGGCGTTTGACATGCAAGCATTCAGTTATCACTTTTCCAAAGCAGTACGTATGTTCAGGTGCAAACTAGTTTCTGGGTTACCATCAAATCATACGATGCATTGTTGCTTTATTAGTTCATTCAGATATACAGCCGTGCCATTGCGCCAAGCATTACGACTAAGTTATTTGTCTGCATCAATAGTATAACGGACACGGTAATCACGTCCACGGATCTCTTCGTCAATAAGCTTAAACGGATAAATCAATGCGGTGACCTTGGCATGTACACTACAACTATGACAGTACTGGTAACGAATGAAGATAGACATACACAATACTGTTTGCTTATCACCCCAATATGTGTCTTAGTTTACTGTACTGCTCAGAACGTGAGACGTATTAGAAACATGTGTTTTACAGTTCGCCCTAGTTTGTAAGCCAATCAAACACCTCTTGTTCGTTTAAAAACAGCAACATTATTTCTATTGCGAGGCTGATTTTATTAACACATGTCACTTATTGATTGCATGTCTATTTGGATATTGGAAGCTAAGCTCCGCATACCGAGGTGCAGACAGAGGGCGCATGCACAACTCGGACAGTGGTGCTCAATGGACTATACATGTAGATCTGTGCAGACAATATGCATGACGTAAAATTGAGCGCAGCAAACTAGTAGTTGCAATGTGAATAAGTGAAGATGTGTGCGTATATCTACTCACTGCACATGCCCCAATACGCTGCTGTCACATGATGAGCCTCATGATCAAAGTAATGATGTATTTGTGGGAGGGACAATCTGTAAGTTACGTATGTGCTCTACGTTTATTTATCGTCGCTACCGATTGTTCATATGAAGAGATTAGTCAGATTTTTGGAGGATAGTGCAATGATACAGACATAATTTCCTCTGATTCATGTACGTGCACGTTGAAAAGCACCAACACGAGACCTCGGTTAATGTCACATCTAAAAATCTGTTAATTTTATTAGGGTCAGACGAGGGATCGAACCTGCGACCCCTGGATCACCAGTCCAATGTGTTAACAACTTGACTACAGATCCGTCTGTAAAGTTTCGTATTGGTCACATATAAGGTTATGTACAAACTAAGTGATGCGGCTCGTTAACTCTCCCGGACTTTATTTTGCATAAAAAATAATTTATATAACCTAAAAGGCTTATATATGATCAATAACTTATCCTTACATATCCGGCCTTCGCATGATTGAAACTGTTGATTTAAGTACATATATAAAAAATATTTTCCATATTGATATTAGCACGAATGTATCAATTTATACTATCGTCATATTAAGATAAGATAACGGTGATTGATGTCTTTGGTTACGGTTCATTTGAACACGTGAGAACTTTGCTTGCCAACGCATGGTGGTCGAGCGAGGTAATTGTATGTGAATTGTGTCATTTCAGCCTGAGAAACATGTTGACGACATAACTATGTAAATTGTGCAATTACAGCCCGAAAAAAACACGCTAAGGACGTGTATACATGCCCGTGTTATTAGTCTCCGATCAAAAAGCCGGCGATTGTATTTGAAACGCTGTAAGAAATGCCATATGGTAGGAACATCATTAAAATTGCAATTGTCAAAAACAGATTTGAAAATATAAACGAAGCAATGGTAACTTTTATAATACCTTTAAAGCGAATGCCACTGGCTGCTTAGAACAAACATGTGTGATGTAAGTGAAAATAAGATAAAACATTATATTATGAAACCTAATAATAGCATGGACACGACATTAAAAAACTGAAATTGATAAGAAAAGCGATTAAATACACAACGTCTACATACGGCTAACTGTGTGTGTATGTTTCGTGATATAGTGATTACGATTTTAAAATAAAATTAAACTAAATGTGTTTCTTTAAATATCAATATATCCCCGTACGTGAATATAGCTTTATATAACTTTATTGATGAGACTATATTTAAGCGGACCTGCTAGTTCAGTCGATAGAGCGCATGCAATGTAAGCAAAAGGTCCCGAGTTAGTACCCTGGATTGGTTATACCTTATTCTCATCCTGTCATATGTACTTGTTGTATTTATTTGCTTCTTAATTACATAGTAAACATTCGACATAAATAAAGTTAATATACAAAATGTGTGACACTGTTCATTATAAAATATACATATTTTACTGCTTCTAATACCTCTTTTATTGTCGCTTTATATATATATATATTAACTCACACGAAAAAGATATAGTGTGAACTTGGTTAGAGGGAAAATTTTATACTTATATATAGAAGCACTAAATGCACATTTAGTATCAAAATGTGCAAACATGTATTGGCTACACGATATTGTACTTTTAATTGAAATTTGATAACAAAATCAGAATACTGTTATACGTGTGAATATAAATGTATACTTTTCCCTCTAACCAAATGCACACTTTTTTGTTCATTTGAGTATATTTGAACTTCCTACCTCAACAGTGTACACAAACATTTGCTCCGGTGACTTGATGGTCTGCATCAACCATTTACTAGTATTAAATTGTGGTAGTTTCATATCTTAAAGAGTCTCCTAAGCATTAACTAACAAGTAGCATGGACAATTAACTGTAACATACCATATATATATCCATCTTTACAGGCAACATTAATAAACTAAGTAATAAGTCCGATTCACAAGACAAATTCAGCAGCAAATGTCTCTTGGACTTACTTGAACATATCTGCATCAAATCTTAGATTACATGTGGCCGCCTGTTCATCCGAGACAATTGGACAAAAGCCAAGCTTTATACGGTAATGTAGTCGGATTGCCGAATATTCTAGGTATATTTTTGGCATCTAATATGACACTGCTGCATTTTACTTATTGCATGTACGTTTGGTACGAGTTTAGCTATTCACAACATGGCGTGTCTTATAATGGCGGAATAAATAACCGGTTCTTACTGTGCCTAAATATATCTATGTCTCTTCAAATTCCATCAGACCCCTGATGTTGACCTAGAGTCTGCGAGTCCATTCTGACAAGGGCGTTAGGGTGGTATATTCGTAAATAGGCAGAAGTGCATCCGCGTTCGCGAATGTAGTCCCAATAACTAATATAGTTAATTTTTCGTTTTGGTATAAATGCATTTTCATGTGTATAGTTTTTGTGGGTTTTTTTGGAGAAATTAAATATGGTATAAGAATTCAGGCCATTGCAAACGGAAGGTTGGTATACTGTCTTATTTGGCAGAGATATACAGTGTGTAAACACAGTGACGTTATTCACAGGTGAGCATTGGCTATTTCAAACATTAAATTTGAAACATTCTTGGTGTGTTTCAGGCTGATTTGAATACCTCTTCACAGTGGATGTGGTATCAGAAGAAATGAAAGATTGGAAATATAAATGAACAGATTGTATGTTTTTACTTTTTACTATGTATTTAATAGGCAATTTATTTGTTGTTTTACAAACCTTAGTACTAACAAAGGCTAAAATAAATTACAGAGCGAGTGAACTGTTTACGGTCAAAGATATAAGCAAGTGAGATTAAGGTAAACGAGTAAAATGGTTCTATTGGATTCACATGTTCAACACGGCTAACAACCATTGTGAATTGTGAGGCCGTTGAGACCTGAGGAATATCTACTGGTAGATTATTCCAATATTAGACCGTCCTTGGGAAGAAAGTATTTGTAGTAGTCACTTGTAGCCGTAATTAGACTTAGTGAGTGCGGGTGGGAATGTCTAGATAGGCGGGATATGGGGATTAGACCGTGTTAGGATGGTACAGCTACACACATGTAATACATATTTTATGTTCAGACAATTGTAATTGGCAGGTTATGTATTTTATGTGGTTCAGTTTGTTTTTTAATTTCATTGTTTGTTATAGGTAATAGTACTATTACCTCTTAAAATGCTGAATAAATTGTATGGAATGTGCAAACAACTAGATCAAGATCAGCCGGGTGTAATCAGGATATATGTTGATTGCTGTTCAGTCAAGTGTTTTCGCACGCCCACATGGTTCGCCGGCGGCGATGGTAAATAAGCGTAATCATCATCACCAAATGGTTTAGCTACACTATCAGAACAGCATAGAGCCTGATCAGATGGCATGTTCTGTACCGTCTGATCTGGCTCTATGCTGCTTGCAGAAACGAATATACTCGGTCCCAGCATAGTAGTGGTTAATAAATGACAGTTTGGTAGCATTAGAGTGAATCTAAAGTAACACGTGATTGATTTACAGAAATTGTATTACTACATGCATGCATTATGTTGTTAGTTGATGTAACATTAGACAGTACTCGGAAGTAATGTACGTCCATGAACACAATAAATTAATTATGCAAAATATGTCTAATAGTGAATTTCGTAGTTAAGTGATAATCACATCGTCATCTATCGTCATACATTGTTACGGATATTATAACTGTGTGCACGGCGCATCACCGACACAAATCAGCAAACACGACATACGGTTATTTGCTTTTAATTTATTAATGTGGGGTTTTAAATAATAAAACAATTGCATAGCTAATCAGTGGTTGCTGCCAATAGTTCATATGTGCAGATGCATTATTAATATCAACATAAAATGTTACTTCTAAAATTGTTCCAGATTTTAGATAATTGTCGTGGATATATAGATGACATGCTTAAAGTCCCCTATTTCATTCTATTGCTGAAATATAATACTATAATTCACACACAAATATAAGGGGTCGTGTGGCTAAGGTAGCTTCACACTCATCCCACTGTGGGTGTCAAATACTTCAAAATCAGGAAGCTATCTAGTCGGTGGTTTTACCCGTGCGTCCATCCGTGCCGGAAATGCGGCTCGGAGGGCCACCCGGCATCTTCCTCCACACAAATATTACGTGTTCTAAGCTGTTTTGCGACTCTAATCCCTACTTCCAAAGAAACGTATGCACATTTATTATACCTATACATATAGTAACCGGCTATTTACAAAATTGCAAGGAAATCGATTTTATTCACAAATCGTAATTTGAAAAAAATAATGTTTAAAACAAATAAATCAATAATTATTGGAAAGTGGGAGATATAATACAGAACTGTTGTCTTTTTTATATTTCACTCAAGACATGTATACATATCAACATGTTCCAATTTCTAATCAACCTCTCTTTGAGGTTTATCACAAATGAGTTTCTAAGTTTTGAGATTCCGGTAGTGTATATAGTGTATAACAAATATATGATATATATGCTCTTGCAAAAAAATTACCGGCTAAATTTGAGGTGTAACAAAATGTGATTTTATGTCCCCTAAGAAACACAACTCGTTCACAAATTTCACAGCAGATGTATCGTGTGACATATGCGATCGTAAATTCCACATGTGTGAATAATCTGATCTATGACATATACATATTATGATCGTACGGGATTCTACAATTAGTCTATCAAACCAATGAATTAGCACTGCATGCAATCTCTCAACTATTTAATTTGAGGACATTTTTGCAAATGGGAATGTAATGACTTGTCAATTGTAACATGAAATCTTACTATAGATGCATTCATTATAGTGTATTCTCGAAATGAGTTTCAATTCTCTAATGGGTTTAGAGATTGCATTATCTGCATTGGAGATGTGGAAAGTTAAAAAAATAATAGTGCATTTCTATTTGTATTTCCACGCTATACTACCGAGCAATCAATTCCTGATTATGTTTGGAGGGTCACAACTTTCACTTGTCACATCCATACTTTTTTTTACTTCACTCTATGGATGCCTTAGGCTTCGATTTTTATATTAGATTTTTTTTACTTCACTCTAAGCTTCATTTTTTTTTTATCTATTAGCGATTTTATTTTTTACTTCACTCTATCCTATGGGTGCTTTAAGCTTCATTTATTTTATCTATTAGCGATTTTATTTTTTACTTCACTCTATCCTATGGGTGCTTTAAGCTTCATTTATTTATCTATTAGCGATTTTATTTTTTACTTCACTCTATCCTATGGGTGCTTTAAGCTTCATTTATTTTATCTATTAGCGATTTTATTTTTTACTTCACTCTATCCTATGGGTGCTTTAAGCATCATTTATTTTTATCTATTAGCGATTTTATTTTTTACCTCACTCTATCCTATGGGTGCTTGAAGCTTCTTTTTTTGTTATCTATTAGCGATTTTATTTTTTATTTCACTCTATCCTATGGGTGCTTGAAGCTTCATTATTTTATTATCTATTAGCGATTTTATTTTTTATTTCACTCTATCCTATGGGTGCTTTAAGCTTCATTTTTTTTTTATCTATTAGCGATTTTATTTTTTACGTCACTCTTTCCTATGGGGCGCTTGACGCTTAGTTTTTTTTATCTAATAGCGATTTTATTATTTACTTCACTCTATCCTATCGATGCTTTAAGCTTCGTTCTTTATCTATACATATAGTCTACATGTCAAAGTCGGTTATGTCGAATTTTCCGGTTATCTCGAAGTCGCATCAAAGTCCCCATTTTACATATAACTGGCTCTGTTTATATCGAATTTCCTTAAGTCAAACTTCAGTTATGTCGAAGTATTGTGTTCGGTCCGATGGAATTCGACGATGGAATTCGACATAACGAATGTCGACTGTAATACAATTATACATTCTAGTATATGATATCCCCATTTGTTTAATTGCATTATTAATAATTTGTATTTGAATATAAACAATCTTGACGCTTAGTGTTATATTTCACATCTATTGTGGAGCCAATTTCCCGGTCGGTAGACCGACTTGTCTCTAATCACAGTTGAAGACTTGTCAGGCTTAGAAATGTATCCGCTCTCAATTACTTTATATGCAAGAAGGTATCTAACAAAACTGTGTGAATTGAATGTATGTGTTAGACAGCAAGTGACAGGGGAATATCAACGGTTGGCGCGATGAAAGCACTCGTGGATGTAAAGCTAAACTGTGATATAGCTACTCTACTACAGACAACGAGGGAAGGGTATGAACGATGTAATGATCAATGCCTTGTGTGGCAATGTCATGGGAACAAAGGTTTTATAAATTGTCTGAAATACTCCGTACAGATAACATGACTAAAGATTGTATTTCGTTCACGCTTTCGATTGTGATGATTATATATCCAGAGCCGGGATCAAGCGGTACGATGCGGTTAAAGCAGCATTACATCGTATGCAATAACAGGTATTTGAAAAATTCAATTTTTACGTATGAGTAGCAATGTTGCTACACATTCTAACATTATACTTTGTATGCTTATGTTCATTTGGTAAACAGTGTGATTTTGTTGGCGATAAAACAAACTCGAAACCGAAAGTAGGACTTTCCGAGTAGATCGGTCACGCAACCGGAACGCATCGTCCGCACTTGTTTACATTCGGAATGCATCGACCCCATTTGTCCCAAGTTGTCTTTTTTAATTAGATTACTTGATATGTTGATTCATACCTCTGTTAGCTAAGTCGTTTAGGGACATGTCTACATCCCCACGAGGGGTTCGACAATAGAGGAAGATAGATAGTCTTTCATGTTCAAAATATATATGCTGTTTTCTACATCCTCTGTTGTTTCACGCATGCGCGCTGTGCATGTTTACATTACGTGTATTGATAAACAAATTCGCGTATACGACGGTTTAAATTTATTGGAATTTTATCGTTTCTGAGCGACTATTTCGATTTTTGTAAACACACACACATTAGTATTTATATTTTACCAAAAACATCCTTTATTACGATGTAATGTTGCTTTAAGGACAAATGGAACATGTTGTATTCTTCCATTTTAAAGATGGAAAACGTTCACGGCGAAACAAATACACACGTATTTTATGTAGATATTACGTGCGCGTGTGTTGTTGGTTTGGCGCCAAACATTTACGTGGGGCTGGCTATATGTAAAGCAACTGCATAATTATAAACATTCGGGCACAGACAATTAGGATCGACAATGGTTCATGAATAATTTATTGAGATTTATATAAGAATTCCTTTTGCTTCGAGACTAAGTGGCACTGTCAGTTTATTAAAGTTTAGAATCCTTCAGCCACACATTGTAACATTCTGTGGGAGTTTTGGGTTGCACATGTCTAGCAATGAAATGAATATACAACTACATACATCAAGTCTAATCATTGGTCTTTAACAACATCTATGGTAGGTTCAAACTGTTGTATAGACATTGTCTTAGTTTGGAAAATAATATATCACAATATATGTTGTTAATCATGAATTCCATAAATATTATTTATCACATAACTCTGATTGTATTCAGCGCAATACAGTCATCTCATAATTTCGCATATGCACACACGTGTAATAACACTTCGGATTCTGATTGGTCGAGAGAATAATCCTTATAATGTGTACATTAACCTTTACGGTGTGCATATTTCTATTAAAATTGGTCCATAACGTTACCGGTAAGACAAGAGAAACTATTAGTTAAAAAAACTCTGCTTAAACATAAATATAACGCTGATTTGCGTAGTGACGTCATGACAATTTAGTGACGTCATGAAAACTGAAATTGGCGCCAAAAGGAAAGTAGCAGCGTTATTTTGTGCAAAAATATTAAAACCCAATATGGTAATGTGATAAAAAGGATCTTACATGAGATGTAATTTTATACGATATTTTATGAAACGAGTTTTAGAATTTTGCTATTTTAAAAGCTCGCCAAAAGGCTCGCTGTAAGATCCTATGAACATTATATATCGGGTATATTGTATTACATAATTGAGACTTTAAGTAGTTATAGCTGACACTCTCTGTCCACAGCCCTGATGATTTATGACATATCGAAAACCAAATCCGTCAGAGACAGAATAACATTTGGGACATTCACCAACATCAGTGTTATTTATTTGTTTGTTGTTGGTCCTCTTAATTGGTTTCCTCTGTTTTAATCGCTGTTTCCTTCGCTGTTTTCCATTCGTATCCGTATTCGCGTCTTATAATTATGAAATTATTAAATCTCGACATATATCCTTTAGCATACATGTCCAATGGATACCTTACTGTAACTATTGGTTCAATTAATTAACACGATTTTGATAAAATTACATTTATCCTAACATCTGTTTAGACGACAACAGTAATAACAAAGGATTCCAACTAAAAGGACCAATATACATTTAGGGATAAATCTGACTTTATCCATCAAGGGAGGTAATAGAAAAACCAGTAATGTCTCTCATTCACACCAACAACTTACGTCACTTACATTACGATTGTCCAGCTATTACTGGTGGCGGAAGACCCCACATGCTCCTCCGAGCAGAATTGTATGCACGGACTAGAACCACCAACCTACCGCAAGCTAGCTGGATAGCTTCCTCACATACATGAACGAATCCGCACTCCCCCTCCCCTCTGGGATTAGAACCTACAACGGCGAGGGGCAAGCGATTTGATGTCAACGACGACCTTAACCACTCGGCAACCCAATGTAACCTTAATTAATACAATAATAGATCTCTTAATAATGTATCCTCAGAACATTGTGCAGCTTGACAATATATTGTATTATAAGACCATATCTTCAACAACATCAACTTTATATATTATTAGACTGATGTTATATACTAGAGGACATAGAAAACGCACACCTACATTATATACTAGAGGACATAGAAAACGCACACCTACATTATATACTAGAGGACATAGAAAACGCACACCTACATTATATACTAGAGGACATAGAAAACGCACACCTACATTATATACTAGAGGACATAGAAAACGCACACCTACATTATATACTAGAGGACATAGAAAACGCACACCTACATTATATACTAGAGGACATAGAAAACGCACACCTACATTATATACTAGAGGACATAAAACGCACACCTACATTATGAGGACATAGAAAACGCACACCTACATTATATACTAGAGGACATAGAAAACGCACACCTACATTATGAGGACATAGAAAACGCACACCTACATTATATACTAGAGGACATAGAAAACGCACACCTACATTATATACTAGAGGACATAGAAAACGCACACCTACATTATATACTAGAGGACATAGAAAACGCACACCTACATTATGAGGACATAGAAAACGCACACCTACATTATGAGGACATAGAAAACGCACACCTACATTATATACTAGAGGACATAGAAAACGCACACCTACATTATATACTAGAGGACATAGAAAACGCACACCTACATTATATACTAGAGGACATAGAAAACGCACACCTACATTATGAGGACATAGAAAACGCACACCTACATTATATACTAGAAGACATAGAAAACGCACACCTACATTATATGATTATTATTACATGAAAACGAAATACGAAGGGTTCCATCAAAGATATATCACATCTTTATTACAAAACACAAACTGAACAACTAAAAATATTCCAAAATGTTTAAAACTATGTATTTAATATATAGTTCTTGTCCGAAGTGTGCGTTTTCTATGTGCTCTAGTATACATTACAAATAGTCATATGTGTTTTGAGTTGTGATTGTTGTATGCAATTAAACTTGATGATTGTATGAAAAGTGTTACAGTTGAAGACTGTATGGCAAGTGTTGCAGGTGAAGACTGTATGGCAAGTGTTGCAGGTGAGACTGCCATTGACATTAGTTATAGAGATAGAAAACAAAACTAATTCAGCCTATATGTTTCGGCACCCTGCACCTTCCGTGTCGACACACCCAGAAACATATTTACATTAATAATCATTTTGTTCCATAGAACATACTGGAAGATACAAATAGAATACCCCACACTTCCCGAAGCACCTTATATACATTTACATACATCCATATATACGACCTCAGTCTAAAGTATGACGGGACGTGGAATCGAACTCAACGATGTAATGCACTTGGAATTTTGCAGTCCAACGTGTGAACGACTGGACAAGGCAAGTGTCCTTTTTATGCACACATGGCTATGTATGTACTCCGATTAACGTCAACAATATATAAATATTTCATCTCGGTGAGTGACAGTGGACATTGTCAACCCGAGGGAAATAAAGTCGACCGAGGCCAAGGTCGACATTATTTTTCCGACGGTTGACAATATCCACTGTCACACTCACCGAGATGAAACATTTATATTGTTATACCGAACAATCGTTGACTGATAAACAAGTATCGATAGTCAATTTACATTTTTCTGTTTTATAGAAAAATAATTCAACAAAACATTATTCGAGACTACATGAAAACAATATGGCGGCATAACAAATAATATCACATTGAAGTGAAACGGTCAAGTCCGAGTAGCGTGAATGAGGCTATTCAGAGGTGAGACATTGCCATGAGACATTGTCATGATACATTGCCATGAGACATTGCCATGAGACATTGAAAAATATCGCACGCTCGGGTATGACAAATTGTGCATGTGGTAGTCACGTGAGGTATAACTGGTTATTATACGACGCGTTCTTATTCGACTTACTGCATAAATACATAGTGTATCAGTAGCCCTGTGGTACAACGCTGGATTTTTGGTTCAGGAGTCGTAGCTTCGACCCAACATACGCTATGACATAATGACATCACCAATTTAAAAGTAGTTCGGTTAGACATTAAACAAAGATGTCGCAAATGTGTTTTAGACAGTACACGTAAAGAGTAAGAGCAGCCTCTGGAACGTGGCCGTGACTGTGTTATCGCACATGAATTATTGCACATGCACATGCTTTCTGGTTTGTGTGGGCAATCTGGAATGTGGCCATGTCTGTGTTATTGTACATGCGTTCTGGCTTGTGTGGGCAATCTGGAATGTGGCCATGTCTGTGTTATTGCACATGAGTTCTGGCTGCTGTGGGCAATCTGGAATGTGGCCATGTCTGTGTTATTGCACATGCGTTCTGGCTTGTGTGGGCAATCTGGAATGTGGCCATGTCTGTGTTATTGCACATGCGTTCTGGCTTCTGTGGGCAATCTGGAATGTGGCAATGTCTGTGTTATTGCACATGGGTTCTGGCTTCTGTGGGCAATCTGGAATGTGGCCATGTCTGTGTTATTGCACATGTGTTCTGGCTTGTGTGGACAATATGTAGCGACGGCAAATACAAGCAAACGAGACGAATATATTATCAGACATATTAGGATTTCAAATATCAAAAGATTATCATTAGTATTATCGCATAAAACAAATTAAACATGCACACCTTATCACGATCTAGAATATATGATCACATTAAAATAAATACTTAGTACACAAATACGACCATGGGGGAAGAGGCTCTCACAACATGTGTCCCTGGCGATTCAGTGTCATTAGAAAGGCTTGGTAATTAGGCACACGAGACTACCATTATTGTTCCAGAATCTGATTTTGGATTCACACTATCAGATTTGTTTTGCATTAGTGCTTATAAATGTGGTGCGTTTATGATTCTTAGCTGTATATATATAATACAAAATAATTAGGCCAATCTGTACTTAATGTCATTGAATTCGGTATTTTATTTCGCTAATCCTAACCTAGGGAATAATGCATACATTGATAGTGTCATGTCGAGATGGAAAATACTTTGAAACTAGAAAACACAATTCAATAATAGATGCTGAAATAGAAAAACATGTTAGCGAGCTCAAATAGAGCTTTACGGTAACTCAAGCTAATAAAATAGTGTTGAACAAAGGGCCCGATCGCGCAGCGAGATTTACGGTAACTAAACGAGTGTCGAGTGAAGGGCTCGATCCCGCAGCGAGATTTACGGTAATTAAACTAGTGTCGAGTGAAGGGCTCGATCCCGCAGCGAGCTTTACGGTAATTAAACGAGTGTCGAGTGAAGGGCCCGATCGCGCAGCCAGATTTACGGTAATTAAACGTGTGTCGAGTGAAGGACCCGATCGCGCAGCGAGATTTACGGTAATTAAACGAGTGTCGAGTGAAGGGCTCGATGCCGCAGCGAGATTTACGATAACTAAACGAGTATCGAGTGTGAAGGGCTCGATCCCGCAGCGAGATTTACGGTAACTAAACGAGTGTCGAGTGAAGGGCTCGACCCCGCAGCGAGCTTTACGGTAACTAAACGAGTGTCGAGTGAAGGGCTCGATCCCACAGCGAGCTTTACGGTAGAGCTAAGAAAATAGTGTCGAGTGAAGGGCCCGATCGCGCAGCGAACTTTATGGTAACTCAAGCTAGGAAAAGAGTGTCGAGCGAAGGGCCCGATCGCGCAGCGAGATTTACGGTAATTAAACGAGTGTCGAGTGAAGGGCCCGATCGCGCAGCGAGATTTACGGTAATTAAACGTGTGTCGAGTGAAGGACCCGATCGCGCAGCGAGATTTACGGTAATTAAACGAGTGTCGAGTGAAGGGCCCGATCACGCAGCGAGATTTACGGTAATTAAACGAGTGTCGAGTGTAGGGCTCGATGCCGCAGCGAGATTTACGGTAACTAAACGAGTATCGAGTGTGAAGGGCTCGATCCCGCAGCGAGATTTACGGTAACTAAACGAGTGTCGAGTGAAGGGCTCGACCCCGCAGCGAGCTTTACGGTAACTAAACGAGTGTCGAGTGTGAAGGGCTCGATCCCGCAGCGAGATTTACGGTAACTAAACGAGTGTCGATTGAAGGGCTCGATCCCGCAGCGAGCTTTACGGTAACTAAACGAGTGTCGACTGAAGGGCTCGATCCCGCAGCGAGCTTTACGGTAACTAAACGAGTGTCGAGTGAAGGGCTCGATCCCGCAGCGAGCTTTACGGTAACTAAACGAGTGTCGAGTGAAGGGCTCGATCCCGCAGCGAGCTTTACGGTAACTAAACGAGTGTCGAGTGAAGGGCTCGATCCCACAGCGAGCTTTACGGTAGAGCTAAGAAAATAGTGTCGAGTGAAGGGCCCGATCGCGCAGCGAACTTTATGGTAACTCAAGCTAGGAAAAGATTGTCGAGCGAAGGATCACGCAGCGAGCTTTACGGTAAATCCAGCTAAGAAAGAAAAGAGTGTCGATATGGATCTAAAAGTAAACTTCGTTTACCGGAACTATAGGTTGTCGAAAAGAGCTACCATCTACATTGAGGTGTCCATGTTCTACTTCAAACGGCCTGTGATGCAAGAAGTAATATGTATCAAACAGTAACAGTCAACTACTAACACTTGTCAGGGTATATAAGAGCGAAGAGATTTGATCACGTTCGCCCATATGGTTCGCCGGAGGCGAGGGTCATTAAGCTCAATCATCATCATCATCATCACATTTGTCTGCGAACAACGGCGAACAATAGAACGAAATACCAACATACTCGACCAATTTAACACACACTTGACGATGGAACACCATCAAAGTTGCATTGAACACCCACCAGCTCTAATGTAAATTCAAATTAATCTGAGTGCTAATAGTAGTATGCAGCCAAACATACACCTTATAATTATGATCATTACATTCTAAAAGCTGCCTTTAGAAAATATAACAATTTGGGTGATAGACAGTAATATGTATCAGGCTAACTGCATTGCTATTTTGGTAGTAGACATTATGTGTCAGCTAGACACAGACAAAGACATGCTGTGACTCATGCATAAACAATTACTGCTGCAAAGTGTATTATTGATGGCGTGGTCAATTCGGATGCAGCATAGACTGAAATTGCAAATAGGAAATAATTCGTATGTGCCAGTATAGTGAATGTTTGACATTTATCTGATTTATTTCCTAGCTATTTCGTAATCGGTCGTCGGGTGTCTCAATGTCAACATTATGTTAACGTAGTTTCATGTCAGATCAACATAAACAATTAAACGTCAGATCAACATAAACAATTAAACGTCAGATCAACATAAACAATTAAACGTCAGATCAACATAAACAATTAAACGTCAGATCAACATAAACAATTAAACGTCAGATCAACATAGACAATTAAACGTCAGATCAACATAGACAATTAAACGTCAGATCAACATAAACAATTAAACGTCAGATCAACATAGACAATTAAACGTCAGATCAACAATTAAAGATATCGGTACAGTTCATTGACATTGAATTACAGTACTATACTAGAGGATATAGAAAACGCACACTTAGGATAAGTGTGTTTTTACATTACAAACAATAACTATATAAATACATAGTTTTAAATATTTTGGAATATTTTTAGTTGTTCAGTTTGTGTTTTGTAATAAAGGTGTGATATTTCTTTGATGGAATACTTCGTATTTCGTTTTCATGTAATAATAATCATATAATGTAGGTTTGTGTTGTCTATGTCCTCTAGTATATAATCTAGGTTTGCGTTGTCTATGTCCTCTAGTATATGATATAGGTGTACGTTTTCTATGTCCTCTAGTATATAATAGGTGTGTGCATTTTCTATGTCCTCTAGTATAGTATGTAGGTGTGAGTTGTCTATGTCCTCTAGTATATAATATAGGTGTGCGTTCTCTATGTCCTCTAGTATATAATATAGGTGTGCGTTTTCTATGTCCTCTAGTATATTATGTATGTGTGCGTTGTCTATGTCCTCTAGTATATGATATAGGTGTGTGTTTTCTATGTCCTCTAGTATATGCTCTAGGTGTACGTTTTCTATGTCCTCTAGTATATAATATAGGTGTGCGTTTTCTATGTCCTCTAGTATATAATATAGGTGTGCGTTTTATATGTCCTCTAGTATATTATGTAGGTGTGCGTTTTCTATGTCCTCTAGTATATGATATAGGTGTGCGTTTTCTATGTCCTCTAGTATATTATGTAGGTGTGCGTTTTCTATGTCCACTAGTATAGTATGTAGGTTTGCGTTTTCTATGTCCTCTAGTATATGTATATGACTTTTACAGAAGCAGCTGCCAATTAAGCCATCGGCCACCTGGCATTACAGTACTATATATATACATGAGGATCGTAGTGATGACTGGAATTTAAGCATACTTGTCTCAACTTACATAAATTCTATACTCACTATGTGCAGTTATGTAAAATACTTGGTATTGGTAGAAACAATAGATGATGTAAATTATGCAATCAAAATGTAATTGATTATATGTTATATTTCGAGTTTTACGCCTGCATCAGCACCATTTTGGGCTATATCGCCGGCGGGCAGTTTACCTAACACCTTTCCTGGGCAGGCTCCAGCAGTTAACCAGTACTTGGGTGCACCAACCTCCGTAAGAAACTGCCAACTTTTTCATATAAATGAGACACGCCTGAGCGGGGCTCGAACCCGTGCCCATCAGTGATGATAGGTTACAGTGGTATACAAGTCAGAGACATTAACCACTCGACCACGTAGGCGGACAACATGTAATTGAATCAGAATACCATTTTATATTATGTTGTGAAAAATACAGAGATATAAGATAAGATTGAAATAGTTGGGCTACATAGCATGGCCATCAATAAATAAATTTATATCTATCATGTCATGCAAAAATAACAAATATTTGACAAATGTTTGTAAGTACATCAAAGAAGCTATGTCATTACGTAGTAATACCCTGTCAATTACTACTGTTTCTTAAATGTATTGTATTTGTTTATATACGTATATCTGTAAAATGTTTTGTGATATCTTTGCCATATGTCTATCATTGTAAATGGCCAAAGGCAATATAGTTGCTGATTATGCCAATACATTTGAAACAATGTTATCATGCCCATTTACAGTATTCTCAGACTGTCGAACATTATTATAAAAGTGTGATGTTATCCATGTTGTTATACTCATTACCATTGTTAACATTACCATTACAAATACCATGCCATACTTATGACTGAATGACTTATTGTTAACATTACCATTACAAATACCATGCCATACTTATGACTGAATGACTTATTGTTAACATTACCATTACAAATACCATGCCATACATATGACTGAATGATTTATTGTTAACATTACCATTACAAATACCATGTCATACTTATAATGACTGAATGACTTATTGTTAACATTACCATTACAACTACCATGCCATACTTATGACTGAATGACTTATTGTTAACATTACCATTACAAATACCATGCCATACGTATAATGACTGAATGACTTATTGTTAACATTACCATTACAAATACCATGCCATACTTATGACTGAATGACTTATTGTTAACATTACCATTACAAATACCATGCCATACTTATGACTGAATGACATATTGTTAACATTACCATTACAAATACCATGCCAAACTTATGACTGAATGACTTATTGTTAACATTACCATTACAAATACCATGTCATACTTATGACTGAATGACTTATTGTTAACATTACCATTACAAATACCATGCCATACTTATAATGACTGAATGACTTATTGTTAACATTACCATTACAAATACCATGCCATACTTATGACTGAATGACTTATTGTTAGCATTACCATTACAAATACCATGCCATACTTATAATGACTGAATGACTTATTGTTAACATTACCATTACAAATACCATGCCATACTTATAATGACTGAATGACTTATTGTTAACATTACCATTACAAATACCATGCCATACGTATAATGACTGAATGACTTATTGTTAACATTACCATTACAAATACCATGCCATACTATATGACTGAATGACTTATTGTTAACATTACCATTACAAATACCATGCCATACTTATGACTGAATGACTTATTGTTAACATTACCATTACAAATACCATGCCATACTTATGACTGAATGACTTACTGTTAACATTACCATTACAAATACCATGCCATACTTATGACTGAATGACTTATTGTTAACATTACCATTACAAATACCATGCCATACTTATGACTGAATGACTTATTGTTAACATTACCATTACAATACCATGCCATACTTATGACTGAATGACTTATTGTTAACATTACCATTACAAATACCATGCCATACTTATAATGACTGAATGACTTATTGTTAACATTACCATTACAAATACCATGCCATACTTATAATGACTGAATGACTTATTGTTAACATTACCATTACAATACCATGCCATACTTATGACTGAATGACTTATTGTTAACATTACCATTACAAATACCATGCCATACTTATGACTGAATGACTTATTGTTAACATTACCATTACAAATACCATGCCATACTTATGACTGAATGACTTATTGTTAACATTACCATTACAAATAACATGTCATACTTATGACTGAATGACTTATTGTTAACATTACCATTACAAATACCATGCCATACTTATGACTGAATGACTTATTGTTAACATTACCATTACAAATACCATGCCATACTTATGACTGAATGACTTATTGTTAACATTACCATTACAAATACCATGCCATACTTATGACTGAATTACTTATTGTTAACATTACCATTACAAATACCATGCCATACTTATAATGACTGAATGACTTATTGTTAACATTACCATTACAAATACCATGCCATACTTATAATGACTGAATGACTTATTGTTAACATTACCATTACAAATACCATGTCATACTTATAATGACTGAATGACTTATTGTTAACATTACCATTACAAATACCATGCCATACTTATGACTGAATGACTTATTGTTAACATTACCATTACAAATACCATGCCATACTTATGACTGAATGACTTATTGTTAACATTACCATTACAAATACCATGCCATACTTATGACTGAATGACTTATTGTTAACATTACCATTACAAATACCATGCCATACTTATGACTGAATGACTTATTGTTAACATTACCATTACAAATACCATGCCATACTTATGACTGAATGACTTATTGTTAACATTACCATTACAAATACCATGCCATACTTATGACTGAATGACTTATTGTTAACATTACCATTACAAATACCATGCCATACTTATGACTGAATGACTTATTGTTAACATTACCATTACAAATACCATGCCATACTTATGACTGAATGACTTATTGTTAACATTACCATTACAAATACCATGCCATACTTATATGACTGAATGACTTATTGTTAACATTACCATTACAAATACCATGCCATACTTATGACTGAATGACTTATTGTTAACATTACCATTACAAATACCATGCCATACTTATAATGACTGAATGACTTATTGTTAACATTACCATTACAAATACCATGCCATACTTATAATGACTGAATGACTTATTGTTAACATTACCATTACAAATACCATGCCATACTTATAATGACTGAATGACTTATTGTTAACATTACCATTACAAATACCATGCCATACTTATGATGACTGAATGACTTATTGTTAACATTACCATTACAAATACCATGCCATACTTATGATGACTGAATGACTTATTGTTAACATTACCATTACAAATACCATGCCATACTTATAATGACTGAATGACTTATTGTTAACATTACCATTACAAATACCATGCCATACTTATAATGACTGAATGACTTATTGTTAACATTACCATTACAAATACCATGCCATACTTATGACTGAATGACTTATTGTTAACATTACCATTACAAATACCATGCCATACTTATATGACTGAATGACTTATTGTTAACATTACCATTACAAATACCATGCCATACTTATAATGACTGAATGACTTATTGTTAACATTACCATTACAAATACCATGCCATACTTATAATGGCTGAATGACTTATTGTTAATATTACCATTACAAATACCATGCCATACTTATAATGACTGAATGACTTATTGTTAACATTACCATTACAAATACCATGCCATACTTATAATGACTGAATGACTTATTGTTAACATTACCATTACAAATACCATGCCATACTTATGACTGAATGACTTATTGTTAACATTACCATTAAAAGTACCATGTCATACTTATGACTGAATGACTTATTGTTAACATTACAATTACAAATACCATGTCATACTTATGACTGAATGACTTATTGTTAACATTACCATTACAAATACCATGTCATACTTATGACTGAATGACTTATTGTTAACATTACCATTACAAATACCATGCCATATTTATAATGACTGAATGACTTATTGTTAACATTACCATTACAAATACCATGTCATACTTATGACTGAATGACGTATTGTTAACATTACCATTACAAATACCATGCCATACTTATGACTGAATGACTTATTGTTAACATTACCATTACAAATACCATGTCATACTTATGACTGAATGACTTATTGTTAACATTACCATTACAAATACCATGCCATACTTATGACTGAATGACTTATTGTTAACATTACCATTACAAATACCATGCCATACTTATAATGACTGAATGACTTATTGTTAACATTACCATTACAAATACCATGCCATACTTATGACTGAATGACTTATTGTTAACATTACCATTAGAAATACCATGCCATACTTATGACTGAATGACTTATTGTTAACATTACCATTACAAATACCATGCCATACTTATGACTGAATGACTTATTGTTAACATTACCATTACAAATACCATGTCATACTTATGACTGAATGACTTATTGTTAACATTACCATTACAAATACCATGCCATACTTATAATGACTGAATGACTTATTGTTAACATTACCATTACAAATACCATGCCATACTTATAATGACTGAATGACGTATTGTTAACATTACCATTACAAATACCATGCCATACTTATGATGACTGAACGACTTATTGTTAACATTACCATTACAAATACCATGCCATACTTATGACTGAATGACTTATTGTTAACGTTAATCTCAGTGACTTATATACACAGTTATTTATAACGATTTAATATTCAGCTGACTTATAGATCCATTGGGTCGGGTGCTATATACACAGTTATTTATAACGATTTAATATTCAGCTGACTTATAGATCCATTGGGTCGGGTGCTATATACAATGTTATTTATAATGATTTAATATTCAGTTGACTTATAGATCCATTGGGTCGGGTGCTATATTTATGTGTGCGTATGTATGTATTGTAATTAGTAATGCACATGCCACTATAATAACATATTTACTTGCTTGCTTGCCGCAATGCGTGCTTGCTTGCTTGCCGCAATGCGTGCTTGCTTGCCGCAATGCGTGCTTGCTTGTTTGCCGCAATGTGTGCTTGCTTGTTTGCCGCAATGCGTGCTTGCTTGCTTGCCGCAATGCGTGCTTGCTTGTTTGCTTGCTTGCTTGCGTGTTTGCTTGCTTGCCGCAATGCGTGCTTGCTTGCTTGCCGCAATGCGTGCTTGTTGCTTGCTTGCTTGCGTGCTGCTTGCTTGCCGCAATGCGTGCTTGCTTGTTTGCTTGCTTGCCGCAATGCGTGCTTGCTTGTTTGCTTGCGCTTGCTGCTTGCTTGCCGCAATGCGTGCTTGCTTGTTTGCTTGCTTGCCGCAATGCGTGCTTGCTTGCTTGCCGCAATGCGTGCTTGCTTGTTTGCTTGCTTGCTTGCCGCAATGCGTGCTTGCTTGTTTGTTTGCTTGCTTGCTTGCGTGCTTGCTTGCTTGCCGCAATGCGTACTTGCTTGCCGCAATGCGTGCTTGCTTGTTTGCTTGCCGCAATGCGTGCTTGCTTGTTTGCTTGCTTACTTGCTTACTTGCTTACTTATACATCTCCCTATCTAGTCCATATACAAAGCCATGTAATGCAAATAAGCATCTTTAGTATGTTCCTAAATATTTTATCAGCAAAGCTATTTTTAGATACCCATGCGATAGTCATTCAAACACAATTTATTTATCCACACACAGCCTTCTTTAATTATTATGGCATAGATGATTCTGCATTAGTGTCGGATGTTGTAAGTACGTTACTTCTAATCAGGCGTCTAACTATATATCTCATTTGGACAGTATAGAGTCCATGAAGGAGCCGTTAATTTATGTGTGCACCAATGTATCCCATGAATCATTGCAAACTAGCGTACTTATTCTAAAGTTCACGTGAAGCAAATGAGAAGAAAATATTTTCTCGCATTAAAATGTGAATCTCCACGCCGAGTATCTAGGCCACGAGGTTTTGCAATCTCTCTCTCTCTCTCTCTATCTCACTCTCTCTCTCTCTCTCTCTCTCTCTCTCTCTCTCTCTCCTCTCTCTCTCTCTCTCTGTCATCATGATCTATGTTGTTTACTATTGCGACACGTCATTTAGCTCCACTATCCGAATTGCAAATATCATAGAGCCTGACCAGATTGTTCTGTGTCGTGCGGTCTGGCTCTATGTTGTTTTCAAAAGCGACTGTAGTTGTGATTGGCAAGTTACGGGTTAATAATCACCCATAACAATATCCATATTGAAATAGTGTAAACACTTTTTACCAAACATAATTGCAGAGATACACCATTATAAGAAGGCTCGTAGCCACGGAGTCAATTTCCTCGGTTAAAATGTCCAAAGCCAAAAAAATGTCCAAAAATTAATTTTAAATAAATAAAATGAAACAAATATCCCGTTGCTGTATACAATGTTGACTGCTAGAGAGCTGAAAGGTCAGTACATAAGTATAAGTCTAAACTCATTAAATCCGAATACGCAGGAAATCGCTTCAATACCACAACAATTGTAATGGGGAACATGCCCCCGAGACCCCCTATATTTCCTCAGTTGAAATTTTCCTCTGGCTACGGTACTGATAAGAAAATAATTAATTACTTATTGTAACATTTGTAGTATTGTCATATCAGTTAGTTTAAGCATATTTTATTTTTCAATTATTTATAACAACAATTGACAATAATACAAAATAAATGATAAGATTGATTAAATCTTATAGAATTCATCTCTGTTAAGCATCAAATACACACTCTAATAAATACCACCGACTATGTCTGAGCTTTATAGATATGCTGGCCATGTTAGAATCGAAATAATATTGTATTTGCGTTCTTTATAGTGGACTAAAATATGGGTGTTTTTTGTTTGTTTTAAACATATTTATTCCACTATATACATTCACAAAACAATACATGTACACAAAATCAGAGAATAGGAAAGGATTTTTTTTACGTTTATTTATCGTCATTACCGGTTGCCCATATGAACGACGCCTCCTGAAGATATTAGTCATTTTAGATTTAATCCCTGCGCGTCTCGTCAGAGCTCCAAACCATGTATTAATCTCCAATAACTTTAATCATCAAATATTATTCGTAAACAACCCGATTTGAAATACGCATTAGAAAACATTTAGTGGTGGGGAAATCAAGTTAGGTTGCAAAGGTTGAGCACGGAACTATGTATGTATGTTCAATTCATACCAAACGCCAAATGTGGGAACCTAGAGCTATATGCTTTCCTGGCCGATCTAAGCGGTTAACCAGTTCTAAACAATGAATGTGAGCATTGTGAGGCACCTTGCACAAGGACACTGCATACGTGCCCTAAACGGGTATCGAACACTGAACCCTTCCAACCGAAATCCGACGCTCTACAACTGGCCCTGGAACACGGACGCTGCACAAACGGGTTTTACGGGTTTTAGTCAATACCCAATAACATCGGTAAGATACTGCACTAGCAATTGTACATCTACAGTACTATGTTACCTACTTGCTTAACCAGTAAGCTAATGCAACATATGCATATGGGAAAGTCGACATGTATACCATGTGACCACAATACAGGACAACTTACATTGCCATCGAGAACAGGCTTCTGACTGTGCAAATGGCGTATTCCTGACAGGGGAAGTAACTGTGTGACTAATAAAGGTATAATACCACTAAATGTTTGGACTAGTGAGAGCCATTCCCCGATTCCATCATAGGGACAGGATATGATACCATCCTCTGTGAATTGTAAGCATATATTAATATCCATTGCAAGATAGCAGTAGGTATTATATGTTAATTGGTTCGTTGACAGTCTATGAGTATATAATTCAAGCCACAATGAGTATCACTATGTTTTCAGTCACTTTTTCATCGATCACATTTTCATCGATTTTATTTTATCATTTTTACCCCGTCGAACGCCTCAACGGAGTAATTTCACTATGGGTGATTTTTACATTGACACCGACATGTCCAGATTTGGAACAACACACGTGTTCAATACATTTTTCATATCGTATTATATCGCTGCTAGTCTTACCATGTGTAAAGAAATTCACATGAAAGGTATGTGTTTTAAGCTGTATATACCCGGCTGACCCGGGATTATTTACGGCTAGGTTATCAGGGGCGTAGCTTGGCTGGAATCGATGTGTAGGCACACTTAAAACTTAAGACGGGAGGGGGTCCGGGGGTCGTTCCCAGGAACACTATTCATAGCGTATATAATTTAATCATGGCCTCCCGATTTTTGTTGCAGATAAAATAAAATTCGGGGAAAAGTGTAGGCCACGGCCTACACAGCCTATAGGAAGCTACGCCAATGGTTATCAAATCAAAATTCTTGAAACTGCATTGAAGTATAATAAAATATTATAATACATATTGTCATATATACACAGTTGAGTTTTCTAATTTGAGGACGACGATCTTTCTCGTGTTAACATAGCAAACGTATTTGTTTATGTTAATGTCCGCCTCCATGGTCGAGTGGTTAAGGTATACCACTGTAACCTATCATCACTGGTGGTCACGGGTTCGAGCCCCGCTCAGACCGTGTCTCATTTATATGAAAAAGTTGGAGGTTGGTGCACCCAAGTACTGGTTAATCGTTGGAGCCTGCCCAGGACAGGCGTTGTTAGGAAAACTGCCCGCCGGCGATAGAGCCCAAAATGGTGCTGATGCAGGCGTAAAACCCGAAATATAACATAACATTGTTTATGTTAATCTCCTTCACACACCGAGTAATTAACAATTGGAATGAGCTACCAGACTATATAGCAAGTGCTAAGCATGCGATACAGCTAGACAGAACTAGATACATGTTGGGCAAGGACTGGGAAACTATTTCCTAAATGGACACCAAAAGTAGATTTCACTATGTGTAAAACACACATACACTAATGTTGGACATGTGACCAGCACATACACATTGTGTCGAAACCTTGCTGTGCCGTATAATATTTAAACTTATTTATTTTACAACGATTGCGAAGCAAGTTTTAACAACCTATATTAATCACTCTCGTTGGCAAGGATGAAAGCGTAAATGTGGTCATTCGTGTAGGAGGAAACCGGAGTACCCGGAGAAAACTCACCTGTCCAATCTGGCGACCACCATACAATATCACATACGTCCCGGTCCCTGGATTGAACCCGGGTTACATTTGTGAGAAGCGAGCCCGCTAACAACTGCGATAATCGGACAGTGTATGTGACGAGGTCACAATAATGAACTTGGAACAACACATAAAACCCACAAAAGTCTAGCATAATGTGGTACACATTATATAAGCACACTATAGTATATACAATAAACTTCTTAGAAGTCCTTAACCTGTACCATTTATATTAAATATATGTATATATAATTTTTAATGTGATTATGAAATCAATACTATAAAATTAGTGAAAATATCGCGTATACGTAAACGAAATGGTACTAAAGTAATAAAAGTCACTGAGATATGTCTTAGAACCGTATTTGAGTATTGATCGACGTTGACAACTATATTCCTAATTTACCCTGTGGCTGGCACTTGAGCCTCAATTCAGACCAAAGCTATTAGATATATTCATCTTGGAATGCCACTTTAGTGGAAAAAGAGGAAGATTGCTTGACACACTTCCAATTCCATACAGACCGGACTCCTGGTTAAACATCTATAGCAATATGTATCTTATGCAATATTTGTGCTAATATTTGCATATATTGTATGACGCCCACATACTATGCTTGTTAGATTAGGTCCTGGGGGATAATGTAAGATGATCCACAAACAGTCTTATTCAAGCGGCTCGTCTGTGCCAAGAATAAGTGTAATCCTCAAACATTCAAAACAATCGTAAATTATTTAGCATTCCGCCATTGATGAAAATACTGTCCCTTTCGACATCCATACATGCTGACCTACGCACTGAGCAACACAGTGCCCCCTCTAAAGTTGTTAAAACTTGCTTCGCAATCGTTGTGAAATATAAGTTAAAACTTTAAACTCTAACGTTTATTGATACTGGCTGAGTCGAACATTGATAAAGAGCCACTATGCCATTGCATGCATTGTGTGCTTCATAATGTACATAGATGGGGCTATAATAAAGGTATAGAGCCATAAAACACGTCTCATACGTATATATAACCATATACATTTACTAACAGAAATTCATTAAGCAACATTCATGATGCCGTTGATGCAGTTAATGCAGTTGGTGCCGTTGATGCAGTTGATGTAGTTGATGTCGTTGATGCAGTTGATGCAGTTGATGCCGCTGATGCCGCTGATGCCGCTGATGCAGTTGATGTAGTTGATGCAGTTGATGCCGTTGATACAGTGGATGCAGTTAATGCAGTAGATACAGTTGATGCAGTTGATGTAGTTGATATAGTTGATGCAGTTGATGCCGTTGATGCAGTTGATGTAGTTGGTGCCGTTGATGCAGTTGATGTAGTTGATGTCGTTGATGCAGTTGATGCCGCTGATGCAGTTGATGTAGTTGATGCCGTCGATGCCGTCGATGCCGTTGATACAGTTGATGTAGTTGATGCAGTTGATGCCGTTGATACAGTTGATGCAGTTAATGCAGTTAATGCAGTGGATGCAGTTGATGCAGTTGATGCAGTTGATGCAGTTGATGCAGTTGATGTAGTTGGTGCAGTTGATATAGTTGATGCAGTTGATGCAGTTGATGCCGCTGATGCAGTTGATGCAGTTGGTGCCGTTGATGCAGTTGGTGTAATTGATGCCGTCGATGCCGTTGATACAGTTGATGTAGTTGATGCAGTTGATGCCGTTGATACAGTTGATGTAGTTAATGCAGTGAATGCAGTTGATGCAGTTGATGCAGTTGATGTAGTTGATGCCGTTGATGCAGTTGATGCCGTTGATGTAGTTGATATAGTTGATGCAGTTGATGATGTTGATGCAGTTTGTGCAGTTAATACAGTTGATGAAATTGATGCCGTTGATGTAGTTGATACAGTTGATGCCGTTGATGCAATTGATGCCGTTGATGTAGTTGATGCAGTTGATGTAGTTGATGCATTGATGCAGTTAATGCAGTTGATGCAGCTGATACCGTTAATAAAGTTGATACGTTGATGCAGTTGGTGTAGTTGATGCCGTTTATGTAGTTGATACAGTTGATGCAGTTGACACGACCCAACAGGAATATATATCCAGTGCCTCTTAATTAATTATTCAGTATTTAAGTCCTATAAAAAACCTCACTATTGGTAGTAGTGGTAATGTGGTTACTAGGTTACGAGAACTACTTATACCTATTATACCCCCACTTCTTCGCTAACGTATTATTTTCATTGTTATTATTTCGCCATCGACGATTTTGTTTGCTTCTTTGCGAAATGTCAGCTTGTCAATTATTCATATGGCAGTTTTATTTGTTGCCGAGAGCAATTTACAAAACAGATGTTTATCTTGTAGCTGATGCTTATTGTATATCCCTGTATACAAATAATAAAAGTGTATGTGAAGATGTTACAACGAGGAACTTGGAAGAACACATAAAACCCACAAAAGTCTTGATTTCTTGATTTGTTTATTCACCCACATTTAGTTGTTTTGTTTTAAGATCTAGATTACTTAAAGCGACACTACATCGGTGAAAACGTAAATGTCTGCAGAATGTTATTTGCTATTATATGGTATAATTATTTTCCCAATATTTGCCTCAAAATCTGAGTATTTCAACAAATAAACAAGGGTCGTATACGCGGTTTGCTGACATAACACAATAATGTAAATAGAGTCGACATTCATGAGTAATACAATGCGTGTATCCTGAATAACACGATTTATCGTACAGATTTACCGTTATATCTCACATTTGTGCCTGTGCATATTTATTTGTAGACTAATCTTAGTTAAATTATTAAAGGACATTATCTCGCGCTTAGTATTGACTCCGATGACAAACAAACGCCAATTCAGGAGCGTGGCTGATCGTTATATGAAATCTTCCTTTCAAGAATATGGACAACAAAACCACTGTTTATTGATTCAATGTTTGTGTTCGAATGCATTGTATTTGTTTGTTGCGATGTAATTCCGCTTTAAGGCTAAATAGTGACATACAAGCTCCTCAAAACATCCTTCTATCAAACTAGTATTTACAACTAGACAATAATTAACTCTTCTAAGTACAACATTAATTTAAGATTCACCTTAAAGCGACACTACATCAGTGAAAACACAATGTTTTACAAAATGTATTTTCCTATTATATGGTATAATATTTTCCCAAATATTTCCCTCAAATACTGAGTATTTCAACAAATAAAGAAACGTCGTATACGCGGATTGTTGACATAACAAAATAATGTAAACATCCATGCGTAATACAACTAGTGTGTCCAGAACTACACGAGTTATGGTACAGCATTACCGTTATATATCACATGTGTGCCTATTTATTTGTAGACTATTCTTTGTTAAAGTATCTCTAACCGACATCATCTCGCGCTTAGTATTGACTCCGATGTCAAACAAACGTCAATTCAGGAGCATGGATGACCGTTATATGAAATCATACTTTCAATCCACAAAAAAACTGTTTATTGATTCAATGTTAGTATTAGAATGTATTCAGAAGTATTTGTAGTAGCAATGCATTTATATGTGAACAAATGTATTTAATTTGCTTTTTGCGATGTAATGTCGCTTTAAGATACATAATTAATTATTTATAATACCAACATTTACGCAAATCGATTTGTCTACAATGAAGTCGTAATACTAGTACACTTAATGCGTTGGGAATTCGGCTTTTATGTGCGGGCTCCCATTGCATAATGTTAAAATTGAATAATTATTGACGGATTATGGAATCATGTTCTGAAGAATCATGTTCTACGGAGGCGTGCAGGAATCGTGTTCTGAAGAATCAATTTCTACGGAGGCGTGCACGCTAACATGACATTGTGTTGCAGCATTTACATTTAGGCAAATCATTAATATTTCGACGACCCTAACGAGTAGTAGTTCAAAACAAATCAGGTCACCCTCTATACATAATACACTATATCTATTTTTTATATACAATTTTAAGCTTCGTAGTCTTAGTTAAAAGTATTTTAGTACATAACTTGTAATTTTAATGTAAAATGTCGGATGCTGGATGGATATGGGTGCAAGACTTTATTGCCTTGTAGCATGTCGATCACAGTATTTTAGTATAACGCGACATTGCACATGTAACAAGGTATTCCCGTCACATAACCGTATTAGAAATGGTAAACTATATATATATAGTCTTAGAAGTATACATGCACCGGGTGTTGTATTCACACGGTCTACCCCCGACTGTCGCTAGCACAAGTTTTTGTGTGAGAGACAGTCGGAGATATGAAAACCGAACACACACTGAGATTACAGCAGCCCTCATAGCCCTCTAATCATCTAGTTATAATAATTACGATAGGCATAATCATCACTAGTAGATGATGTGTATTTTAACCTTCTTAGAAAACTCGCCCAAATGCATTTATGCGGTGGCGACTTTAAATAAATTTAATTTCAGTCATGTTTATACAAATTTATTTAGCTCGATTGCGAAACAAGGTATTTCAACTTATATTAATCACTCTCGAGACCTCATTCCTGATGGAATCCATCGCCACGAGGGAGAGAGAAGAGGCAACGTGGAATTTAAATGCCTTGCCTAAGGGCACAATCGTAACGGCTACAGAGACGCTCGAACTCCGGACCTTTCGCACCTGAAGCGAACGCGCATCCACTGCGCTATCACGACTTCCACATTTCAGTCAGTTTATATACAAAATTAATAATTGTTCACCTGCAGACACATATTTCAGTATTTCTTATATTAACCTTTACACAAATCGATGTGTCTCTTTGCGACTTCATTTTCTATGTACGCTATCCGATTACACAATCTTAAAATTGGATAATTATTGTTGGTTTATGGAATCGTGTTCTGAAGAGACATGACATTGTCACGATTGTGTTGCAGAATTGTTAATTAGTAAACATTCTGATAGCAACAGAAAACGAAATACTTCAGTAGAATATATAAGCTTACGTAATCACTCAAGTGAACTCATTTAGCGACAATATAATCCCAGTTTGTATTTAAGACATGTTTGAGTTTGCTATCGAAAATCTTGGTTGTATTCCTGTCGGTGGCTTCCGTTGTCCAGTCGTAGAGTTTCGGATTTGGTATCGAACGGTCCCGGGTTCGATACTCGGTCAGGCGGCCACGTATGTAGTGCCATTGAGCAAGGCACCTCACACACATTGCTTAGTACTGGTTAACCGCTTATACTAAAGTGTCTATATTAATATTGCTTATATTAATATTGCTTATACTAACATTGCTTATACTAATATTGCTTATACTAACATTGCTTATACTAATATTGTTTATACTAACATTGCTTATACTAATATTGTTTATACTAATATTACTTATACTAGCATTGCTTATACTAACATTGCTTACACTAATATTGCTTATACTAACATTACTTATACTAATAGTATTTATACTAATATTGCTTATACTAATATTGCTTATACTAATATTGTTTATACTAATATTACCTATACTAATATTACCTATACTAATATCATTTATACTAGTATTTCGTATACTAATATTGCGTATACTAACATTGCTTATACTAATATTACTTATACTAATATTACTTATACTAGCATTACTTATACTAATATTGCTTATACTAATATTGCTTATACTAATAGTGTTTATACTAATAGTGTTTATACTAATAGTGTTTATACTAATATTGCGTATACTATTATTGCTTATACTAATATTGCTTATACTAATATTGCTTATATTAGTATTACTTATACTAATAGTGTTTATACTAATAGTGTTATACTAATATTGCGTATACTATTATTGCTTATACTAATAGTGTTTATACTAATAGTGTTTATACTAATATTGCTTATATACTATTATTGCTTATACTAATATTGCTTATACTAATATTGCGTATACTAATAGTGTTTATACTAATATTGCGTATACTAATAGTGTTTATACTAATATTGCGTATACTAATATTACTTATACTAATATTGCTTATACTAATATTGCTTATACTATTATTGCTTATACTAATAGTGTTTATACTAGTAGTTTGTATACTAATATTGCTTATACTATTATTGCGTATACTAATAGTGTTTATACTAGTAGTGTGTATACTAATATTGCTTATACTAATAGTGTTTATACTAATAGTGTTTATACTAATATTGCGTATACTAGTATTGCGTATACTAATATTGCTTATACTATTATTGTTTATACTAATAGTGTGCATACTAATATTGCTTATACTAATATTGATTATATTAATATTGCTTATACTAATATTGCTTATACTATTATTGTTTATACTAATAGTGCGCATACTAATATTGCTTATACTAATATTGCTTATACTATTATTACTTATACTAATAGTGTTTATACTAATAGTGTTTATACTAATATTGCTTATACTATTATTGCTTATACTGATAGTGTTTATACTAATAGTGTTTATACTAATATTACTTATACTATTATTGCTTATACTAATATTACTTATACTAATATTGCTTATACTAATATTGCGAATACTAATATTGTGTATACTAATATTGCGTATACTAATAGTGTTTATACTAATAGTGTTTATAATAATATTGCTTATACTATTATTGCGTATACTAATATTGCTTATACTAGTATTGCTTATACTGATAGTGTTTATACTAATAGTGTTTATACTATTATTGCGTATACTATTATTGCGTATACTAATAGTGTTTATACTAATAGTGTTTATACTAATATTACTTATACTATTATTGCTTATACTAATATTGTGTATACTATTATTGCTTATACTAGTATTGCTTATACTAGTATTG
This sequence comes from Archivesica marissinica, assembly GCA_014843695.1. Lineage (NCBI taxonomy): Eukaryota > Metazoa > Mollusca > Bivalvia > Venerida > Vesicomyidae > Archivesica > Archivesica marissinica. The sequence goes on along the minus strand of CM026386.1, from coordinate 17,630,567 downwards.
CTATACTAATATTGCTTATACTAATATTGCGTATACTAAAATGTTATACTAATATTACTTATACTAATATTACTTATACTAATATTACTTATACTAATAGTGTTTATACTACTATTACTTATACTAATATTGCGTATACTAATATTGCGTATACTAATATTACTTATACTAATATTACTTATACTAATATTGCTTATACTATTATTGCTTATACTATTATTTCGCATACTAATATTGCTTATACTAATATTGCTTATACTAATAGTGTTTATACTAATATTGCTTATACTAATAGTGTTTATACTAATATTGCTTATACTAATGTTGCTTATACTAATATCACTTATACTAATATTGCGTATACTAATAGTGTTTATACTAATAGTGTTTATACTAGTATTGCTTATACTAATATTGCTTATACTAACATTGCTTATACTAATATTACTTATACTAACATTGCTTATACTAACATTACTTATACTAATATTGCTTATACTAATATAGCCTACATATACATATTCCTGCTCTGTCACAATTCAAATCAGTTTCTATTATACAAAACCAGTATTACTCAAGTTTTGCAGAAACGAAATCCACCACATCTAACCAATTCTAATATACTTGAACACTATTGACAAACATCTTTCGTCGTTCGTCTCTCTTCGTAATAGCAACGGAATGACTGCGCATACGCTGCAATTTTGTTTCATTGAACAGGAATACGAATTTAAAGCCACAACACATTTGTGAATAAAATCAAATCTCTACAGAATGTAATATTTCCTGTTATGTGGTATAAAATCGTATCCAAATATTTATAGTATATTAACTAATAAACAAAACGTCGTTTACGAAGCTTGTTGACAGAGCAAAATGTAAATAGTGTCAAAATCCATATGTAAAGCAACTCGTGTATCACCCAATAATAATATTAATGGTACATACGTCTCGCTATGTCTCACATGTGTGTCTATCCATTTTTATTTTTAAGCTAATCTAATTTCAATTATCTCAAAACGATGACAGTATCACGCGCTTAGTAAGCGTATAATTATACTTCAATAATTATCCCACTTTCTGTGTGGAATTCTTTCATGAGACCAATATATCCAGCTGACTTGCGGTAGGTCGATGGTTCTACCCTGGTATCCGTCCGGGTCTGCAATGTTGCTCGGAGGGAAATCAGGGGTGTTTTCTCCGCCAATAATAACTGGAGAGTCGCCGTATGACATACCCTGTTGGTACGACTTTAAATCACAAAAACTATCAAAGATTTTACAAAAGATAACAATTCCTGTTCTAATTGTTGTCAATTTACATGTAGCTAGATATCCGCCTACAGACTCGTACTAGTTTATACAAATTTAGCTCGATTGTGAAAAAAGTTCTTACAACTTATATTAATCACTCTCGAAACCTCATTCCTGATGGAATCCATCGCCACGAGGGAGAGAGAAGAGGCAACGTGGAATTATTTTAAATGCCTTGTCTAAGGACACAATCGTAACGGCTCCAGCGTGGTTTGAACTCCAGACCGTTCGCACATGAAGCGAACGCGCTACCACTGCGCTATCACGACTTCCACTCGTACTGATGTCTCTATGCCTCATCAATGCATCGTACACTTTAACAATCCATCAGTAGTCATGAAAGAATTAGATATTTGTGTTTATTGGTGTAAGATATGTACATCTAACCGTGCAGGAATACGAATTGTTCTCAGTGGCAGAGAAAATGCCATCGTTCACTGTTTCAAAGCGGTGTAAGATGAATTTCCTTTCACTGAGTTTTTTTTTTAATAATCTCTTTATATTAATGATATTGTAATTTTAATACAGTTCATTGTTAATATATACTTTTTTCAAATTGTAATTAATAGCTCAGACGCTGTCATACCGTAATAACAATATGTATCTAATTATAGAAGAAGACGTCTATAAGCTGTAGCTTTCGGTCCTAATCCTTGTTCATACATATATGTAAATATTCTGTAAATTGTACATTCGTATATGCTATATCATTTTTTGAAATAAACTATGTTTAAACTAACCCACTAGTGTATTTGGGTACTAGAATAATACGATTATGACAGCAGCCAACAATGAACAGTCTCGTCTTTTCTTTGCGATCTATAGTCCCTGGGTGTATTTGTGTTTTACGTTTTTTATTTACCGTCGCTACCGGTTGCCCATATGAGAGACGCCTCCTGAATAGATAAGCCATTTTAGATTTTTGGAGGGTAGTGCAATGATACAGACAGCGACCCGTTCCAGAGTCTCCTCTGGTTCTTTAACGTGCACGGTGTAAAGCACCGACACGATACCTCGGTTTAATGCCCCATCTGAAAGACTTTTAATTTTATTAGGGTCAGACGGCGGATCGAACCTGCGATCCCTGGATTACAAGTCCAACGTGTTACCACTGGACTACAGATCCGTGAGTGTATTTCATTATTTCTACAATATGTAATCTTTTTTCTTCTTCATAAAAACGAATTCATATAACAATATCCAGTAGTCTTCCATCAATGATAGCCAGAGAGTCCCAATTTGACCTAAGCTGATTGTACAACTGTTAGCCTGTACAACTTTTAGCAACTACCACAAACAAACAAGCAAGTCATACCTACTATTAATTGATGGCTGTCCTATTAGCGCAATGGTTAACGCGCTCGTTTCTCACCAATGCAACCCGGGTTCGATCCTCGGACCGGGAAGTATGTGAGATGGTACGGTGGTCGCCAGATCCAGATCGGTCAGGTGGGTTTTCTCCCGGGTACTCCTGTTTCCTCCCACACGAATGACAACATGTACGCTTTCATCCGCGCCAACGAGAGTGATTAATATAATGTTGTAAAATAAATAAAGTTTAAACTTTACCCACCCAACTAACTCCGTTCCAGTTAGCCAAACTGGACAGTAAAGATGAACATGTATCCAAATCGCTGGAACACTATGGTACCAGTTCGCATAATATTTCTACATTAATATGTGAAACGTGATTTTATATGTACTCCAAAAGACACAAATATCCCACAAATCCAGTACTTGTAAATAGTTAATGATATTTAATAAAACTAATTGTCTCTTAAATATATCATCATCGTGCGCATTTTATTTGAAATAATATTATAAAGTTCGTCTATTACAAAGCCGAACATGTGACTTTCATGCGTTCAACAGGAAGCCGTTATTAGTCCCAACCTAAATAATAGTCTTTAATGTATCATGATATCATACTAATAAATAATCTTACAGTTTTTGTGACAACTTGATCAATGTGTGTACGTACACATTAAAGAAACATATTACATTTCAACAAATATAGAAACGTACAATTAATTTGTCATCGGATAATGCATGACTATCTTTAAAGATACACAACCATTCCCAGTCGCAGATAAGATGAATTATATTCTCGTTTCCATGACAACCAAAAACATATTAGCAGTCACAGCTGCGTGTTTGGATGGTATGAGATTATTGTCGTTCATATGTTTGAAGCTAGAAAACATAAATTCACTCAACGATTGATTACATGGGAGTGAGAAACTTGAGGATGTGAAGCTATCGAGGATGCCTGTACATTAATAAGGAGAACGAATTCATTTGTTTACAAGTGAATCTTTGTCAATGTATTATGTTTAACATATAAAAATTATTTTGTATCTATCATCATTATAATTTATTTATCTCAGCTCGATATACGCCTCAGCGTTGATGCTTCGCCGTTAATCCCATATTCATCGACTGTTAAATTATTATATAGGAACGGGACAAGTACAAACGTGTATACAGACTCATATACTGACACTATGTGTGTTTTACGCTTATTTATCGTCGCTACCGGTTGCCCATATGAGCGACGCCTCCTGAAGAGATTAATCATTTTAGATTGTTGGAGGATAGTGCAATGAAACAGACATAGACCCATTCCAGAGTCTCCTCTGGTTCTTTTACGTGCACGGTGTAACGCACCGACACGAGACCTCGGTTTAAAGTCCCATTTGAAAGACTGTTAATTGTATTAGGGTCAGACGGGGATCGAACCTGCGAGCGCTGAATTACCAGTCCAGCGTGTTACCACTGGACTACAGATCCGTCTGTAACTGACACTATAAAAACTGTGCACGTTTATATTGAGCGTTACTTTTTCACTACACATTTTATAATTATGGATTTTACTATCATGAGTGAAGAAAAGAATCATTCACATATTGCACTAATTTACCTAATAGTCCGCACAGTGTGATACCACATTTGCCTATAGTATTTCCTAAAAGGATATCAGTGGAAGTCGTGATGTATGGTAGCGCGTTCGCTTCATGTGCGAAAGGCCTGGAGTTCGAACCCCGCTGGAGCCGTTACGATTGTGCCCTTAGGCAAGGCATTTAAATTCCACGTTGCCTCTTCTCTCTCCCTCGTGACGATGGATTCCATCAGGAATGAGGTCTCGAGAGTGATTAATATAAGTTATAAGAACTTGTTTCGCAATCGAGCTAAAATAAACTAAAAGGATATCAATTTTAATTCTCGAAGGCAAGTGCACAGTTTCATTTTGGTGTCAGTAACATTTTAATCATAATTTAATCTAGTTAATATTTCCAAATGGCCAATACGGCCTTAGCACAATACTTACCACAATGCTTAGCTTAGCACAATACTTACCACAATGCTTAGCTTAGCACAATACTTACCACAATGCTTAGCTTAGCACAATACTTACCACAATGCTTAGCTTAGCACAATACTTACCACAATGCTTAGCTTAGCACAATACTTACCACAATGTTTAGCTTAGCACAATACTTACCACAATGTTTAGCTTAGCACAATACTTACCACAATGCTTAGCTTAGCATAATACTTACCACAATGTTTAGCTTAGCACAATACTTACCACAATGTTTAGCTTAGCACAATACTTACCACAATGCTTAGCTTAGCACAATACTTACCACAATGCTTAGCTTAGCACAATACTTACCACAATGCTTAGCTTAGCACAATACTTACCACAATGCTTAGCTTAGCACAATACTTACCACAATGCTTAGCTTAGCACAATACTTACCACAATGTTTAGCTTAGCACAATACTTAGTACAATCCTTTGGTACTTAGAGACTAATCTGACGAACAATCCGAATGACGTCATATTATTATATTAATATTAGATATAGTGCATGTTGTGTCTAAAGGTGAAATATGTATGAAGGTTGATTGAGTTGTCTACGGAATAATATCAGAACTAGAGAATTAATTGTCTTTAGTTCATACACATTTATTTTAGCTCGATTGCGAAACAAGTTATAACTAATATTAATCACTCTCGCGACAACATTCCTGATGATATCCATCGCCACGAGAGAGAGAGAGAGAGAGAGAGAGAGAAAGAGAGAGAGAGAGAGAGAAAGAGAGAGAGAGAAAGAGAGAGAGAGAAAGAGAAGAGAAAGAGAAAGAGAGAGAAAGAGAAAGAGGAGAGAGAGAGGAGAGAGAGAAAGAGATAGAGGAAAGAGAGAGAGAGAGGAGAGAAAGAGAGAGAGAGAGAGAGAGAGAGAAGAAGCAATGTGGAATGCTAAGGGTACACTCGTAACGGCTCCAGCGGGACTTGAACTCCAGGCCTTTCGCACTTGAGACCAACGCGCTACCACTGCGCTATCACGACTTCCGAACTGCTAATAATAGTAAGAATTGATTATTTGTCTAAGTAACGCCCAAATGACGCCATAAAACAACATGTACAAATGTGAAATCTCAACATTTATTTTATTCACAAAGTGGTCATTTTCAATGCCAGAATAAATTTAGTTTAGAAGTGTGGATGGACTTAATTGCCCCCAAGCAATGTCGTAAGACATCGATTTTGTAGCGATTTGATTTGGACGTCGATTTGGTAAGTGATAAAGAAAGTTGTCTCCGGTCAAAGAAATAACACAACAATATATATGATAATAATAGGACTATACTCTATATGTCAATATAATTGGTCATAAATCAGCTTGACAAATGTCTCTACGTATTGATATAATGATACAATAAATGCACGACACATGCAACAAGATATAATTTATGTGTACATAATACGTTTTTTAAGCTTTATTTATTTTACAACGATTGCGAAGTAAGTTTTAACAACTTATATTAATCACTCTCGTTGGCGCGGATGAAAGCGTAAATGTGGTCATTAGTTTGGGAGGAAACCGGAGTATCCGGAGAAAACCCACCTGTCCGATCTTGCGACAACCGTACCATCTCACTTCCCGGTCCGAGGATCGAACCCGGGTTGCATTGGTGAGAAGCGAACGCGCTAACCACTGCGCTAATCGGACAGCCATAATACGTCCTATAAGACTCACTGTTATGTGGTATTTGGTTTGTTGTCCGGGTATATTAGTTTCAAGTTTCAAGTTTCAAGTTTATTAGCAATCGGCAAAACATTTGCCTTTGGCCATTTACAATTTCACTAACTAAAGACAATAAATATATACACATGTCAATAAATATACAATTTATACAAATAACAAAACACACATACACATCAGTACAGTAAACGATCAGTAGACAAATCTAATTTAATTTCCAAGAGTATTTTTACGTAGGCATAGCGCTTCTTTCACAAATCGAGCAATATTCAGCAAACATTTTCTATTTTGTATTGACATTAACACGTTGAATATTTGAGTAGTGGGCCAGGAACCAAATTTATACAATGGGCAGCACAACATAAAGTGAAATTCGGATTCTACCATATTTTGTGTACAGAGTTTACACAATCAATTGTCTGTCAACATTATTGTACCGGCCTATTTCAATTTCTAGACAGTGTGACGATAATCTCATACAAGTTAATAATTTTCTTAATTGATCATTTGGTATAATATCCAAATATGGTTCAAAGCAATACTCAGTCTTATATCTGCAATAATAATCTAATTTTGGCATAGAATTAATACAATCACGCCAGTCTTGGACAAATTGATCTCTTATTCTTAGTTTGAACATATTGTGATAGTTTGCACTTCTGTCAAAGGTGATCCTTACATTTGTAAAACCAAGATGATCTACAATTGAATTTAATCTACTAGCCCAACAGGCAAAGGCTATATTAGTTTGTTGTCCGGGTATATAGAGAATATTAGGTTACTGTCTTATACATTTTAATTTATTAGGCGAGTCTGAGAAAAAATACAAGGCGAGATAGGCCTAATAAATTAAAATTTATAAAACAGTAACCTAATATTCTATTTATCCTACATTCTGAGTGTGCACCTGACACAAAAACAAACAAACTACCCATGACAGCTTACACACTCGCTACGCACTTGGTAATATGTTGCACATTGATATTTCTATTTATAGATAAATGATAAATGACATTTCACTGACAACAGTAGTTTCCAGAGGGGTCTCATCGAGTGCTGTTAATTAATCCCAAACAACCTGAAAGTTTGCCTGTACACGACTTTCTTCTTGGGACATTTTCAAAACTTAGCAGACAACACAACGTGACGACAGACGCTTTGTTTATTTACAAACCGTACTCTGGGTCATAAAACTAGTCCGTCACGAAAGCTTTATTAGGCACTGACTAATAAACCAACATTTATTAGGCAGGCGGCCGTTTTTGTACGTTATTTCGCATGAAGGTAGGATACATTAGTATATAGTGCCGGTCAGGAGCGACATTCCCAGAGCCACAACCTTACACACACCGTTTCCAGGATTGCCATCAATTTTATGTTATCAATTTAGAACATCCACTCTCGCAATTGAGTATTATCACGAATGGCTGATATTTACATTGACACCGGCACGTCCAGGTGTGGCCCCCGTAAATGGTCCATAGATTTTCATATCGCTATTGTTTCATTTAAACGTTAATAATTTGTCATCGTACTTAGAATTTCGCGGCGTTGTCTCCAGAATTATGTGTCTGTTTTATGTGTTGGAGGATATTGCAATACACGAAATAGTTCCCAATTACAGAACAAACGCGTGTTCTTTTACTTGCCCTGTGTAAAACTGTTACAAGCAGTTGGTTATCGCACTTAGAATTTCGCGGTGTTGTCTCCAGAATTATGTTTCAATTTTATTTGTTGGAGGATAGTGCAATACGCGAAATAGTTCCCAATTACAGAACAAACGCGTGTTTTATATATACTTGCCCTGTGTATAACGGGTACACAGACGGATCTGTAGTCCAGTGGTAACACGCTGGACTGGTAATCCAGGGATCGCAGGTTCGATCCCCGTCTGACCCTAACTGCATCAGACATTCAAATTTCCCACCAGGATCTGTAGCACAGAACAAGACAGATCCCCATCGCTGACTCTATCACACATGCAGAGAAAGTGGCGGTGGATAGGGCACACACTACGACCAGATCAGCCCAACATAGCACGCCAAGCACTGGATTGGAACCCACAAGGCACGAGGAAAAGAAGCTGACAAATAAACACATGGAGAAGGACTCTGGACCATGCGATGCGCCGCATAAAGATGTCATGGGGGCAAGCTAAGCTAGCGGCAACCGACTGGGTCAGATGGAGAGCTGTAGTGAATGCCCTATCCTCCAACATGAGTGAAGAGGATTAAACTTAAACTATTCTTGGTGAGGATAATGTACACCTAATATAAATGCAATCAAATTCCCCGCGCCAAAAAATGGAATATAATTAAGAAGATTCTTAGATTAATAATACTGGCGTATATCATGTACTTATATATAAACATCGTGGTGTATAGGAGACATTTAGACAGTTAGCGCTAATGAAATGTTGCCAAGTAGCAAAGGTAGGCATCAATCACCACCAACAGGCAGTAAGGAAATTACAGATATCAAGCGATAAAACTAACAATAAGACAGATTCACAAGTAATAATTTCGCTCGGAAATGGCATTATTTCGGGTTGTCAGTTGTCAGTATTGTGGAGGCCAACGTGAGAAACGCAGACAGAACACGCCAACAACAGGACATGACAAAATCGCAATTATCATTAATTTGTGTTTTCAGTCGTTATTTATCAAAACATAGTTTAGCTCGATAGCAAATTTCTTACAACATTCGTCAATTCGCACTCGCTATCGCTCCATTGCACTTATTTTGCATACAACCTTCTATATGAACAAAGCATAATCTATGAATATTGCTTTATTGGAATAATTTATTGCTTGATACAATTTGTGGTATCTTCTAAAACACTGAATGGTTACTTATTGATATGCCTGTCATGTTCCACATTTTGTTTAAGTGGAACACGACATATATGGTGTGTACTCTAGTTAGCAGCAACTGCACATGTTGATATTCGGTTAATATTAAGCTATGCTAAAATGAAACTTGACAATGGGTCACTGTCTGTATCATTGCACTATTCTCCAAAAATCTAAAATGGCTAATCTCTTCAGGAGGCGTCGCGTCGCTCATGTGGGCAACCGGTAGCGACGATAAATAAACGTAAAACACACACACAACAATAAATTTGAAAATCTGTCAAAATGAATCTATCATAAATAATCATGAATGTTTTATATATATTAACATAAAAAAGAAACGGTGCACTTGCCTTAAGACGTAAAATTGATACCCTTTTAGAGAACATATATAGGCAAATTTGGTATCAAAATGTGCGAAATATTGGGTAAATTAGTGCAATGTGTGAAAGTCTATTTTCTACACTCATTATAATAAAATCAATAATTCGAAAATATGCAACGCAAAAGTAAGGCTCAATATAAAAAGAGAGGACAACAATAAGCTGTATAGCTTTCTGTCCAATTCCTTATTTCAATTGTTGTAAATAATATAGCGCGTTTCCGGAATAGTATAGTGACATACTAAAACATGGTAATTGTATATAGCGCGTTTCCGGAAGAGTATAGTGACCTACTAATACATGGTAATTGTATAGGAAGAGTACAGTGACGTACTAAAACATGGTAATTATATATAGCGAGTTTCCGGAAGACAATAGTGAACTACTAAAACATGGTATTTGTATATAGCGCGTTTCCGGAAGAGTACAGTGACCTACTAAAACATGGTAATTGTATATAGCGCGTTTCCGGAAGAGTACATTGACCTACTAAAACATGGTGATTGTATATAGCGCGTTTCCGGAAGAGTACAGTGACTTACTAAAACATGGTAATTGTATATAGCGCGTTTCCGGAAGACACTATTGACCTATTAAAACATGGTAATTGTATATAGCGCATTTCCGGAAGAGTACAGTGACTTACTAAAACATGGTAATTATATATAGCGAGTTTCCGGAAGACAATAGTGACCTACTAAAACATGGTAATTGTATATAGCGCGTTTCCGGAAGAGTACAGTGACCTACTAAAACATGGTAATTATATATAGCGAGTTTCCGGAAGACAATAGTGACCTACTAAAACATGGTAATTGTATATAGCGCGTTTCCGGAAGAGTACAGTGACCTACTAAAACATGGTAATTGTATATAGCGCGTTTCCGGAAGAGTACAGTGACCTACTAAAACATGGTGATTGTATATAGCGCGTTTCCGGAAGAGTACAGTGACCTACTAAAACATGGTAATTGTGTATAGCGAGTTTCCGGAAGACAATAGTGACCTACTAAAACATGGTAATTGTATATAGCGCGTTTCCGGAAGAGTACAGTGACCTACTAAAACATGGTGATTGTATATAGCGCGTTTCGGGAAGAGTATAATGACCTACTAAGTAATTGTATATAGCGCGTTTCCGGAAGAACATAGTGACCTACTAAAACATTGTAATTGTAAAAGTATTATTGTCATATTTGGGTTTCCAACGGATCATTACAGATATGAAGGAATCATTATGCTGTTAGCGCTTGTAGCAAACAGGAGTAGATAATCAATTAATATAACTCTAGCATAGCTTCATTGTCGTGTATACATTTGTTCACGAGGTAGCAGCCAGTGCGATATGAAAGCCTAATGACTTCACGGTAATGGCTTTCCTATTGTAGAACTAGCTAATTACAAGAGTTTCAAGAGTTTATTTCGAAATACAATGGGCAATATGTCCATGAGTACACATTATATACACATTACATACTTTCAAACGTGAACATTGGCACTGCGTGCCTTGTGTAAATATGTAATATAATTATATAGAGCAAATGTGCAAATAAAAACACTGCAAATACAAAACGTTTACGATTGGCTAGCGTATAACGTATAATGAGATATGAACACTAGTCATAGAACAGGTTGTTTCTGACTTGAAATGATTTGTATATATACATAGCCAAATCTTTAATTATTATAACATTTTTTGAGGTCATTAATTCAATAAATTTAGGAACATTTGGATTTCTCCAAAAGTATTTCTTAATATATGTTTTTCTTAAATCGGTATATAGCTTACATTCTAAAACAAAGTGAAATTCATCTTCTAAAGTTAAACAATATCTACATTTTCTTTCTTCATATGGTATTGCTACGGGTCTATGCCATCGACCAGTTTCTACTTCAAGTCTATGAGATGATACTCTGAAGCGTGACAATGCTATTCTAAATTTATCAATATTTACACCGTTCATATATGTCTGAAACTTGAAGTCTGCATATCAAACATAAGTTATAGCCCTTGTGGAGTTACTCAATTCTGAAAACCAATTTTGCATACAAATATAATTTAGTCTTTGTTTTCTACACTTACATCTAATCCAAATGTATCTGCATTATACAGAACGTCTATTGTTGGACCTTGATTAAAATGTAATCAAAATTCCGAGGTGTTTCCATATTATTTCGTCTGTTTGCATAACTTTGTAGCTCCATTTTGATCAGAAGATGCAGACACCACTTGTTCTCTGCTTCATACATGTAGCATGCTGATGCGGCGCTACATGCGCGTTGATTACTGTTAAATGAAGATAGTCTAGCTAGACAGAGTGTCTGTACCTCCTAACACACTTTGAGTAGAACATTATTATGTTATTATAAGAAAGAAGATTTTAAAGTTGTAAGTGTTTTATTTTCAAATTTATTTTATTTCGATTGCCAAATCAAGTTTTTGCAACATTAAATTAATCCCTATTGATTGGATATATCGCCATGATGGAGAGAGAAAAGAATGTGGGATTAAGTGTAATGTCTTTGGGCAGTACCACATTGGGTCTGACGGAGCTCGAACTCACAAACTATCGGATACAAGGCGGATACTGTATCCACTACACCACGGAGGTTTCGCCCCACCCCAGGCTCCATTTATAAGACCAAGACAATCAGAATAAGATAAAACGGATTACAGACGAATATGTAGGTCAATGGTTATCACGCTGGACTGGTAATCCAGGGAGTGTAGGTTCGATCCCCCGTCTGACCCTAATAAAATTAACAGTCTTTCATGTGGGACTTTAAATAAACCGAGGTCTCATGTCGGTGCTTTACATCGTGCACGTAAAAGAACCAGAGAAGACTCTGGAATGCGTATCTGTCTGTATCATTGCACTATCCTGCACAACTCTAAAATGACTCATCCCTTCAGGAGGCATCGATCGTATGGGCAACCGGTAGCGACGATCAATAAACGTAATACACACACGCGCGCGCACGCGACACACACTATGATAAGACAATAATAGTTAAGTATTGCGTTCTAGAACAGACAGACAGACAGACAGACAGACAGACAGACAGACAGACAGACAGACAGACAGACAGACAGACAGACAGACAGACAGACAGACAGACAGACAGACAGACAGACAGACAGACAGACAGACAAGACAGACAAGACAGACAGACAGACAGACAGACAGACAGACAGACAGACAGACAGACAGACAGACAGACAGACAGACGACAGACAGACAGACAGACAGACAGACAGACAGACAGACAGACAGACAGACAGACAGACAGACAGACAGACAGACAGACAGACAGACAGACAGACAGACAGACAGACAGACAGACAGAAGACAGACAGACAGACAGACAGACAGACAGACAGACAGACAGACAGACAGACAGACAGACAGACAGACAGACAGACAGACAGACAGACAGACAGACAGACAGACAGACAGACAGACAGAAGACAGACAGACAGACACACAGACACACAGACACACAGACAGACACACAGACAGACAGACAGACACACATACACAGAACAGACACACAGACAGACACACATACACAGAACAGACAGACAGAACAGACAGACAGACAGACAGACAGACAGACAGACAGACAGACAGACAGACAGACAGACAGACAGACAGACAGACAGACAGACAGACAGACAGACAGACAGACAGACAGACAGACAGACAGACAGACAGACAGACAGACAGACAGACAGACAGACAGACAGACAGACAGACAGACAGACAGACAGACAGACAGACAGACAGACAGACAGACAGACAGACAGACAGACAGACAGACAGACAGACAGACAGACAGACAGACAGACAGACAGACAGACAGACAGACAGACAGACAGACAGACAGACAGACAGAAGACAGACAGACAGACAGACAGACAGACAGACAGACAGACAGACAGACAGACAGACAGACAGACAGACAGACAGACAGACAGACAGACAGACAGACAGACAGACAGACAGACAGACAGACAGACAGACAGACAGACAGACAGACAGACAGATTAAAGCCATGATATGAGCCATGATATGAGATTATTAAATAGTATGTATGTATGTATGTTCCATTAATGTCCAACCCCTTGCGGGGACCTAGACATGTTTTCCTGGGCAGGCTTAGCCGACCAAAGTGGTTAACCAGTACTAAGCAATGTGTGTGAGGTGCCTTGCTACGTGGCCTGACCGAGTATCGAACCCTGGACCGTTCGATTCCAAGTCCGACGCTCTACCACTGGACCACAGACGCCATACTAGACAGACAGACAGACAGACAGACAGACAGACAGACAGACAGACAGACAGACAGACAGACAG
>CM026386.1:17597810-17615608 GCA_014843695.1 Archivesica marissinica | reverse complement strand
TTTCTATGTCCTCTAGTATATAATATAGGTGTGCGTTTTCTATGTCCTCTAGTATATAATGTAGGTGTGCGTTTTCTATGTCCTTAGTATACAATATAGGTGTGCGTTTTCTATGTCCTCTAGTATATAATGTAGGTGTGCGTTGTCTATGTCCTCTAGTATATAATGTAAGGGTGCGTTTTCTATGTCCTCTAGTATATAATGTAGGTGTGCGTTGTCTATGTCCTCTAGTATATAAACCACCAAAAAAACCACCAAAAAACCCACCCACAATGTAGGAGTGCGTTTCTAGTCCTCTAGTATATAATGTAGGTGTGCGTTTTCTAGTCCTCTAGTATATAATGTAGGTGTGCGTTTTCTATGTCCTCTAGTATATAATGTAGGTGTGCGTTTTCTATGTCCTCTAGTATATAATGTAGGTGTGCGTTTTCTATGTCCTCTAGTATATAATGTAGGTGTGCGTTTCCTATGTCCTCTAGTATATAATGTAGGTGTGCGTTTTCTATGTCCTCTAGTATATAATGTAGGTGTGCGTTTTCTATGTCCTCTAGTATATAATGTAGGTGTGCGTTTTCTATGTCCTCTAGTATATAATGTAGGTGTGCGTTTTCTATGTCCTCTAGTATATAATGTAGGTGTGCGTTTTCTATGTCCTCTAGTATATAATGTAGGTGTGCGTTTTCTATGTCCTCTAGTATATAATGTAGGTGTGCGTTTTCTATGTCCTCTAGTATATAATGTAGGTGTGCGTTTTATATGTCCTCTAGTATATAATGTAGGTGTGCGTTTTCTATGTCCTCTAGTATACACTGTAGGTGTGCGTTTTCTATCTCCTCTAGTATATAATGTAGGTGTGCGTTTTCTATGTCCTCTAGTATATAATGTAGGGGTGCGTTTTCTATGTCATCTAGTATATACTGTAGGTGTGCGTTTTCTATGTCCTCTAGCATATACTGTAGGTGTGCGTTTTTTATGTCCTCTAGTATATACTGTAGGTGTGCGTTTTCTATGTCCTCTAGTATATATACTGTAGGTGTGCGTTTTTTATTTCCTCTAGTATATACTGTAGGTGTGCGTTTTCTATGTCCTCTAGTATATACTGTAGGTGTGCGTTTTCTATCTCCTCTAGTATATAATGTAGGTGTGCGTTTTCTATGTCATCTAGTATATAATGTAGGTGTGCGTTTTCTATGTCCTCTAGTATATAATGTAGGTGTGCGTTTTCTATGTCCTCTAGTGTACAATGTAGGAGTGCCTTTTCTATGTCCTCTAGTGTATAATGTAGGTGTGCGTTGTCTATGTCCTCTAGTATATAATGTAGGTGTGCGTTTTCTATGTCCTCTAGTATACAATGTAGGTGTGCGTTTTCTATGTCCTCTAGTATATAATGTAGGTGTGCGTTTTCTATGTCCTCTAGTATATAATGTAGGTGTGCGTTTTCTATGTCCTCTAGTATATAATGTAGGTGTGCGTTGTCTTGTCCTCTAGTTATAATGTAGGTGGCGTTTTCTATGTCCTCTAGTATATAATGTAGGTGTGCGTTTTCTATGTCCTCTAGTATATAATGTAGGTGTGCGTTTTCTATGTCCTCTAGTATATAATGTAGGTGTGCGTTTTCTATGTCCTCTAGTATATAATGTAGGTGTGCGTTTTCTATGTCCTCTAGTATATAATGTAGGTGTGCGTTTTCTATGTCCTCTAGTATATAATGTAGGTGTGCGTTTTCTATGTCCTCTAGTATATAATGTAGGTGTGCGTTTTCTATGTCCTCTAGTATATAATGTAGGTGTGCGTTTTCTATGTCCTCTAGTATATAATGTAGGTGTGCGTTTTCTATGTCCTCTAGTATATAATGTAGGTGTGCGTTTTCTATGTCCTCTAGTATATAATGTAGGTGTGCGTTTTCTATGTCCTCTAGTATATAATGTAGGTGTGCGTTTTCTAAGTCCTCTAGTATATAATGTAGGTGTGCGTTTTCTATGTCCTCTAGTATACAATGTAGGTGTGCGTTTTCTATGTCCTCTAGTATATAATGTAGGGGTGCGTTTTCTATGTCCTCTAGTATATAATGTAGGTGTGCGTTTTCTATGTCCTCTAGTATATAATGTAGGTGTGCGTTTTCTATGTCCTCTAGTATATAATGTAGGTGTGCGTTTTCTATGTCCTCTAGTATATAATGTAGGTGTGCGTTTTCTATGTCCTCTAGTATATAATGTAGGTGTGCGTTTTCTATGTCCTCTAGTATATAATGTAGGTGTGCGTTTTCTATGTCCTCTAGTATATAATGTAGGTGTGCGTTTTCTATGTCCTCTAGTATATAATGTAGGTGTGCGTTTTCTATGTCCTCTAGTATATAATGTAGGTGTGCGTTTTCTATGTCCTCTAGTATATAATGTAGGTGTGCGTTTTCTATGTCCTCTAGTATATAATGTAGGTGTGCGTTTTCTATGTCCTCTAGTATATAATGTAGGTGTGCGTTTTCTATGTCCTCTAGTATATAATGTAGGTGTGCGTTTTCTATGTCCTCTAGTATATAATGTAGGTGTGCGTTTTCTATGTCCTCTAGTATATAATGTAGGTGTGCGTTTTCTATGTCCTCTAGTATATAATGTAGGTGTGCGTTTTCTATGTCCTCTAGTATATAATGTAGGTGTGCGTTTTCTATGTCCTCTAGTATATAATGTAGGTGTGCGTTTTCTATGTCCTCTAGTATATAATGTAGGTGTGCGTTTTCTATGTCCTCTAGTATATAATGTAGGTGTGCGTTTTCTATGTCCTCTAGTATATAATGTAGGTGTGCGTTTTCTATGTCCTCTAGTATATAATGTAGGTGTGCGTTTTCTATGTCCTCTAGTATATAATGTAGGTGTGCGTTTTCTATGTCCTCTAGTATATAATGTAGGTGTGCGTTTTCTATGTCCTCTAGTATATAATGTAGGTGTGCGTTTTCTATGTCCTCTAGTATATAATGTAGGTGTGCGTTTTCTATGTCCTCTAGTATATAATGTAGGTGTGCGTTTTCTATGTCCTCTAGTATATAATGTAGGTGTGCGTTTTCTATGTCCTCTAGTATATAATGTAGGTGTGCGTTTTCTATGTCCTCTAGTATATAATGTAGGTGTGCGTTTTCTATGTCCTCTAGTATATAATGTAGGTGTGCGTTTTCTATGTCCTCTAGTATATAATGTAGGTGTGCGTTTTCTATGTCCTCTAGTATATAATGTAGGTGTGCGTTTTCTATGTCCTCTAGTATATAATGTAGGTGTGCGTTTTCTATGTCCTCTAGCATATAATGTAGGTGTGCGTTTTCTATGTCCTCTAGCATATAATGTAGGTGTGCGTTTTCTATGTCCTCTAGTATATAATGTAGGTGTGCGATTTCTATGTCCTCTAGTATATAATGTAGGTGTGCGTTTTCTATGTCCTCTAGTATATAATGTAGGTGTGCGTTTTCTATGTCCTCTAGTATATAATGTAGGTGTGCGTTTTCTATGTCCTCTAGTATATAATGTAGGTGTGCGTTTTCTATGTCCTCTAGTATATAATGTAGGTGTGCGTTTTCTATGTCCTCTAGTATATAATGTAGGTGTGCGTTTTCTATGTCCTCTAGTATATAATGTAGGTGTGCGTTTTCTATGTCCTCTAGTATATAATGTAGGTGTGCGTTTTCTATGTCCTCTAGTATATAATGTAGGTGTGCGTTTTCTATGTCCTCTAGTATACAATGTAGGTGTGCGTTTTCTATGTCCTCTAGTATATAATGTAGGTGTGCGTTTTCTATGTCATCTAGTATATACTGTAGGTGTGCGTCGTTTTCTATGCCCTCTAGTATATAATGTAGGTGTGTGTTTTCTATGTCCTCTAGTATATAATGTAGGTGTGCGTTTTCTATGTCCTCTAGTATATAATGTAGGTATGCGTTTTCTATGTCCTCTAGTATATAATGTTACTGGCATGGCATTAGCTTAATTGTATTCTAAGTACAATAAAATGTAGATTCGTGCGATTTGCCGCAATTACATTATGCATTCCGATATCTATTACGGTGCAGCTAAGGCATACTATTGAGCAGTGACAAACGTTATATGAGATATTTACATCATATATATTCAATAAGTATCCAAATTCTTCACATTGCTTCGCTTGCGTATACAATAAAACGGCTCCCATAACAGTTAATGTTGTCCTTGACTAAATTTGTGTATTCTTAATTCAGGACAATTCGATGAATCTCGGGACAGCCATTGGCTTGTCGTATAAAATATTACTAATTCGCTTATAGCATCTGAACAAGGTAATGACCAGTTAATGATACATTATTCTCTCCTTGTATTGTGTTGGCGAGCTTTTTGTTAACTCTAGTGTGGCATTAATAACATAATATGCTTGAACACATTCCGCGACACGTCGATGGACCGATTTAGTCTCTCAGAGAACAAATAATTAGACATGAGAGACGTCAGTGAGGCTGTGAAAGTCACTGACAGCACGACACTCGTAGATGTGCCTACGTGCAAGACGAATGTGTCATTCTTTTTATAGAAATTATTGATTTTTTTAAATTCTCTTATATAATATTTGTGTTCAAAATGATAAAATATGATAGAAGAACATTCACAGTTGAAAAATTAATATATAGGCAGATTAATTGTTCTTCGTTTAACTTAGTGATATAACTTTCTGAAACATGTGCCGACGTGCAAGACGAATATGTGTTATTTATTTTTATAGAAATTATTGATTTTTTTAAATACTGATTATATAAGATTTTTGTTAAAAATGATACAATATGATATAAGAACATTCACAATTGAAAAATTAATATACAGGCAAATTATATTTACTTCGTTAGTGATATGACTTTACGGAAATGGTACGAAACAGATATAAATGTAGAACTATCCAACAAGGTATGCATCATGGCGACGAGATGAAAAATAAAACAAAATTACGCTACTATGCATTTTATATAACATCTGGTAATCTTTACCAACCAAAATGGCCACCATCATGATGTCATAGAGTAAGTATGTATACGTAATTTGTGTATGTTAAATTCATAATTTTGTGATTACGTAGAAGTCGTCGATAAAATGACACAGAAGAAGGAAATACTTGTACTTAGACTATTCAAATAACATTCAAATACATACGCTAATCAGACAGCTGCTACATCAATGTCTTTTACCAATAACAGGTTGTCAATGGTTATAGCAATATTCTTATTTTCTAGTGCCATACCACACAACATTAATGCAAGCATTACTAGTACAAGCTCGAAAATGTTAACCCATTCAGTATTTCTTCTTGTATAGCTTTCTGTCCAATTTTCTATTACAATTGTTGTAAATAATCATGTACATGATAGAAAATAAATATATACACACCAAGTTTAGTGTCATTCAAAACAAGACCATGTCCAGTTAATATAACATCCAGAACATAGATCAATGTACCCAGAACTATTAGTATGCAACCGCAAGGACTTCGCATGGAAGCCATCTGTCCCCAGGAATGTATGTATGCAACATCCAGCACATTACATGAAAGCCAATGGTCCTTAGGAATGTATGTATGTAACCTCAGGACTTGACATGAAAGCCAAATGGTCCTAATGAATAAATATATGTATGCAACCGCAAGGACTCTGCATGGAAGCCAACTGTCCCCAGGAATGTATATATGCAACATCCAGCACATAACATGAAAGCCAACTGTCCCCAGGAATGTATGTATGCAACCGCAAGGACACTGCATGGAAGCAAACTGTCCCCAGGAATGTATGTATGCAACCGCAAGGACTCTGCATGGAAGCCAACTGTCCCCAGGAGTGTATGTATGCAACCGCAAGGACTCTGCATGGAAGCCAACTGTCCCCATGAATGTATGTTTGCAACCGCAAGGACTCTGCATGGAAGCCAACTGTCCCCAGGAATGTATGTATACAACCGCAAGGACTCTGCATGGAAGCCAACTGTACCCAGGAATGTATGTATGCAATCGCAAGGACTCTGTATGGAAGCCAACTGTCCTCAGGAATGTATGTATGCAACCGCAAGGACTCTGCATGGAAGCCAACTGTCCCCAGGAATGTATGTATACAACCGCAAGGACTCTGCATGGAAGCCAACTGTCCTCAGGAATGTATGTATGCAACCGCAAGGACTCTGCATGGAAGCCAACTGTCCCTAAAACACCCAACCCAACCACCCCCAGGAATGTATGTATGCAACCTCAAGGACTCTGCATGGAAGCCACCTGTCCCCAGGAATGTATGTATGCAACCGCAAGGACTTCGCATGGAAGCCAACTATCCCCAGAAATGTATGTATGCAACCGCAAGGACTTCACATGGAAGCCAACTGTCCCCAGGAATGTATGTATGCAACCGCAAGGACTTCGCATGGAAGCCAACTGTACCCAGGAATGTATGTATGTAACCGCAAGGAATTCGCATGGAAGCCAACTGTCCCCAGGAATGTATGTATGCAACCGCAAGGACTTCGCAAGGAAGCCAACTGTCCCCAGGAATGTATGTATGCAACCGCAAGGACTTCGCATGGAAGCCAACTGTACCAATGATTGTATGTATGCAACTTTCAGGACATTACATGAAAGCCAATTGTCCTTAGGAATGTATGTATGTAACCTCAGGACTTGACATGAAAGCCAAATAGTCCTAAAGAATAAATATATGTAAATAACCGCAAGGACTTGACATGGAAGCCAGTGGTCCTCAGGAATGTATGTATGCAACCGCAAGGACTTCGCATGAAAGCCAACTGTCCCCAGGAATGTATGTATGCAACCGCAAGGACTTCGCATGGAAGCCAACTGTCCCCAGAAATGTATGTATGTAACCGCAAGGACTTCGCATGGAAGCCAACTGTCCCCAGGAATGTATGTATGCAACCGCAATGACTCTGCATGAAAGCCAACTGTCCCCAGGAATGTATGTATGCAACCGCAAGGAATTCGCATGGAAGCCAACTGTCCCAATGATTGTATGTATGTAACCTCAGGACTTGACATGAAAGCCAAATGGTTCTAAAGAATAAATGTATGTATACAACCGCAAGGAATTGACATGAAAGCTAAATGGTCCTAAAGAATAAATGTATGTATGCAACCGCAAGGACTCTGCATGGAAGCCAATTATCCCCAGGAATATATGTATGCAACCGCAAGGATTCTGCATGGAAGCCATTTGTCCCCAGGAATATATGTATGCAACCGCAAGGACACTGCATGGAAGCCAACTGTCCCCAGGGATGTATGTATGCAACCGCAAGGACTCTGCATGGAAGCCAACTGTCCACAGGAATGTATGTATGCAACCGCAAGGACTCTGCATGGAAGCCAACTGTCCCCATGAATGTATGTTTGTAACCGCAAGGACTCTGCATGGAAGCCAACTGTCCTCAGGAATGTATGTATGCAACCGCAAGGACTCTGCATGGAAGCCAACTGTCCCCAGGAATGTATGTATACAAACGCAAGGACTCTGCATGGAAGCCAACTGTCCCCAGGAATGTATGTATGCAACCGCAAGGACTCTGCATGGAAGCCAACTGTCCCCAGGAATGTATGTATGCAACCGCAAGGACTCTGCATGGAAGCCAACTGTCCCCAGGAATGTATGTATGCAACCGCAAGGACTCTGCATGGAAGCCAACTGTACCCATGAATGTATGTATGCAACCGCAAGGACTCTGCATGGAAGCCAACTGTCCTCAGGAATGTATGTATGCAACCGCAAGGACTCTGCATGGAAGCCAACTGTCCCCAGGAATGTATGTCTACAACCGCAAGGACTCTGCATGGAAGCCAACTGTCCCCAGGAATGTATGTATGCAACCGCAAGGACTCTGCATGGAAGCCAACTGTCTCTAGGAATGTATGTATGCAACCTCAAGGACTCTGCATGGAAGCCACCTGTCCCCAGGAATGTATGTATGCAACCGCAAGGACTTCGCATGGAAGCCAACTGTCCCCAGGAATGTATGTATGCAACCGCAAGGACTTCGCATGGAAGCCAACTATCCCCAGAAATGTATGTATGCAACCGCAAGGACTTCGCATGGAAGCCAACTGTCCCCAGGAATGTATGTATGCAACCGCAAGGACTCTGCATGGAAGCCAACTGTCCCCAGGAATGTATGTATGCAACCGCAAGGACTTCGCAAGGAAGCCAACTGTCCCCAGGAATGTATGTATGCAACCGCAAGGACTTCGCATGGAAGCCAACTGTACCAATGATTGTATGTATGCAACATTCAGGACATTACATGAAAGCCAATTGTCCTTAGGAATGTATGTATGTAACCTCAGGACTTGACATGAAAGCCAAATAGTCCTAAAGAATAAATATATGTAAATAACCGCAAGGACTTGACATGGAAGCCAGTGGTCATCAGGAATGTATGTATGCCACCGCAAGGACTTCGCATGAAAGCCAACTGTCCCCAGGAATGTATGTATGCAACCGCAAGGACTTCGCATGGAAGCCAACTATCCCCAGAAATGTATGTATGCAACCGCAAGGACTTCGCATGGAAGCCAACTGTCCCCAGGAATGTATGTATGCAACCGCAAGGACTCTGCATGGAAGCCAACTGTCCCCAGGAATGTATGTATGCAACCGCAAGGACTTCGCAAGGAAGCCAACTGTCCCCAGGAATGTATGTATGCAACCGCAAGGACTTCGCATGGAAGCCAACTGTACCAATGATTGTATGTATGCAACATTCAGGACATTACATGAAAGCCAATTGTCCTTAGGAATGTATGTATGTAACCTCAGGACTTGACATGAAAGCCAAATAGTCCTAAAGAATAAATATATGTAAATAACCGCAAGGACTTGACATGGAAGCCAGTGGTCATCAGGAATGTATGTATGCCACCGCAAGGACTTCGCATGAAAGCCAACTGTCCCCAGGAATGTATGTATGCAACCGCAAGGACTTCGCATGGAAGCCAACTGTCTCCAGGAATGTATGTATGCAACCACAAGGATTTCGCATGAAAGCCAACTGTCCCTAGGAATGTATGTATGCAACCGCAAGGATTTCGCATGGAAGCCAACTGTCCCCAGGAATGTATGTATGCAACCGCAAGGACTTCGCATGGAAGCCAACTGTCCCCAGGAATGTATGTATGCAACCGCAATGACTCTGCATGAAAGCCAACTGTCCCCAGGAATGTATGTATGTAACCTCAGTGCTTGACATGAACGCCAAATGGTTCTAAAGAATAAATGTATGTATACAACCGCAAGGACTTGACATGAAAGCTAAATGGTCCTAAAGAATAAATGTATGTATGCAACCGCAAGGACTCTGCATGGAAGCCAATTATCCCCAGGAATATATGTATGCAACCGCAAGGACTCTGCATGGAAGCCAATTGTCCCCAGGAATATATGTATGCAACCGCAAGGACTCTGCATGGAAGCCAATTGTCCTCAGGAATGTATGTATGCAACCGCAAGGACTTCGCATGGAAGCCAACTGTCCCCAGGAATGTATGTATGCAACCACAAGGACTTCGCATGGAAGCCATCTGTCCCAAGGAATGTATGCATGCAACCGCAAGGACTTCGCATGGAAGCCAACTGTCCCCAGGAATGTATGTATGCAACCGCAAGGACTTCGCATGGAAGCCAACTGTCCCAATGATTGTATGTATGTAACCTCAGGACTTGACATGAAAGCCAAATGGTCCTAAAGAGTAAATATATGTATATAACCGCAAGGACTTCACATGAAAGCCTACGGTCATCAGGAATGTATGTATGCAACAACAACAACAATAGTAATAATAATAAAAATAATAATAACAATAATAATAATTAATAAATACATTATTTAACGAGGAAACTGATATGACAAGGTCAATCTTCGATAAGGTTCTCAGAGCAATAACACTCGTATACAACATATTTACATACACAACATTAAACACACTGTTCTGTACAATACTGCCCTGTATTTACAATTAAATAACTGATCAACTGTCGTAAGTGTAACACACTGTTCTGTACAATACTGCTCTGTATGTACAATTAAATAACTGATCAACTGTCGTAAATGTAACACACTGTTCTGTATAATACCGCTCTGTATGTACAATTAAATAACTGATCAACTGTCGTAAATGTAACACACTGTTCTGTACAATACTGCTCTGTATGTGCAATTAGATCACTGATCAAATGTCGTAAATGTAACACACTGTTCTGCACAATACTACTCTGTATTTACAATTAAATAACTGATCAACTGTCGTAAGTGTAACACACTGTTCTGTACAATACTGCTCTGTATGTACAATTAAATAACTGATCAACTGTCGTAAATGTAACACACTGTTCTGCACACTACTGCTCTGTATGTACAATTAAACAGCTGATCAACTGTCGTAAATGTAACACACTGTTCTGTACAATACTGCTCTGTATGTACAATTAAACAGCTGATCAACTGTCGTAAATGTAACACACTGTTCTGTACAATACTGCTCTATATGTACAATTAAATAACTGATCAACTGTCGTAAATGTAACACACTGTTCTGGACAATACTGCTCTGTATGTATAATTAAACAGCTGATCAACTGTCGTAAATGTAGCACACTGTTCTGCACAATACTGCTCTGTATGTACAATTAAATAACTGATCAACTGTCGTAAATGTAGCACACTGTGCTGGACAATACTGCGCTGTATGTACAATTAAACAGCTGATCAACTGTCGTAAATGTAACACACTGTTCTACACAATACTGCTCTGTATGTACAATTAAACAGCTGATCAACTGTCGTAAATGTAACACACTGTTCTGCACAATACTGATCTGCATGTACAACTAAATAACTGATCAACTGTCGTAAATGTAACACACTGTTCTGTACAATACTGCTCTGTATTTACAATTAAACAGCTGATCAACTGTCGTAAATGTAACACACTGTTCTGCACAATACTGCTCTGTATGTACAATTAAACAGCTGATCAACTGTCGTAAATGTAACACACTGTTCTGCACAATACTGCTCTGCATGTACAACTAAATAACTGATCAACGGTCGTAAATGTAACACACTGTTCTGTTCAATACTGCTCTGTATGTGCAATTAAACAGCTGATCAACTGTCGTAAATGCAACACACTGTTCTGCACAATACTGCTCTGTATTTACAATTAATTAACTGATCAACTGTCGTAAATGTAACACACTGTTCTGTACAATACTGCTCTGTATGTACAATTAAATAACTGATCAACTGTCGTAAATGTAACACACTGTTCTGCACACTACTGCTCTGTATGTACAATTAAACAGCTGATCAACTGTCGTAAATGTAACACACTGTTCTGTACAATACTGCTCTGTATGTACAATTAAACAGCTGATCAACTGTCGTAAATGTAACACACTGTTCCGCACAATACTGCTCTGTATGTGCAATTAGATCACTGATCAAATGTCGTAAATGTAACACACTGTTCTGCACAATACTACTCTGTATTTACAATTAAATAACTGATCAACTGTCGTAAGTGTAACACACTGTTCTGTACAATACTGCTCTGTATGTACAATTAAATAACTGATCAACTGTCGTAAATGTAACACACGGTTCTGTACAATACTGCTCTGTATTTACAATTAAATAACTGATTAACTGTCGTAAATGTAACACACTGTTCTGTACACTACTGCTCTGTATTTACAATTAAATAACTGATCAATTGTCGTAAATGTAACACACTGTTCTGTACAATACTGCTCTGTATGTACAATTAAATAACTGATCAACTGTCGTAAATGTAACACACTGTTCTGTTCAATACTGCTATGTATTTACAATTAAACAGCTGATCAACTGTCGTAAATGTAACACACGGTTCTGTACAATACTGCTCTGTATGTACAATTAAATAACTGATCAACTATCGTAAATGTAAAACGGAATCAAATCACCCTGTGAATTCCAGAAGAAAATCAAATTACTACAAGAAATTCCTAGGTTTAATTATCTCCGTTATTTCTACTCTATTACCGCTTTCTGCAAGGTATACAGATTCAATTGAATAAAATATATTAGACTGTTAAACCATGCTTATGTAGAAGAATCTACTTTAATCTAACCGCAGGATGGCTGTCCGATTAGCGTAGTGGTTAGCGCGCTCGCTTCTCACCAATGCAACCCGGGTTCGATCCTCGTACCGTGAAGTATGCGAGATGATACGGTTGTCGCCAGATCGGACAAATGGGTTTTCTCGGTGTACTCCGGTTTCCTCCCACACGAATGACCACATTTACGCTTTCATCTGCGCCAACGAGAGTGATTAATATAAGTTGTTTAAGCTTGTTTCGCAATCGTTGAAAAATAAACGAAGCTTAAACCTTTTTTGAACCACATGATCGGAATACATACGCTATACCATTCCGCAGATCTCTTAGAAATTGAATGCAAATAAAAGTAACCATACTGATGTCTCGGTTTGTGAACACAGTATTTCACGTAATCTGTGAGCGGAATCCGACAACATAATATAGAAATATATAACTGTGCTTTTTTGGTTGTCTCCCTTTCATGATTATTTCTATTCCACAGGAGCTTTGTTGACAAATTAAAATAAGTGTCGTTGTATCTTGTAAGTTAGTAAGTACTGTGTTCTCTGAAACTTGGTAACACCTGCCCAAATCTGGAGAGAACCTACGCCCATCGCAGTCTCTCTCGTCGATGTGCCCTGTGTGGCCTTCTTGCCTTTATCTGGGCAGGTTGTGTTTGGTGTACTGTTCGCCTGAATGACATTTTCAATTTGCTTTAAAGACAAAACATATGGTTTTGTTTTGTATTTTCTGGTATAATACGTATCCATTGATGCCCCAAGTTCGCCTGGCAGAAGTTGCCGCTGGTAGGAACCAGTCACGCAGATGTGACAGCCTGAACTGCACTTAATGTCTCTGAGTTAGTTTAAGCAATATTTTATTCAGGAATGGTACATAACACAGGAATAGTTGCAGCAGCACAGTTAGGTTTGGGGGAAAAGTTACATAGTAACTTATTCGAATCCCTTTCCTTCAATACAATTACATACACACATATTCTGTTATGACAGGTTACATTACAAGTATTGCTTAGTATAAAACATTTTATAATGCTATAAAGCGAGTTTAAGCACAACAAGGAAATAAAACATGCAACAAAAACGTTCGGAAATTTACAATTTTGTTGGAATCTTTCGTTTTGATATAAGTGATATGAGATGTCACACGTGGTCTGACAGGTTGAGGACAGTCACAAACATCTCCAATCTGCTGGTACACAAGCTAAGAAATCGTTGCATCGAAACAGTCCACTTTCTGAAAGTCCGCTTTCAAACATTCCAATACACTAAGTTCGGTCAGCATTCGATCAGAGTCTTCGAATATTTTGTCTTGTATAAGTTCAATGTCGAACAATGCGTTCGATTAGCTCCATTCATCTAACAGCCAAGAGCAAAATATGTGTATTTAATGGTTTAATGTATGGAATACGTTGATTTGTTCAATATTTAACCAAAGGTGAAGATTTAGTTTAAACATATTTGATTTTATCAATATTTACATCATGTAATAACATTAATATACAAGAACAAATGGATTAAATCGGAAGCTAGTAGTTTATTTAGATTTTCTCCATGACAAACATAATTTTCATAAACTATATACATTTATGAACGTGACAAGATTTATTCAACTGTAATGATATAAGTGTAATTAAAAATAATATGGAGATGATGATGAAGTAATCAATCAGACTGGCTTACCAGTCGGATTACGTGCAGTCGATTTAGGAAATGGTGAGGCGAGAGTGGGGACGAGAGAGAGAGAGAGAGAGAGAAGAGAGAGAGAGAGAGAGAGATAGAGAAATAGTGAGTGAGAGAGAACGAGGTGGGAATCGTTTATACGAGGATTGGGATTGAAGAGGAAGATACACAAATTACACTAGCCGTTATCAAATCTCTTTGTTGCTGTAATAAACTGGTGAACTGCATCAAATATCACCATGTTTATCTCTTCAAGAATGATTTGATCCTACCTCAATTACAAAGAGGGTTTAAATTGCGTTTATTCTGAATATAAAAAATGGTCGTGTAAATGCTATGCGTTTTTAAATTATACTCGGTGTATCGGTTCAGAATTTCATAAAATGGCGCATAAAATGGAATAATGTCATTAGTCAATGCGCGCATATAATAGTTGCTATTGCTCGTAAACGACGAGAGAACAGCTCGTGCTCATGGGAAATTACTTCAATTTGAATTCTCAAAACTCCTACGTTAAAATTAAATTTTACTAATGCTGATTTTAAGATGAAGATTAAGATGAATCACTTTAGATACGTTACTGAGTATGCATTGAGGGATACTATTAGGTTAATATCTTTTAAATTTAAATGTATTAGGCGAATAGGAGAACATATACAAAGTGAGGCTTTGCTAATAATTTGAAATTTAGAACACAGTAACCTAATGTTCTATTTATCTTATCTTCTGATAAAACAAAACATTTAGAGAGGAAATGTTACCGAATATTCATGGTCAGAAGTTTATCATACCCTCTGTGAAGATATGACGTCATACACGTAGCGTTATGACGTCACGGAAGGTTTATTATTGGACTGACTATCATCATTATTATTATTATTATCATTAATTTTATTATTATTATTATTATTATCGTTATCAATTACTATTATTATTACCAGCCCATTAGCATCACCGTTTCATATTGACAAAACTCACAATAATCAGGCAGGTGACTGTTTTGAATTGGACACTCAGTTATTTAATGCTAGCCTGGGAACAGGCGTCGATATATTTTGCCTGGTCAGTCAAATAAATATATTTTAACACCGAGAATATTGGTTCGTATTGAGGTTTAATATTATATCAACGCCTGGGGAAACTGGACGGATTGTCCGTGTAATTATTGACTAGCATTAGTCCTATTAATCGGCACATCGGCACGTGAATTAATTAATGACGTACTTGAATCGAAAGCGAGGCACTGCAATGTTGATAAAACTTTATAATTGGCCGCAATTGTTTACGGGTCAACGGAACGATACAGAGTTTTAAAAAGTACGATGTGCATCTGATTTGACATATTTACTCAAGATTTAAGTTGTCCTTACTTCAATTTCGTCGAATTACCGTAATATACGTAATAGTTAAAATCCGCCATCTCATCGATATAACACAGAAACGGGACATTATCTGTTTGCAATGTAAATGAGGCTACGGAGGCATTCGTGTATATTCGGAAATGATCGTGTATAATCGTGCCTGTTCGGCGATTTCCGATATAATTCCGTTTCTATATTTAGAAATAGTATCTTGTAGAGAAGAGTTGTCGTTCTTCAAATCTACACCCTCATAAATGAGGATGTAAGTAGATGGCGCTAAGATCGAAAATCAAGAGTCCCAAGGCTGTCATTTTGCCAGAAGTTAAAAAGTGAAAAATCGACAGACTGGAACCCATGCTAATTTAATGCATCTGTCAATAATGATCAAATATAGGTCATATCATTCCGTTAGGCCATCTAATATAAACAGGACTGCATCAACTATGTTGGCTTTTGCTATAAACTCCAATGATATGCTGTTAAATATCATCGGCTCTAAATGCGTAAACTTTGTGACAACCCTCTTGGTTCTTAAGCAACTTAATGTTATTGCATCCTTTAAAATGTTTACTAACTACTGTTCTAAAAACCGCATCTTATATCAAAGAAGCGGCTGTATAGTAAACTGTTTTGTATGTCAGAAAAATCATGTAGGCAGCTTAGTTTCTTAATTCATAAATATGCACTTTTCAGTATTTAAGATGTGTTTGGATAATTCGCTGAGTGCCATAGCGTGAAAAGCATACATCGTTGCTAACGTATTCAAGTCAAGTCAAGTCAACTGTCTTGGCTGTCCAATAGCGAAGTGGTTAGCGCGCTCGCTTCTCACTAATGCAACCCGGGTTCGATCCTCGGACCGGGAAGTATGTGAGATGGTACGGTGGTCGCCAGATTGGACAAGTGGGTTTTCTCCGGGTACTCCGGTTTCCTCCCACACGAATGACCACACCGCTTTCATCCGCGACAACGAGATTGATTAATATAAGTTGTTAGAACTTGCTTCGCAATCGTTGTAAAATAAATAAAGTTTAAAGTTTAAGTCAAATGTTTTAAGTAATCGTAAATTGGAATTTATTCCAATATGTCGCATATATTCTATTCGGTGTTTCCAGGATTCGTCTACAGTTGGGCATGTTATAAATACATGTTCATTTGATTCCGGTACATCACAGACGGATATGTAGTCCAGTGGTAACACGCTAGACTGGTAATCCAGGGATCGCAGGTTTGATCCCCCGTCTGACCCTAATACAATTAACAGTCTTTCAGATGGGACATTAAACCGAGGTCTCGTGTCGGTGCTTTACACCGTGCACGGAAAAACCCCAGAGGAGACTCTGGAATGAGTCTCTGTCTGTATCATGCACTATCCTCCAAAAATCTAAAATTACTAATCTCTTCAGGAGGCGTCGCTCATATGGGCAACCGGTAGCGACGATAAATAAACGTAAAAAAACCACACACAGACACTACGGTACATCGCAAACAGAGCAATTTGGGGAATTTACCATATTACACTTCTATCTCAATAACTTAGACTGAAATATTATATTCAATAGCTTAAATCTAGACTGTGTTACCTTATTGTCTCTTATGGTTTTTATGAATCTCTAAATAGATACCAGTCGTATACTCTCCTAATTGATTCATGTTCAGCTTCGCAACATTATCGTATGTCAATGGTACTTCGGCAGCATAGTCGACACCTCATTCAATTGCTATGTGAATGAATGAAACACCATAACGAGACGTTATTACTAGCTGACTAGTACATTCATCTAACTAGTACATAATATGAACCAACAACTCATTTGTTTCATCAGAACTTAGACGGACATATTATATTCAATAGCTTAAATCTAGACTGTGTTACATTATTGTCTCTTATGGTGTTTATGAATCTCTAAATAGATATCAGTCGTATACTCTCCTAATTGATTCATGTTCAGCGTCGCAACATTATCTTATGTCAATGGTACTTCGGCAGCATAGTCGTCACCTCGTTCAATTGCTATGTGAATGAATGAATGAATGAATGAAACACCATAACGAGACGTTATGCTGCCGAAGTACCATTGACATAAGATAATGTCTAAATCTGAAATAACTAATATCATTAGGAGGCGTCGCTCATATGGGCAACCGGTAGCGACGATAAATAAACGTAAAAAAAAAGTACTCACTTCCTTTATCCAGCATTGTCCAGCAATCAAGAAGATGAACACGAGCAGACCGGGAAGCGACATGCGACGCGCTGATGTCAAACTGCATGGTCGGTTTCTATGCTGCTGCGAGATGACCAACAGTGAGTGGGGGTGGCCCTAAACAGGAACGTTTCGAAAGAAGTACTACATGACTTGCCACCATGCGAAGAGAGAGGATACCTCCTCCTGATGTCAACTAAGAAACATAGATTCGACATAAACTTCTTAGAAGATTCACTCGCCCAAATGCCTTGGCAGTGGCGAGTATAAATAATATATTTGATTGCATTTCAGAAAAGGGAAGGTTGTGGAATGGTTGATTTGACATAGATAGTGTTAAGCTAATGACGACGACTCTGTGCTCTATAATGCATAAATGATATATTGACAACTCAACTGTCTCTGTTGC
>CM026386.1:17570310-17595310 GCA_014843695.1 Archivesica marissinica | reverse complement strand
ACCTTAAAACGGCATTGCTGATACCTTCACTATGTATTTCCTCTCAATATGGTAACCATTTGTGCGAAAGGTATTTTGAAAATATGTTATTAATAATAACATATTTTCAAGGGATGGCAACGAATATTCGAATATTCGCTCGAACGTCCGAATATTCGAATACTATTACAGTATTCGAATATTCGGGGGGGGGATATATTTGCAAAATTTAAATAAACTGTCATACAATCAGATACGTCGTTGTTGTTTTCTTTTCAATATATCATAAAACCTTACAAAGTTACAATACAAAAGAAATCGCCCGAGGAGGTGTGAATAAACCATGTTGTGATCGCAACCACGGCAGGTGTTAATTGACACTTGCCATGAAATTAGATAATTACAGTAGGTTCTAAGGTAGGTATTGTTTAATTTATAAACATGTTAATCTATATTATTGATTGAACCAATTCAATATTGCCAACTAATTTGTTATTATCATTATTATTATAATATTTGTCTAGAAATATAGCCACTAGCAGGGATCGCAGGTTCGATCCCCCGTATGACCCTAATAAAATTAACAGTCTTTCAGATGGGACGTTAAACCGAGGTCTCGTGTCGGTGCTTTACACCGTGCACGTAAAAGAACCAGAGGAGATTCTGGAATGGGTCTCTGTCTGTATTATGCACTATCCTCCAAAAATCTAAAATAACTAATCTCTTCAGGAGGCGTCGCTCATATGGGCAACCGGTAGCGACGATAAATAAACGTAAAACAAAACCAAAAATATAGCCACTAGACCGGTGTCCCATGTGGCCGACACCGTGCATGACCATGGTGGTTGGAACATGATTATTCTGATAAAGCAGGATCCATGAAATCCCAAACACATGCTGAAAACCACGGACACCGATTTGCACAATATAAACACAGTTTTTGACCCAAAGCCAAAAAGGCTCGCTTAATAGCAAACTTCCAAAAACTCGTTCCATAAAATATGTGATGGAATCACCACTCAAGTAAGATCGTATATTTATGAACCGACACTACATTAGCGTATGCTATATGATGCTGTAAGAATAATGACGTAATTTGAAATTAACATTTATACAATTTTGCAGAGTTATAGATGAGATAATTTGCAATTCAAAGGTCAGCATAACAAAAGCGCATAGAAACCGGTTCCGGCTTTATAGTTGTACTGCGATATAACATCTGATTTGAATAAAGTATCCATATGTCATCATTGATATAATTTCGTATGTGCAAATGAAGAAGCAACGGAATAAAAAAAATGATGAAGTACATAAGTAAGAATATTAAATGTAATCTGCTCCATTGTACGAACGATCGGCGGTGAAATTCGCTATTTCATCATTTCCTCATATCTACTACACTAATTCACGAGCTCAATTTCAGGAATGAATTCACGAGCTCAATTTCACGAATTCACGAGCTCAATTTCACGAATTCACGAGCTCAATTTCACGAATTCACGAGCTCAATTTCGCGAATTCACGAGCTTAATTTCACGAATTCACGAAAGGGTTGTTGATACTTATGGCAGAAATACGTGTTTTCAAATGGATCTTAAAATGATCGATACTTCTGTAGATTCAGGATGCTAACTATACCAAAATTGATATGAATATATTTCCGATGTACATCTGTGTGTATGGAATTTAAAAATTAAACTGAATTAGTGCGGAAAGTTGAAGATACTTATTGCAAACTTTTCAAAATATGAACAAAGGATTTATTTTAACCGTGTATTTTTGGATCAATCTACCCAACCATGTTTTGTTAATGCCTCGAAGCGGACATTTATTTCCTTTCAGTAGATAATTGGAGGCAATTTTGGATTTACGAACTATGTCAGTGTGATCATTCTCCAATAACTTATCCTATAATCGATGATCAATGCCTGCGAAGAAAAATAATAAATGCAAAAATAAGAGAGAGTTACCCTCTCCTGACAACTCAACAAACACCCCCATGACGTCCAGATGCTAAAATATCGCCATATGTAACTACGGGTACACATAGCATGTCGTCCCAAGGATATATACAGCCGATGTACATGAATGTTGTTCATATTCGCCATGTTCATGATTGTCAGAAAATCGCTAAAATAAAAAAGTACATCCAACCGCGGAGGAATACGAAACTCAAGCAGTGACAGAGAAAATGCCATAGTCCACTGTTTGAAAACAGTGAAAGTTTGAATTTTCTTTCACTGAGTAAACACCAACCATACATTGGAAAGCACAAACGAAAAATGAGTTGTTACAACATTGATTATTCGCTTTCAATACCCCAGGCCGTAACAGAATAAGCAATATGGAATTATAAATCTTGCGTAAGGACGCGGTCACAGTATGCACATTTTGCATGCCCGATGTAACTGAATAATAGGTATGTGTTATATTTTATATTAATATATGCTGACACCAAACAGAAACTGTGCACTTGCCTTAGAAGTAAAATGTATATCCTTTTAGAAAAACATATAGGAAAATGTGGACATCTACGCGCTTAAATATTGGGTAAAAGTGTAATGTGTTAAAGTGACCATGCAAAGAAAGAGCGGAAAAGTTAGTGATCCGACGTGGGACTCGAACCCACGACCTCCCGAACACTAGTCGGACAGCTCTACCAACTGAGCTAGCCGGGCCGCTGTTCTACCCACGCCGAAATACACTACACAGTGAATGATTATTTTCTTCACTCATTAGTAATATCCATACCTCTAAAATTTGTAACGAAAACATAACGCCCAATATAAAAGTACTTAGTTTTATATTGTGTTAGCATATTATGCAATGTTTTATAAAAACTAAATATATCCCCCAAAAATATGATTTGAATAAAAATGATATGGCCACAATTGCATTTTTGTAACGTACATCCGTCATTAAAAATACAAGCACTCTTTACTCTGGTCCAAAGATATTGGAAATTAAGACGTCAATATCTCTAAATATGTTCCAAGACAAAATGTAAATTATGGATACAACAACATTTTAATCGGTAGACAACAACAACAACAACAACAACATTTATTCAACATTAAGCAAAATTACAGTGCTTCTAGTCTATTATAAATAGGTATATACATATAACACGTAATGTAATGACAACATGAAACATGAGTCCAAAGTGAAGATTATCATAATTATCTTTTTTCATAATTATCTTTTTTTTTCTTTTTTCTTTAAAGAGAAGCTTAGTTTGTTTTAGTATTCATTAGTATTATAGTTCAAGGAATATTATTGATTTGATCTAACTCTTTTCGGACTTTACTGGCAAAATATATGTATTTTGATAAGTTTGAGATTTCCTTTTTATTTCTTGACATCATAAGTTTATCAAATTTATTTAAAGTTGGTAATCGGTAGACACTAGAACGTTATATATACATATATATAATGATTTGTCATTCAATATGCTTATGTCGTTTTGTATTTCGATAACATTGCCTGATTTGTTTAAGTTACATTGTACAACATTATACATTGCGTAACTATGTACTTTGGTTATAATTATTGTGTATGTGCATTAATGCTATAGTGTTGAAGTTTAAGAGGGCCCTAAGGAAGACTAGTTCAGAACTAATTAGGTCACCCTCTATAAATAAAGAAAGCTATCTATCTCTCTATTATTAACGGGCTTGCAATCATAAACTTGCAACTTTAATCATGGCATTGAATCTCGTATATTATAAACAAAAATATAAGAACAAAGGCGTAATGGATATTGTACATAAATCATAATTATTCACAAGAAGAAGACGTTTTTATTTCATCAACTACAAACAAACAATATAACATGTGAAGTAGGTACAAAATAACCCATGATCACATATGGTATACTACAGGACATAGAAAACGCACACCTACAGTATATACTAGAGGACATAGAAAACTCACACCTACATTATATAATAGAGGACATAGAAAACGCACACCTACATTATATACTACAGGACATAGAAAACGCACACCTACATTATATACTAGAGGACATAGAAAACTCACACCTACATTATATAATAGAGGACATAGAAAACGCACACCTACATTATATACTAGAGGACATAGAAAACGCACACCTACATTATATACTAGAGGACATAGAAAACGCACACCTACATTATATACTAGAGGACATAGAAAACGCACACCTACATTATATACTAGAGGACATAGAAAACGCACACCTACATTATATACTAGAGGACATAGAAAACGCACACCTACATTATATACTAGAGGACATAGAAAACGCACACCTACATTATATACTAGAGGACATAGAAAACGCACACCTACATTATATACTAGAGGACATAGAAAACGCACACCTACATTATATACTAGAGGACATAGAAAACGCACACCTACATTATATACTAGAGGACATAGAAAACGCACACCTACATTATATACTAGAGGACATAGAAAACGCACACCTACATTATATACTAGAGGACATAGAAAACGCACACCTACATTATATACTAGAGGACATAGAAAACGCACACCTACATTATATACTAGAGGACATAGAAAACGCACACCTACATTATATACTAGAGGACATAGAAAACGCACACCTACATTATATACTAGAGGACATAGAAAACGCACACCTACATTATATACTACAGGACATAGAAAACGCACACCTACATTATATACTACAGGACATAGAAAACGCACACCTACATTATATACTAGAGGACATAGAAAACGCACACCTACATTATATACTAGAGGACATAGAAAACGCACACCTACATTATATACTACAGGACATAGAAAACGCACACCTACATTATATACTAGAGGACATAGAAAACGCACACCTACATTATATACTAGAGGACATAGAAAACGCACACCTACATTATATACTAGAGGACATAGAAAACGCACACCTACATTATATACTAGAGGACATAGAAAACGCACACCTACATTATATACTACAGGACATAGAAAACGCACACCTACATTATATACTACAGGACATAGAAAACGCACACCTACATTATATACTACAGGACATAGAAAACGCACACCTACATTATATACTACAGGACATAGAAAACGCACACCTACATTATATACTAGAGGACATAGAAAACGCACACCTACATTATTTACTAGAGGACATAGAAAACGCACACCTACATTATATACTACAGGACATAGAAAACGCACACCTACATTATATACTAGAGGACATAGAAAACGCACACCTACATTATATACTACAGGACATAGAAAACGCACACCTGCATTATATACTAGAGGACATAGAAAACGCATATTTAATAAATTGACTGAGTTCACCGCGTGCTTGACGGATCTGTTGTCCAGTGGTTAACACGCTGGACTGGTAATGCAGGGGTCGTAGATTTAATCCCCCGTCTGACCCTAATAAAATGAACAGTTTTTCAGATGGCACTTTAAACCGAGGTCTCGTGTCAGTGCTTTACACCGTGCACGGAAAAGAACCAGAGGAGACTCTGGAATGGGTCTCTGTCTGTATCATTACACTATCCTCCAACAATCTAAAATGACTAATCTCTTCAGGAGGCGTCGCTCATATGGGCAACCGGTAGCGACGATAAATAAACGTAGAACACACACGCGCGCGCGCGCGATACGCGCGCGCGCGATACGCGCGCTGTGTGTGCGTGCGTGACTATGTAACATCAAAGAAATTGAGAATGATTTAATTTTATGAATTATTAGTAACTAAATAATTAGTAAATAAACCATGAGGGCTGGCAGTGAGCGTTCATTAGAAACATTGGCTTCAATGGGAATGGCGGAAGTTTACATTGCAGCTTAATTGAGATGTTCCTAGTGACAACAGATATACACGCATGTTTAAAACGAAAAGCTTTGAAATTTAATCGTAGCAAAAACAATGCTATAATAGAAATATTATACCGACAGTGATGCGCAAAGCTCATAAAATATCATGCCCAAACCTCAGAGGAGGCGACACTGAAATTCAATCACATTTTAGTGTCACGCGTGACATATTTATACCTCGCAACAATATACGTTCGCTATGCTACATTACTGTTTCTAGGTAACGGAAGACGTGAAATATTTAAACTATAAAATAAATGTAAACGTTGTATTATGCGTACTTTATGCTATGATCAAATGCGCGGAAACGCACATGTATATTACCATCAGCTTATGATATATACTGTCAAATGCGCGGAAACGCACATGTATATTACCATCAGCTTATGATATATACTGTCAAATGCGCGGAAACGCACATGTATATTACCATCAGCTTATGATATATACTGTCAAATGCGCGGAAACGCACATGTATATTACCATCAGCTTATGATATATACTGTCACAACGAAATAAGTTAAGCATATATTCACTGACTGTTATATATTATTTTGGAACGAGACAAGTACAAACGTGTATACAATATCGTATACTGACACCCTAAAAAACTGTGCACTTTTAGATTGAGTGTTACTTTTCGTTACAAATTTTAGAATTATGAATTTTACTATCATGAGTGAAGAAAATAATCCTTCATGCACATATTTTTATTTTTTATTTTTTATTTTATTCTTTATTTCAGTCTCATCAATGTACAGCATATAACAAACACAACATGTAGTTTACATATTAAAAAGTACATTGTCACTCAATTCAGAGTTACAAGAGACTATGTATTTAAGCGCGTAGACGCCCCAAATGATGCAATATATGTTTCTAAAAGGATAACTGTTACCTCTAAGGCAAGTGAACCATTTCTTTTTTGCTGTCAGTATATGTTGTCATTGATTCTAATATTAAAAGGATATTTGTATGTTTCAGTGAGTTATAGAATTGAATTTCATCGATTGATCATTGAAAGCATTAATATCTCGAGTGACGCTAGTCAAGAGTGATAATAATATCGTCATATGTCCATGAGGGAAACACAATTCGATCATTCACTTAAACAAACAAATTTGTCTTTTTTTATTTTAGGCTGAAAAGGGCTTTTTTTGATAAATAAACTATATAACCGTGCGAGAAGTCGTGTTTATGCAGCAATAAATGACGTCATACATGACGTCACTGACAGCTTGAGTCCGAAGACATTCGCGTTGAAAGCTTTGAAACACGCAGAGGCTCGGTACCAGGCGTACAAGGCGTTCAACAAACGAAATACACATTTTAGTTCACTGATAAGTTTCTATATTTCACAAATAATGAATTATATATATTGTTGCATAATTATGGAGTCCATGATAGTTCATTGACGTTGGTTTTAGTTGCTATGCCAACAGCAGTTCATAGTGGAATAACACACGAATTAACGTCATGGAATAAATCCAGTGGCACTTCCAATATCTGATTCTTATATATATAATTATGGTAAATATTTTGTATGCGACTTTTAGCAGTGTACTCTATAATAGGAATGTATATATATCACTCAGTATATAGATAAACTCTCCAGTATGGAATTACAATGTACATATATCACGCAGTATATAGATAAACCCACCAGTATGGAATTACAATGTACATATATCACGCAGTATATAGATAAACTCACCAGTATGGAATTACAATGTACATATATCACGCAGTATATAGATAAACTCTCCAGTATGGAATTACAATGTACATATATCACGCAGTATATAGATAAACTCTCCAGTATGGAATTACAATGTACATATATCACGCAATATATAGATAAACTCACCAGTATGGAATTTCAATGTACATATATCACGCAGTATATAGATAAACTCACCAGTATGGAATTACAATGTACATATATCACGCAGTATATAGATAAACTCACCAATATGGAATTACAATGTACATATATCTCGCAGTATATAGATAATACATAAACTCTCCAGTATGGAATTACAATGTACATATATCTCGCAGTATATAGATAATACATAAACTCCCCAGTATGGAATTGGAATGTACATATATCACGCAGTATATAGATAAACTCTCCAGTATGGAATTACAATGTACATATATCAGGTAGTATATAGGTAAACTCTCCAGTATGGAATTACAATGTACATATATCACGTAATATATAGATAAACTCACCAGTATGGAATTACAATGTATATATATCACGCAGTATATAGATAAACTCACCAGTATGGAATTACAATGTACATATATCACGCAGTATATAGATAAACTCTCCAGTATGGAATTACAATGTACATATATCAGGCAGTATATAGATAAACTCACCAGTATGGAATTACAATGTATATATATCACGCAGTATATAGATAAACTCACCAGTATGGAATTACAATGTACATATATCACGCAGTATATAGATAAACTCACCAGTATGGAATTACAATGTACAAATACCACGCAGTATATAGATAAACTCACCAGTATGTAATTACAATGTACATATATCACGCAGTATATAGATAATAGATAAACTCACCAGTATGGAATTACAATGTACATATACCACGCAGTATATAGATAAACTCCGCCGTATGGAATTACAATGTACATACATCACGCAGTATATAGATAATACATAAACGCACCAGTATGGAATTACAATGTACATATATCACGCAGTATATAGATAAACTCACCAGTATGGAATTACAATGTACATATATCACGCAGTATATAGATAAACTCACCAGTATGGAATTACAATGTACATATATCACGCAGTATATAGATAAACTCACCAGTATGGAATTACAATGTACATATATCAGGTTTCCTCCGACACGAATGACCACACATACGCTTTCATCCGCGCCGACGAGAGTGATTAATATAAGTTGTTATAACTTGCTTCGAAATCGTTGTGAAATAAATAAAGTTTAAACTTTAATGCGGCGCACATTGATTGTACAGACTTCTACAATCTCGAAAACAGCAGTACCGGTTTACTTCTTATTTGACACAAGAAATACCCATATTTATTTGTTAGACTGTACTTAGCAGCAACACTCGATGCTTTATGTTCACTTTGCCGAATTGATGGCGCATTTAACGTTGGTTTTATTTCTTTTTTTGATTTATTTACCAATTTATTTAGCTCGATTGCGAAACCAGTTTTTACAACGTTAAATTAATCTCGATATCTCATTCATAATATAATCCATCTCTACGAGGGAGAGAGAAGAGATGATGCGAAAATTGACGTAAAACAGCCAATGATAATAATAACTTTTATTTCCTGTAATTATAGGAGAGCACAACAGTAAATATTTACATAATATTTACATATTTA
Source organism: Archivesica marissinica (assembly GCA_014843695.1). NCBI lineage: Eukaryota > Metazoa > Mollusca > Bivalvia > Venerida > Vesicomyidae > Archivesica > Archivesica marissinica. Next base: position 17,586,024 of record CM026386.1, on the reverse strand, counting down.
CTTGTTTCATTTATATGTAGAAGATCTGTTATGTATTTATAAGAATATAACTAAGCCTATACAATGCTACCTAATAACTACCCACCGCTTTCTAGGCCAGTTACTTGTTCGGTTATTAAACTGTAAACATAAATCATTGATTTAGTAGCTTGGTACTTAATTTTGAATTTCATATATACATGTATCAATTGTGTACATACTCACGATTTTATATTAGGTGACATATAGGTCCACTGGGCCGGGTGCTTGTTTGTATATTTATTATCTGTAGTATATATAAAGTCGGATGCACATGTCACTATAATAAAATATTTACTTACTTACTTACTTACTTACTTACTTACTTACTTACTTACTTACTTACTTACTTACTTACTTACTTACTTACTTACTTACTTACTTACTTACTTACTTACTTACTTACTTACTTACTTACTTACTTACTTACTTACTTACTTACTTACTTACTTACTTACTTACTTACTTACTTACTTACTTACTTACTTACTTACTTACTTACTTACTTACTTACTTACTTACTTACTTACTTACTTACTTACTTACTTACTTACTTACTTACTTACTTACTTACTTACTTACTTACTTACTTACTTACTTACTTACTTACTTACTTACTTACTTACTTACTTACTTACTTACTTACTTACTTACTTACTTATTACTTACTTACTTACTTACTACTTACTTACTTACTTACTTACTTACTTACTTACTTACTTACTTACTTACTTACTTACTTACTTACTTACTTACTACTTACTTACTTACTTACTTACTTACTTACTTACTTACTTACTTACTTACTTACTTACTTACTTACTTACTTACTTACTTACTTACTTACTTACTTACTTACTTACTTACTTCTACTTACTTACTTACTTACTTACTTACTTACTTACTTACTTACTTACTTACTTACTTACTTTCTTACTTACTTACTTACTTACTTACTTACTTACTTACTTACTTACTTACTTACTTACTTACTTATACGAATACACAAATTACACAGGAGCGCACACATTTACAGAATATACAATGCGATATATATATATACATACACATACATACACACATACACAAACGTATACATACAAGGAACATAATTATACATGATGACTGAATCTATATCACGAGTCTGCAGACTGATCCAGTTAGACAACATATAATTATTATGACATTAAAATGTTTTCGCACAATGCCAAGGATATCGTGTTTAAGGAGTTACATTTATATCAATTTGATAAATAGGAGATCCAAGTACGGTGTGGATATTGGGTTTATGCACGCATCATGGTATATGTGCCGCGAGATAACTTGATCATCATCAGAGATGCCCCTTGTCGAAACGAAATACAAAGGAACATAAATAATGTCGATCGTTGAGGCCATATGACACCGTACCATGAGTCTGTATACGGTCTGTCTATGTTTACAGGTTGTGCAACTTTGTATCATTCTATGTAGAACTGATAACGCTATAACATTTCTAAACATGATCACTAAACATTAGATAGAGTATATCAATAGCAATACATAGCATGATACCATCATCCTCCTCAGTGCTATAATGACACAACCCTGATAGAAGATGTAACACTCATGCATGGACTGCATTTTATAAACTGACAGTAGATGTGTATACCACACACACCCATAATCTTTATCCATAGCATATGCCTCCATTTAATATTCTGTCTACAAGAGTGAACAACATGTATGTTCATATCATTTACACACTGATTACAATATTTGCACACCGCTCATTTCCGGTAGGAAAAGCAATTGCCTAGAATTTGAATGGCTTTTCCTAGCATTTCCTTAACATGTTTGGACTGCTTTTAGAAACTGACCATATTTTACATGGACCGTCTAAGCAAAATATCCCATTATAAGGGAAGTTATTAACAAGCTGCATTCTCTCGTTTTTACACACGATGTCAAACTTTCGTTTAACCAAAGTTTTCCAAGAACATTTATTTGGAAAATGACTGTTGGAGATAAAAGCCCACACAACTTCCATTAAATCATATTTTGCCAAAAGTCTCTATAAATGTCTGGTATAAACCCTTGTGCCTGTCGTTATTGATGTACAGTCCCACCTCCCCAAACGTCACCTCCCATGAGCGACGCCCTCTTTATAATGTCACCTATAATCCCACCCATTGCATTTTAATACCATTTCACCTCTCATGAACGACACCTCCCAACAACACACAACGACAGTCAATTTCCCACCCAGCGATGCAGAAAACCTCCCAAGAACAGACAAACATTTTGCTGGAACATATTATAAAAGTAGTACCCCCATTCTGTATACTCTATATTCAAATCAGTATGCGCAATTATAACTGTCGAAACTGACTATTCCCGCATTTCCAAACTTCAAAAAGTTGAACCTCCCTAGAACAGCAACCTCTCTACAACAACCAATCTTGGGTATATCCGGATGGTGTTTGCTCTGGAGAGGTTTGACTGTACCTAATCAGTCGGCTTATGAATAATTGCTTAGACAAATATTTACACGGCAAACGACAAAGTGGAGATAATCACAATAAGCTTTAAGCTTCCGATTAAATCCATTTTCGTTTGTATAGCTATACAATAGATATGTACTGTACATAATGAACGTTTGTATAGCTATACAATAGATATGTACTGTACATAATGAACGAATAAATATGTTTAAACCAAAGGTGGCCAAACAAAAATGAAGTTTCCTTTTATAAATTTCCACTTCAATTGGGTAAAAACATGAGAGTTGATGTAGATATCGGTAAGTGTATATTTAATACACAGTCTGTGGGATCTTTCAATGATAATTAGCTGTGATACTGAAATCGAATTCCACAATTCGCACCCGTATAATGCTTTGGGTAAAACAATTGACCGGTAAATATTAACACAGTTCATAGGATTCAAGCCATTTGAGTGTAGGCCGCTGTTTACGAGGCTAAAAAATGTACCTCTTAATTTCAGAGCAGATGCCCGTATAGCATCATTCATATTATACATTTCATCACATACCACACCGAGATGTTTATACTTGGTGTCCGTATTAATGACTTCCTCACCTAGTGTCCATGACAATGAATGTTCTGGAACATGTCTTGCGTTATTAAAAGTCACCACGCAACATTTGGCAGCATTATATTGATAGCGCCACTTCAGAGAATAGTTGTGGCATATGTCCAACATGTTTTGGAGACCCCTCTTGGAATATGAAATAAGGACCATATCATCTGCAACTGTAGGTAAGCTTGCTTTGAGGTTGTAGATGCACACACCAAGGCCACTATTTTCTAGTGTGTCTATCAGTTCATTGATGAATAGGAGGTATAGCAATGGAGACGAATTTGTTTGAGGCCACATAAGTCCTATTTATTTTTTCAATATATATATATATTCACAGAAATCGAATCCAATACATTGCAGTCCTAATTTGAACTTAATATAGAGGTAGTTGTCTCCCTTAATCACAAAAGAAAAAACCAATGTAATATTGTTTTGACATGAAATTTTACAAAATTAGTAATGCTAATAAAATAATCAAACGATCAATGGTTGCAGAATCAGAAGTCTTGTTCGAAAGAAATGACAAGACTAGAGACTTGGTTTTATAACAGGATTTTGGTACGATAGTCTAATTTCTAAGAGACTTCAATACAATTAAATAAAGACATCTAACGATATAAACTATGTATTTAATAGTATCTACATATAAATAAATTTTATGTCTCATAAAATGTGTTATGTGCCACTCTACCAGGGTCCTTGCCCCGCATACTGTGGCTTTGCACTACATATATTCTATATATGGTAGATCCGCATACTGCAAGTGCTCTGCCGTATGGTAAACACTGCATATTAATTAGCGTGGCTGAGAAAACGCAAAAGGTTTTTTCGAATAATTTTCTACGTTTTATGTGCGTTATTAAACGTTTATTTTTCTTCTCGTATATATCAATAGTTGAAGAAAGTTATTACCTTTCGGATTATACTGTTTTCTACTGGAAGGTATGCTTGCTGGGCTACAGGAACGTAAATAGAATTTCGGAATAAAGGCCCAAATGCAAGGACGCGGGTGACTCACCAAGTGGGCCGCCATTAATAATTTAATTCCGTTGATTTCACGTTGTAAATACGATCATGACTTTGAAGATCTTGCTATATGGTCATTCGTTCGTTAGTAACCTCAGAACGTTCATAAAGAATGACTCGGAACTGTCATACGTTTTTAATTTAGAGCCTGCACAGTTTATGGTACAATTTTCCGGTTTCCTAGGGGGTTAGTACTTATTCATTTTTATTGGGACATGTGATATTTACCAACCAAGTGAATCACCAGGAAGATATAATGAATGGTGTTGGACTTTGCCGCGATGATTTGTGGTGTATATTTTATGTATTGTACAACGATGAGACTGAAATAAAGAACAATCCTGTTAAGTGACATATATCTGAATTTGACGTAAAGTATGCACGTTAACGGTTACAAGTAATTGCATATATGCTAACTAACGTTTCAATATATCCAATGGGTATTAGTTTACACAAATTTATTTTAGCTCGATTGCGAAACAAGTTATTTCAACTTATATAAATCACTCTCGAGACCTCATTCCTGGTGGAATCCATCGCCACGAGGGAGAGAGAGTGGGGCTCGAATGGGTATTATTATTGTGGTTCAAAAACAGCCAGCTAATGAGGCTATTGCGCTGTTCACATGATCATGAACGTGATGTGAGTCAGTCGTACAGTCTATAGCTTAACTTTAATATATTTATTTAATGGTATCTGCATATAACTCATTTTAACATCAATACATATTAAGTTACATGTCATATCTGAATTTGAACAGACGGATCTGTTGTCCAGTGGTAACACGCAGCTTCGATCCCCCGTCCGACCCTAATAAAATTAACAGTCTTTCAGATGGGACGTTAAACCGAGGTCTCGTGTCGGTGCTTTACATCGTGCACGTAAAAGAACCAGAGGAAACTCTGGAATGGGTCTCTGTCTGTATCATTGCACTATCCGCCAAAATCTAAAATTACTAATCTCTTCAGGAGGCGTCGCTCATATGGGCAACCGGTAGCGATGATAAATAAACTTAAAACACATCTGAATTTGACGTAATGTATGCATTTTAACTGTTACGATACTAACTTTCAATATGTCCAATTATATTATCAGTGTGGTTCAAAATCAGCCAATGTGCGTATTGATAACACAAAGATAGTCAATCCAGTAAATTGACCACTGTATAAATTGGAATATGGTGTGCTTAGAGCCAGCGCTGTATCAATTGGAATCTGGTGTGCTTAGAGCCAGCGCTGTATCAATTGGAATCTGGTGTGCTTAGATCCAGCGCTGTATCAATTGGAATCTGGTGTGCTTAGAAATTGTCGATGGAATTAATACTTAGCTGCTGACTGATCGTTGCTATATTCAAACTTGTTGAGTATGTTGCGGACAGGTTTATCATTAAGCTTTGCCGGTTGAACGAACGATTGGCCGCGTTAAAATGTCTGGTTTACCATTCTATGCTCACGTAAATTAGAGCTATATAGACTAGATGAGTACAATGTAGCTTGGTTTTCACATATCTTCAAGAAAAGAATCCAACACACCCACTGTTGGCGTCCGTGGTCCAGTGGTAGAGCGTCGGATTTGGAATCGAACGGTCCCGGGTTCGATACTCGGTCAGGCCACGTATGTAGTGTCATTGAGCAAGGCACCTCACACACATTGCTTAGTACTGGTTAATCGCTTAGGTCGGCTAAGCCTGCATGTATAAGTCCCCGCGAGGGGTTTGACATTAAAGAAACATACATACATGCATACAGAACCCAGTTCTGTAACTTCTGGTGTATCACAAGGGTCTGTGTGCGATCCCCATTTATTATAGTCTACAGCAATGACCTACTCATATCTGTGTAATCTGCAGAGACACATATATTTGTAGATGACACCCCCCTTTCGTAATCCCACATGTGTATTGGGAAACGTGGCTGAATTCGTATCTCAAGACATTAATAATGTTGATTTATTGTTTTCAAATAAGTGTATGTCAATTCATTCTGCTAAAACTAGTCATGTATAGCATATCTAGGCGCAAGTCAATGACCTACCCATGTCTGTGAAATCTGCAGAGACATATATATTTGCAGATGACACAGCCCTTTCTTAATCCCACATGGGAAACGTGGCTGAATCCTTATCGCAAGACATTAATGTTGATTTATGGTGTTCAAATAAGTGTATGTCAATTCATTCTGCTAAATCTAGTCATGTATAGCATATCTAAGCGCAAGTTCAACCATGTAGCTAGTGACCCTCCTCTTATTCAGTTCAGAAATGAAAATGTAGTAAGGAAGAAAAACTACCTGGAGCTACTATAGACAATACATTGTCTTAGAACACACATATTGATACTGTATTGGAAGGGAGTAATGTGTGTGTTTTACGTTTATTTATCGTCGCTACCGGTTGCCCATATGAGCGACGCCTCCTGAAGAGATTAGTCATTTCAGAGTGTTGGAGGATAGTGCAATGATACAGACAGAGACACATTCCAGAGTCGCCTCTGGTTCTTGTACGGGTACGGTGTAAAACACCGACACGAGACCTCGGTTTAAAGTCACATTTGAAAGATTGTTTATATTATTAGGATCAGACGGAGGATCGAACCTGCGATCCCCGGATTACCAGTCCAGCGTGTTACCACTGGACTACAGATCCGTCTGTATATGTTCTTTCTGTTCGTCATCACTTATCTATATCTTCATTACGTTCGCCAACATCAGTTTTCGTTTCTGTCTTATATGTTCAATCCATCTGACATCAATTATCTATATTGTGTTCATTTCTTAATTACATGTACAAACATTGAAATAAAATAATGTTTACACTAATTATCTATATGTTCGTTACACTCTACATCAATTATCTATATGTTCGTTATACTCTACATCAATTATCTTTATGTTTATTCCAGTGGCCATTAATGATCTACATGTTAATTCCATTGAACATCACGTATCTATATGTTTATTCCATTCGCCAACAAGTAACAAGTAACTACATGTTAATTCCATTGAACAACAAGTATCTATACGTTTATTCCAGTCGCCAATAATGATCTACATGTTAATTCCATTGAACAACAAGTATCTATATGTTTATTCCAGTTGCCATTAATGATCTACATGTTAATTCCATTGAACATCAATTATATATATGTTTATTCCATTCGCCAACAAGTAACAAGTAACTACATGTTAATTCCATTGAACATCACTTATCTATATGTTTATTCCAGTCGCCAACAATGATCTACATATTAATTCCATTGAACATCAATTACCTATATGTTTATTCCATTCGCCAACAAGTAACAAGTAACTACATGTTAATTCCATTGAACATCACTTATCTATATGTTTATTCCAGTCGCCAACAATGATCTACATATTAATTCCATTGAACATCAATTATCTATATGTTTATTCCAGTCGCCAACAATGATCTATATATTAATTCCATGGACATCAAGTATATATTATTCCGTCCCACAAACACATGTTAATTACATTGCCAAGTATCGATATGTTTATTCCAGTCACCAACAATGATCTACATGTTAATTCCATTGAACATCAAGTATCGATATGTTTATTCCAGTCGCCAACAATGATCTACATGTTAATTCCATTGAACATCAAGTATCGATATGTTTATTCCAGTCGCCAACAATGATCTACATGTTAATTCCATTGAACATCAAGTATCGATATGATTATTCCAGTCGCCAACAATGATCTACATGTTAATTACACTGGACATAAAGTATCTGTATGTTCAATCCATTCGCCATCAATCATAATATATTAATAATTCTAACACGACCCAGCTAATAACATACACACTTGTAGAGTAAAATCTACCTCGGGTTATTCTGCGATATACCTACCTTGAACTATGCTGCACATTAAGGGAAAGACTCGCTAGATTAGAGGATCCACGCTATTGAGAGTGCCACGCTAGGCAAAGATAATTACATCAGTGATTATTTCCACGATGACAATTCAGAGTCTACTACATAAACTATCGTGTAGGTGTGCAATAATGTGATATGTGACATATATGATCATACATGGCTCTCATGTGGAAGTCGTGATAGCGCAGTCGATGCGCGTTCGTTTCAGGTGCGAAAGGTCCGGAGTTCGAGCCCCACTGGAGCCGTAACGATTATACACTTAGGCAAGGCATTTAAGTTCCACGTTGTCTCTTCTCTCTCCCTCGTGGCGATGGATTCCACCAGGAATGAGGTCTCGAGAGTGATTAATATAAGTTGTAAGAACTTTGTTCGCAATCGAGCTAAAATAAATTTGTATAAACTATACATTGCTCTATAAATTTAAATCTAAAAGAGCATGACCTAATATTCTAGTTATCATATGCTATGTTCAAAAGTGACAGTCTAATTATGGAAGACTACTCGATACTGATGACCTGAAATGTATCATATTCACAGCAGTGAGCAGCGAAACTATGACGTCAATCGAGTCACGTCAGCGCGTCATGACGTCACACATGTATTATTAAGTGTCTTAAATGTATTAGGCGTCCTCAGTACGGTACTGCTGCTGACCCTTATAGGTTATAAAGGAGCTAGAATACATACTATAGTTGTCGACAAGTGCGTTGAATATCCACCAAGAAAGAGCACCATACAAAACGTGGAACCAAAATTCCAAAAATATATTTATGTCAGATAAATGTGTAATCATCCAATAGAGGTCGTATGTATATTCCTTTTGAATTGACAGTTGCTTTATTAGTTCTAAGTAAATTAATGGGAAGGAAGGACCGTTTTCTAATGTTGGTTATAACTTGGTCCGATCATTTTACTATGTTACACACATGTTTGCATTTGTGTTATAATGTGTTACTAATTTTGCAGCTGATAAATGCATTCTACTGGCACTCCGAAATCAACGAGTAGCATCCATGAAGATAGCGGACGAAATATGCAACTCCTTCGCTTTAACAATGTTTTATTACCATATGTATACATGTACATGCATTTATAATATACAGTATGTCAATAGGATTGAGAAGTATAAAATACTTATGTAGATTCCTCTTCCAAATCACAGCCGGATCTGTAGTTCAGTGGTTAACACATTGGACTTGTAATCCAGGGATCGCAAGTTCGATTCCCCTGTCTGACCCTAATAAAATTAACATGGAACTTTAAACCGAGTTCATGTCGGTGCTTTACACCGTGCACGTAAAAGAACCAGAGGAGACGCTGGAATGTGTCTCTGTCTGTATCATTGCAATATCCTCCACAAATCTAAAATGACTAATCTCTTCAGGAGGCGGTGCTCATATGGGAAACCGGTAGCGACGATAAATAAACGTAAAATACACACTCTTCCAAATCCTTGTTACTGGGTATTTCAGTCTTACTGCTCCTGATATGATCACGTGATGCTGACAAACATGCATAATATCTATAGTAAAAACATAATAAAAAAAATAATACATACACGTATATATCTACATGTACCTGGAATCGATGATAATATATTCAATGTAAATAAAGGTTTTAAAACATAACATTACAATCATGTCATTATTTCTATATAACCGCTTTTAAGCCAGATTTCGATATATCGATCTGGAACAGCCTGTCCTGCAGAGGTAAACACAGAGAGCCAGAGAGCAAGACAAAAGATATATCTGAAATCCACATAGCGTTTTACTGTATCATTACTCGATGAAACTTGTCGAAGTTATAATGATGGTAAACATAGGGTGTTTGAACTCATGGTCAGATTAAGTTTGAGACTAACAAGGTAGGAGCCGATTCTACCCCAACCAACTGATTTATATCTCTGTGTGATTAGCGGAGGTGCGGGCAATCAAGGTACGTGTTTAGACATAAACTGATACTTGAAAATTATATCATTACCTAAACCAATTAATTCATTTTGCATGGACTACAGTAACTGCATTTATGAACAACGAGAACATTAAAGAAATTGTAATTTGATTTAAAATGAATGTTGCCATTTGCAAAGTAAAATACATTGCTATGCTAACACACTACGACGTATTATTGAAAAATCTTACAAAAGCAACTAGCTTATATGCAATAGCGTCATGTGCGTTTTACGAGATGACATATTAATATTAATTGCAAACTAACTACACATTGCGAATTTACAACATACATTATTAGTACTGTGTTTATGTGTATTTCCAGCAATGGGTTTCTCGCGAATGGCATTATATCGACGTAAGTACGTCGGCGTTGCATTACGAGACAACTGTGTATTTATGCATTGCTTTGGTGTTTTTGATGTAATATATTTCTAAGAATTAACTATGCTACCAATACCTTAGCAACATAATGTATATTATAACTAGATGACGACCCAAGCAGCATGGTACTGGCTGGGTGTATATGACTAAAACTGTGTTGGTTTAAACAGTATTTATTCCAATAAATTTACTTGCATGTATAACACAGAAAATGTTACAAATGACATAAATTGTGAATGGTTTGGATTGGACAATTTGTTGCAAAGACCGATTTTTCTAAGAAGTATCTATCCTACAATTAGACTATAGTAACATCATGTATATTGTAACTAGGTGACGCTCCAAGAGGCATGGTACCGGCTGGGTAAAAGTTATGTTTGTATATTTGAATTATGTCTTATAATTGCAACTTCTTGAAATGTTGCAATCTGATTGGCTCATTGAACCCATGTGATCGCCGTTTTTATAACCTGATAAACCGCAACATTATTATAGTCTATAAGCAGCAAATGTGATCACTACTGCATTTATTTTACAGACGGATCTGTATCCCAGTGTTAACACGCTGGACTTGTAATCCAGGGATCGCAGGTTCGATCCCCCGTCTGACCCTAATAATATTATCAGTCTTTCAGATGGGACTTTAAACCGAGGTCTCGTGTCGGTGCTGTACACCGTGTACGTAAACGAACCACAGGATACTCTGGAATGGATCTCTGTCTGTATCATTGCACTATCCTCCAACATCTAAAATGACTAATCTCTTCAAGAGGCGTCGCTCATATGGGCAACCGGTAGCGATGATAAATAAATGTAAAACACACACTACTGCTTTACTATTACACCACGATTGTTCCAATAGTACGATACCACGATTGTTCCAATAGTACGATACCACGATTGTTCCAATAGTACGATACCACGATTGTTCCACTGAACTACTGTTATTTCTATATGTCATTGTGCACACAACTAATTAGAATAATCTAGAAGGATGTTATTACAATACATGTTATTAATTCCTAGTTTATTATACTTACCAAGGGATAGGCACAAGCTCATTGCAGCTATTCAGTTTTCTTCTTGTTCTATATGGATGTGAATTATGGGCATTTGATTATTTAGATATTATTCAAAGGTTGCAGCCTTTAACTCTTTCACCGCATAAAAGCGACTTTGTAAAAAAGGTAGAGAATCCGATCGGACAGAACAGAACATGCCGTCTGATCAGGCTATATGCTGATTGCTCTTCAGACAGTGGAGCTGAAGCACCTGTTCGAATAGAAAACACCATAGATCCTGATCAGACGCGGCGTTACGCCGCGGCTGATCTGGATCTATGTTGTTTGCACATGCTCTGAATTTATTAGGCGCTGAAAGAGTTAAAATACGTACCGTATTGTAAATGTGATTTATTGGGAACTGTGTACAAATCATTCCAAACATATACTAAAAATAGAGTAATAACTTACTTGATTAAAAGTACATATTATTAACCCATTTGATTCTGGATACCGTTACCTGATAACAGTATTTGCAAAGAACATAGAGCCAGATCAGCCGCCACGGAACATGCCGTCTGATCAGGCGCTATGCTGTTTGCTATTCAGATGATCTTGCTAAGACACCTGGCTATGTAGCAAACAACACAGATCCTGATCAGCACGCACCATATACATTGCGACTATATATAACCAGAATAAGAATATCTGCACATTCGCTTAGAATACAAAATGGTCAATATGCATCAAATAGAATACAGAAAAACGAAAGATACTGTCAATGCTGTAATACTCTGGATGTGGAAGATGAGTTTCATTTTATCTTAACATGTTCATGCTATATAGATTTGAGGAAACGTTGCATTACTAAAAGATTTTATACAAGACCAAGTATGTATAATTTTTTGAAATTGTTAAGCTCTGATAACAGAAGTGACGTTTGGCTCTTTACATTAAACATGCTTTAAACAAACGAAATAATATACTAAATACCTTGACTTCTTAGATTTAAATATGATATTAGAGTTTATCCTCCATGCTACATGACAGAATTCGTAGCACTTGTATAAAATGGCTATTACATTGATTGATTGATTGATTGATTGATTGATTGATTGATTGATTGATTGATTGATTGATTGATTGATTGATTGATTGATTGATTGATTGATTGTGATATGTAATTATGTTTTTATGTGTGGATATATATAGATATATATATATATCTATATGCATGCATGTATATTTCTATTAATGACTATGTATACGTCAAAATAAACATATGTTCTGTTCTGTTTGCAAAAGCCTTTAAATGTATCCAGAATGAAATGGGTTAATGTATTTAAATAACACTATATAAAACAAGTTTACGATATATTCATTCGATGATTACATTGATAGAATAAATTTCAACCAATGAGACTTGAGTACATAATAAATGTAACCCAACTATTATCATATTGTAATGAATAGGAATAGTTCTAATTATATAATGACGATTATTTACTAAGAATTCACGTCGTACATGTAAATATAAACTATACATACTCTGCTATTCCATCGATTATTTACTAAGAATTCGCGTCGTACATGTAAATATAAAATATACATACTATGCTATTCCATCGATTATTTACTAAGAATTCGCGTCGTACATGTAAATATAAACTATACATACTATGCTATTCCAACGATTATTTACTAAGAATTCGCGTCGTACATGTAAATATAAACTATACATACTATGCTATTCCAACGATTATTTACTAAGAATTCGCGTCGTACATGTAAATATAAACTATGCATACTATGCTATTCCAACGATTATTTACTAAGAATTCGCGTCGTACATGTAAATATAAACTATACATACTCTGCTATTCCATCGATTATTTACTAAGAATTCGCGTCGTACATGTAAATATAAACTATACATACTATGCTATTCCAACGATTATTTACTAAGAATTCGCGTCGTACATGTAAATATAAACTATACATACTATGCTATTCCATCGATTATTTACTAAGAATTCGCGTCGTACATGTAAATATAAACTATACATACTATGCTATTCCATCGATTATTTACTAAGAATTCACGTCGTACATGTAAATATAAACTATACATACTATGCTATTCCAACGATTATTTACTAAGAATTCGCGTCGTACATGTAAATATAAACTATGCATACTATGCTATTCCAACGATTATATACTAAGAATTCGCGTCGTACATGTAAATATAAACTATACATACTATGCTATTCCAACGATTATTTACTAAGAATTCGCGTCGTACATGTAAATATAAACTATACATACTCTGCTATTCCATCGATTATTTACTAAGAATTCGCGTCGTACATGTAAATATAAACTATACATACTATGCTATTCCAACGATTATATACTAAGAATTCGCGTCGTACATGTAAATATAAACTATACATACTATGCTATTCCATCGATTATTTACTAAGAATTCGCGTCGTACATGTAAATATAAACTATACATACTCTGCTATTCCATCGATTATTTACTAAGAATTCGCGTCGTACATGTAAATATAAACTATACATACTCTGCTATTCCAACGATTATTTACTAAGAATTCGCGTCGTACATGTAAATATAAACTATACATACTATGCTATTCCAACGATTATATACTAAGAATTCGCGTCGTACATGTAAATATAAACTATACATACTATGCTATTCCAACGATTATTTACTAAGAATTCGCGTCGTACATGTAAATATAAACTATACATACTATGCTATTCCAACGATTATTTACTAAGAATTCGCGTCGTACATGTAAATATAAACTATACATACTCTGCTATTCCAACGATTATTTACTAAGAATTCGCGTCGTACATGTAAATATAAACTATGCATACTATGCTATTCCATCGATTATTTACTAAGAATTCGCGTCGTACATGTAAATATAAACTATACATACTATGCTATTCCATCGATTATTTACTAAGAATTCGCGTCGTACATGTAAATATAAACTATACATACTATGCTATTCCATCGATTATTTACTAAGAATTCGCGTCGTACATGTAAATATAAACTATACATACTCTGCTATTCCATCGATTATTTACTAAGAATTCGCGTCGTACATGTAAATATAAACTATACATACTCTGCTATTCCATCGATTATTTACTAAGAATTCGCGTCGTACATGTAAATATAAACTATGCATACTATGCTATTCCAACGATTATTTACTAAGAATTCGCGTCGTACATGTAAATATAAACTATGCATACTATGCTATTCCAACGATTATTTACTAAGAATTCGCGTCGTACATGTAAATATAAACTATACATACTATGCTATTCCAACGATTATATACTAAGAATTCGCGTCGTACATGTAAATATAAACTATACATACTCTGCTATTCCATCGATTATTTACTAAGAATTCGCGTCGTACATGTAAATATAAACTATGCATACTATGCTATTCCATCGATTATTTACTAAGAATTCGCGTCGTACATGTAAATATAAACTATACATACTCTGCTATTCCATCGATTATTTACTAAGAATTCGCGTCGTACATGTAAATATAAACTATACATACTCTGCTATTCCATCGATTATTTACTAAGAATTCGCGTCGTACATGTAAATATAAACTATACATACTATGCTATTCCAACGATTATTTACTAAGAATTCGCGTCGTACATGTAAATATAAACTATGCATACTATGCTATTCCAACGATTATTTACTAAGAATTCGCGTCGTACATGTAAATATAAACTATACATACTATGCTATTCCAACGATTATTTACTAAGAATTCGCGTCGTACATGTAAATATAAACTATACATACTATGCTATTCCAACGATTATTTACTAAGAATTCGCGTCGTACATGTAAATATAAACTATACATACTATGCTATTCCAACGATTATTTACTAAGAATTCGCGTCGTACATGTAAATATAAACTATACATACTATGCTATTCCATCGATTATTTACTAAGAATTCGCGTCGTACATGTAAATATAAACTATACATACTCTGCTATTCCATCGATTATTTACTAAGAATTCGCGTCGTACATGTAAATATAAACTTACATACTGCTATTCCATCGATTATTTACTAAGAATTCGCGTCGTACATGTAAATATAAACTATACATACTATGCTATTCCAACGATTATTTACTAAGAATTCGCGTCGTACATGTAAATATAAACTATACATACTATGCTATTCCATCGATTATTTACTAAGAACTCGCGTCGTACATGTAAATATAAACTATACATACTATGCTATTCC
>CM026386.1:17485327-17566810 GCA_014843695.1 Archivesica marissinica | reverse complement strand
TATATAATGTAGGTGTGCGTTTTCTATGTCCTCTAGTATATAATGTAGGTGTGCGTTTTCTATGTCCTCTAGTATATAATGTAGGTGTGCGTTTTCTATGTCCTCTAGTATATAATGTAGGTGTGCGTTTTCTATGTCCTCTAGTATATAATGTAGGTGTGCGTTTTCTATGTCCTCTAGTATATAATGTAGGTGTGCGTTTTCTATGTCCTCTAGTATATAATGTAGGTGTGCGTTTTCTATGTCCTCTAGTATATAATGTAGGTGTGCGTTTTCTATGTCTTCTAGTATATAATGTAGGTGTGCGTTTTCTATGTCCTCTAGTATATAATGTAGGTGTGCGTTTTCTATGTCCTCTAGTATACATATTTGACCATATTCATTTTCTTTTCTTCTTAGTTTAAGTATTTGGTTCATCAGAATGGATAAACACAGACACATATCATTCATATTCTTAGTATATACCAAGTACTATTGACAAGTAGATTGAAATGACAGATTCACTACCATACATTTTAAAGCGACATTACATCGCAAAAAAGCAAATAAAATGCATTTTTTTCACGTATAAATGCGTTACTACTTCTGAATACAATTGAACACTATCATTGAATCAATATTTGTGGTCTACAAACTTTCAAAATTGAAAGTAGGATTTCATATAACGATCATCCACGCTCCTGCATTATTGACGTTTGTTTGTCATCGGAGGCAATACTAAACGTGAGATAATGTCGTTTAGAGATAATTTAACTAAGATTAGTCTACAAATAAATATGCATAGGCACAACTGTGAGATATAAATCTGTACAATAAATCGAGTTATTCTTGATACACGAGTTGTATTACGCAAGAATGTCGATTCTATATACATTATTTTGTTATATCAATAAACCACGTATACGACGTTTGCTTATTAGTTGAAATACTCAGTATTTGAGGCAAATATTTGGAAACAAATTATACCATATAATAGGAAAATACATTCTGTAGAAATTTGCGTTTTCAATGATGTAGTGTCGCTTTAAACGGACACATGTAAGATTGTTCCGATTTATAAATCTGGTAACAAGAGACTTATGTTGTTTATTTCCGCCGTATTGATATTTGTGTCAATGTCTGCAACAGGTTCGAGTCATGCCCCCTGTGTAATTCTAGACACGTGTCTGACAACACTAATCATATATGACAATTGTTCGAGTGAACAAATCATATCTAGACACCTATTCAATTCGTGTGTTGGTAGAGTGTACCATAGAAACTTGGAACAGTAGAACTTCTGGAATAACCCTATCTATAATCGGCAATAATAAAATCTAACTAAGCACACATAGTGCCGTACTCAGTCCGGACACTTGAGGCGTGGAAGTCGTGATAGCGCCGTAGTAGCGTGTTCGCTTCAAGTGCGAAAGGTCTGGAGTTCAAGCCCCGCTGGAGCCGTTACGATTGTGCCCTTAGGCACGGCATTTAAATTCCACGTTGCCTCTTCTCTCCCTCGTGGCGATGGATTCCATCAGGAATGAGATCTAGAGAGTGATTAATATAAGTTGTAAGAACTTGTTTCGCAATCTAGCTAAAATAAATTTGTATAAACATGTGCCAGATTCAAATTAAAACCATACATTTACTGCACTATCCAATGAAATCTGTAGTCCAATGGTTAGCACGTTGGATCGATCCCCCGTCTGAACCGAATACAAAATACCGAATCCGATTTAATCCATTTTCGTTTTGTATACAATGTATATGTAATGTACATTATTATCGAATAAATATGTTTAAACCAACCGAATACAATTAGCAGTCTTTCAGATGGGACTTTAAACCAATACTAACTAAGTAGTTGACAGGACTGGTTATAATATTTAGTTTAATCATCTGAAGGATTACGCTTATTACTTCTCGCAAAAACACTCCTAACTCATAAAATAGTCCTGGTACTACTTTCAGACAATGCGCACTATATAAAGGGAAGAATAAATCTTGACAGACTGTACAGGTGGTACTGTAGTCCAGTGGTAACACTCTGGACTGGTATTCCGGGGATCACAGCTTCGATCCCCCGTCTGACCCTAATGCAATTAACAGTCTTTCAGATGGTACTTTAAACCGAGGTCTCGTGTCGGTGCTTTACACCGTGCTCGTGTATGAAACTCGTAAGACTCTGGAATGTGTCATTTCACTATCCTCCTATACTCTATAATGACTAATCTCTTCATGAGGCTTCGCTCATATGGGCAACCGGTAGCGACGATAAATAAACGTAAATCACACATCACTTGATTGTCTAGATTCGCATGCTCAACAAAACAAATTAAGCGAGTTTATTTCTGATATATCGAATATTCGTGCTAATAATTACCAACGGATATGTAGTCCAGTGGTAACACGCTGAACCGGTAATCCAGGGATCGCAGGTTCGATCCCCCGTCTGACCCTAATAAAATTAACAGTCTTTCAGATGGGACGTTAAACATAGGTCTCGTGTCGGTGCTTTAAACCGTGCACGTATAAGAACCAGAAGAGATTCTGGAATGGGTCTCTATGGGTCTGTATCATTGCACTATCCTCCATAATCTATATAACTAATCTCTTCAGGAGGCGTCGCTCATATGGGCAACCGGTAGCGACGATAAATAAACGTAAAACACACATTCGTGCTAATTGCAGATTTCACCCTTGTTTTGTAAATGTATAATGTTTGGGCTAATTTATCTAAGCAACGCGAGAACCACGTCCGAACGTGATATATGCTTGAGGTGTGCACCAGAATTCAACTTGACATTTGTTATACTTGATATTAGTTCACGTGATCGTATGTGAAGGACGTGAAATTTAAGCTCTCAAGAAAATATTGAATTTTAGTTTATCAGGATGGATTTTGGATATGAAAATTATTGGATCTAGTGCTTAGATAAACTTACTTAACTATGTGGTGCGAACCACGATTTTGATGGAGGAAAAAGTGCAAAAAAAAACGAAATTTAAGTGATACCAGTGTAAACAATGAAACGCCTACTGGAAAGCGGGAAAAATACAGTGATTCTCCAGACGGGGTGTATTTGCATGCGAGTACAGTTTTAAGTCAAGCGAACTCTGTTTTGTATGAAACTGATGAAGTAACAAATCCACATGGCACGTTCTTAGATTCATTGGAACCCGATGGACTTAGTCAAATAACACATAGAGTGCAAGCGTCCGAGATATTAGAAATGAGTCAGGTAGATGGACCGACGAATGCAGACCTTATGAAGTGTTTGAAGGGCATAGATTCTAAGTTAATGGATATGGATGAACGGTTAAAGAAATTAGAGACACTAGAGCATAAAGTTGACAAATTCGAAGCTGAGATGAAAAAAATGTGGACTTATGTATATGACACTTCAAAACGGTCTGATGAAAAGCTGTCTAGTGTTACAGATAAGGTAGAAAGCACAGATTTTGCTCTTGGTGTGGTAAATGAGAAGGTACTGGAAGTCGAGAGAGAGAAGGATTTGTTGAAGGAGGAAGTTATTTACTTACAGTCACAGTCAATGCGGAATAACCTTGTGTTTGGAAATATAGCAGAGGCCCCGACTGAGGTCCCGGAAGACACAGAGAAGAAATTACGAGAATTCCTAGTAGATAAGATGAAGATAGCTAGAAAGTTGGTGGATGACATGCAGTTCGAGCGTGTGCACAGGATGGGCCAAAAACAGATGCGAGAGGGAAAACATAGGAACATAGTGGCAAAGTTTACTCTGTTTAAGGAACGCGAGTATGTACGTAAACAGTGGAAAGCATTGCAAGGTACCAACTATTTTGTATTTGAACAATTCCCGAAAGAGGTAAACGACAAACGGAAAAAGCTGATACCAAGGATGAAGGAGGAGAAGCAGAAGGGTAACAGAGCTTGGATATCATATGACACTTTATATGTAAACGGTCGACCAGTGAAGGAGAGCAGTGAAACCTAGGGGTACACAGAGGGTGAACTTGATGTTTTATCCTGGAATATAAATGGTTTAACTAGTGATAAAAAACATTCACCTGATTTCCTTAACCTTATCACAAAAAATGACATTATCTTTCTATTCGAAACATGGACCAATAAAGACAGTGATATTGAACTTTCGGGATATAAGTCGTATAATTTCTATAGACGATTCCAAAACCGCAACGCTAAGCGTTGTAGTGGAGGTGTTGTTCTATACTATAAAGATCATTTGTCACCGGGTATTCGTATCATTAGAACGCATTATGACACTATTATATGGATAAAATTAGACCGACATTTTTTCCACTTTGACAAGGACGTTTTTATATGTGGAACCTATATCTGGTGTGAAAATTCACCAGCTTACAATATTGCTGCTGTTGATTTATTTGATACCATACAAAATGATATACATGAATTTGATGACTTAGGGCATATGTATCTCGTGGGAGACTGGAACAGCCGGGTTGGCGTGAAACACGATTTTATTGATTGCGATGTTTTAAATATGAATATTGATGATATTGATTATGTGCCAGATAGTAACCTGCACCGGGCCTCAATGGATAAAACGTGTAATAGTTTCGGTGTAAAATTGCTTGACTTATGTAAAGCCACGGGTATTCGCATAGCTAACGGACGCTTATATGATGACGTAAACGGTGCATACACATTTGCAAATACACAAGGTGCATCGGTAATTGATTTACTTCTATTGAAAGAAAACGATTTTCCTTTGCTATGTAATTTTTGTGTAAGCCCATTTAATGAATATAGTGACCATGCGGGCATATTGTTTGTATTGAAATGTAATGTTAGTATAGATAACGGATATGATGAAAAGGGGGTGAGCTTTAAATGGGACGATAGTCAAAAAAATGTTTTCCGCTCACGTATTATTGCACGATTGAATGATTTTAATCGCATAACGAATACAATTAATATACATAGTAGAGAATCTGTCAATGATTTTTTGAATAATTTTACCAATGCAATCCGAGAAGTTGCGGACCCGTTATTTGAGAAATCGTTTAAGCGTAATAAATATGCACCATGTTTTAATGATACACCTATAGTCAGTCAAGCGGAATGGTTTGACAATGAATGTATTCAAGCCAGAAATGTGTATGTAAGTTCACAGCATGTATTTAACAGGCTTAAATCTAAGTCTAGTAGAGAGCAGTTTTGTTATAATAAAAAACATTACAAAGATTTATGTAAGAAAAAACGAAATGCTAGCAAACATAAGAAATTACTAGAAATTGAAAAATTGAAACATGCTAAGCCAAAACAGTTTTGGAAATATTTTAAACGAAAAAATAAAAATTCGGTATCTAATAATATAACTATTGAAGATTTTAAAAAGTACTTTTCAGAGTTGGGCAACGATGCTTCTCAAACTGAAAACCCGGATGCAGAGAATTTTTGTGATAACCATGACTTTGATCATTTAGATTGTTCATTTGATGAGCTTGACAGGCTTATTACTATTGAAGAAATTTTAACTGCTGTGAAGACTTTACAAACGGGTAAAGCCATGGGTAATGATTTTATTATGAATGAATATTTAATTACAGGTATTGATATTTTGTCAGGTCACATATGTGATATTTTTAATGCTATCCTGGACTCTGGTTACTTTCCAGAGAAATGGACGGAAGGAGTTATTATCCCGTTGCATAAAAAGGGTGATGCAAATAATGTAAATAACTATAGGGGAATAACATTAGTAAGCTGTTTGTCTAAATTGTTTACTTCAGTTTTAAATAAAAGAATAGTTAATTTCTGTGAATCAAACAATGTAATATCGGATGCTCAATTTGGATTTAGAAAAGGGCGTTCAACAGTTGATGCCCTATTCACTTTAAGTAATATAATTCAAAATTATTTGTTTAATAACAAACGACTATATTGTGTATACGTTGACTTATGTAAATGTTTTGATACTATTTATAGAAATGCCCTGTGGATGAAATTATACAAATGTGGTATACAAGGAAAGCTTTTAAGGATTATTAAAGATATGTACCAAAAGGTTAAGTCTTGTGTTAGAAACTGTAACAGTTATACTGATTATTTTGAATATGCGGTTGGCCTAAGGCAAGGGGAGATAATGTCTCCTATTTTATTTTCATTATTTGTCGAAGATCTCGAACTATTTTTGCAAGAAAATAATAATTCAGGACTGTTAATAGATGATATTGTATTAATGTTACTGTTATTCGCAGACGATATGGTTATATTTGGTAAAACACCACTAGAACTACAAACTAACTTAAATATGTTGCATGAATATTGTGAGCTATGGGGCTTAAAAGTTAATACAGCAAAAACTAAGATAATGGTGTTTCGTAAAAGGGGCGGCCTACTACCGAATGAATCATGGACATATAATGGAATCAACATTGAAGTCGTGAATGATTTTAACTATTTGGGTACTGTATTTAACAATACAGGTAATTTCACATTAAATCAACAATACTTGTCTGGTAAGGCGTTACAATCTTTAAATGTTCTCTTAGTTAATTGTACCAAATTAAAACTTAAGCCGAAGCTACTATGTCAGCTTTTTGATGCCTTTGTTGGCTCTATTTTGAACTACTCGTCTGAAATTTGGGGGTTTACAAAATCTAAAGAGCTAGAAAGAATTCATTTAAAATTTTGTAAACGTATTTTAAATGTAAGGGTCACTTCATGCTCAATAGGAGTGTACGGTGAACTGGGTAGATATCCCCTTTATATTTCACGTTATATTCGCATTATTAAATACTGGTTCAAATTATTAAATACAGACAATATTATTCTTACGAGCGTATATAAGCAATCTGTACGTGATATGAATAATGGTGCTAAAAACTGGGTATCACAATTAAAAGATATGTTATGTAATTACGGCTTTGCAAATATTTGGGAAGATCCTTATGTAAATGTTAACGATTTTATATGTTTGTTTAAGCAACGGATTATTGATTGCTTTATACAGGGGTGGTTTGGTAGTAAAGACACAAGTGGTATGCTAGTATTGTATAATAGTTGTAAATTGCGATTTGAATACGAACCCTATCTTAATATTATTCCATCTAATTTACGATACTTAATAGCTAAGCTAAGAATTTCAGCTCATTCATTAAGAATTCACACAGGTAGATATGGACAAAATAGAATACCACACAACGAACGTTACTGTTTATGCTGTAACACGAGAGACTTGGAAGACGAATACCACTTTATACTAGTATGTCCATGCTACATACATTTGCGAAAAATATTTATTAAAAAATACTATTTTGCAAGTCCGAATATGGTAAAGTTTATTGAATTATTACAATCTAGAAATAGAAATATTTTACTGAAGTTGGCATTGTACTACAAACAAGCTGTTAATATTAGAACTTCAATATTAAATATCATATAATTGCCCAACCTATATTATAAATACAGTCGATTATTTTATCTTGACAATGTTGAATATAGCTGTACATAAAATATGCAGTAGGTGACAGTCAATATACTTACCTAGTATCCGAGCATAGACAAGTAGACATGCACTTATAAAAAAATATATATGTGTAAATATTAAATAGGTTATTAAGAAAACGTCACATTCTTACCTCAAGTTGCAGTAAAGAACGGCTATTGTACTTACCATGATGTCCCAGGAATAGCCAAGACCATCCATCAACATCTAGAATACTATATACTTGGCAATTTGGAAATTTCAAGTTTATCCTCTAAGCAATAGATAACTACAATAATTGGACTCTAAAACAACATACTGATGCTTATAATTAATTTGTTTTGTGTTACATTGATCACGTGTGAATAGTGAATAGTATGTAAAATATGTAAATTATCATGACTATGTACTTACATGTATACGTCTTAATAAACTTATGTTAATGTTCTGTTATATTTTTGTATTGTTTAATTGATCAAACAGTTTTGCAAATGATGGAATTTCAAACAAAATGTTGCTTTCGCTCTTATTTATTAATCATTAGCTCGACTATAGAAATACATCCTTATTCACAGTTTTCTAAATATTCACACACATAGTAAAAAAGGTTAATATTGATTGGGATCTACTAGCCTGGGAACAGGCGTCGATATAGTCAGCCTAGTCAGTCAAATCAATATATTTTAACACCGAGACTATGTATTGAGTTTCTGATCACCTCAACTGTCTTCAACTGTCCGTTTTACAGACGGATCTGTAGTCCAGTGGTAACACGCTGGACTGGTAATCCAGGGATCGCAGGTTCGATCCCCCGTCTGACCCTAATACAATTAACAGTCTTTCAGATGGGACGTTAAACCAAGGTCTCGTGTCGGTGCTTTACATTGTGCACGTAAACGAACCAGAGGAGACTCTGGAATGGGTCTCTCTCTGTATCATTGCACTATCCTCCAAAAATCTAAAATGATCAATCTCTTCAGGAGGCGTCGCTCATATGGGCAACCGGTAGCGACGATAAATAAACGTAAAACACATACACATCAACTGTCAAAGTTAAAAAGTGAAACATCGACAGACTGGCACCCAGGCTAGGGATCTATATGTATTTTCAACAATGATTCCAAATCTTAATAATATGTTAAATTATTGAAAACTTGAATTATGACAGTAACGATGATATTTGTGCTTATTAGTGTAAGATATGATTTTATTTCATCAATTGGTCACCGAAATTTGTATATAAATACGAGATGAAATAAAATCCTATCTTACAGTAATAAACACAAATCATTTTTTTTCTTTTATGATTTCCAATGATTGTGACTAATATAATAGTTGTTATCAAATTTAATTCATTTTAACTGCCCCTGTCGGGAGCCTCATTGTACCATACACAACCGCACAACCACTTCTGTTAGTATGAACGTCCGTAATAAGAAATAGTTCCGGTATAAGTTTCAAGTTAGTTTCTGTTTTATGTCAACACTAAAAACTACAGACAAAACAAATTCATTAGAGTATATTACTTTATAATTAACTGTTCATGATTGTCATTAAATAGCTATATATAAAAGTACACCCAACCGCGGAGGAATACGAAACTCAAGCAGTGACAGAAAATACCACCTTTCACTTATTTGAAAATTTAGGAAGATTGAGTTTTCATTCACTGATAAATTTTGTTTATCATTATATTGGAAAGCATAACAGAAACATACACTTCACTTCATAGAGTGGTCTGTCCGATTAGCGCAGTGGTTAGCGCGCTAGCTTCTCACCAATGCAACCCGGTTCGATCCTCGGACAGGGATGTATGTGAGATGGTACGATGGTCGCCAGATCGGACAGGTGGGTTTTCTCCGGGTACTCCGGTTTCCTCCCACATGAATGACCACATATACGCTTTCATTCGAGCCAACGAGAGTGATTAATATAAGTTGTTAAAACTTGCTTCGCAATCGTTGTAAAATAAATAAAGTATAAACAAGTATATAGATTGCTGAATATCTTTGTGTGCAGCATATTTTAATCAATTAAACTTCTGTGTCAGTAAACAGTGTAACGCTTACATCAATAAATGTCTTTCTAGCTATTGTTGCTATGATAAATCACGATCATTCTGTAGACTAACTCGCATAAAAGTCATGACTGCCGTTGTAGGTTGAGCAGAAATGTCTAAAGAATGATCTTGTTTTCATCACGCAACGACAGCACCGAAGACATTTATTGTAGTAAGCGATACACCTATTGCACTGTTTGCTGACACAGACACGTGGTAGATATGTTCGAACACTATTTTAAGCGTTTCCTTGTGTGTCAGTGTGTAAAGGGGTTTCATTTCAGAGTCATATCGTGTTTTTGATTTTGGAATTAGTTTTGATTTGGTTCATCCATCAAGTGTAATACAAGCGGTGTGGAATTCGACAGCGTGTATGGAGCAAGTTGAAAACTGCGTCATACGAGACAAAGTGTATGAAGAAAGTTGAAAAATGCGTCAGTTGAGACCGAGTGTATGAAGAAAGTTGAAAAATGCGTCAGTTGAAACAGAGTGTATGAACAAAGTTGAAAAATGCGCCGGTTGAGACAGACTGTATGAACACAGTTGAAAACTGCGTCATACGAGACAAAGTGAATGAAGCAAGTTGAAAAATGCGTCAGTTGAGAGAGAGGGTATGAACACAGTTGAACAATACGTTAGTGGAGACAGAGTGTATGAACACAGTTGAAAAATGCGTTAGTTGAGACAGAGTATATGAACAAAGTTGAAAAATGCGTCAGTTGAGACAGAGGGTATGAACACAGTTGAAAAATACGTCAGTTGAGACAGTGTATGAACAAAGTTGAAAAATGCGTCATACGAGACAGAGTGTATGAAGCAAGTTGAAAAATGTGTCAGTTGAGACAGAGTGTATGAACAAAGTTGAAAAATGCGTCAGTTGAGACAGAGGGTGTGAACACAGTTGAAAACTGCGTTATACGAGACAGAGTGTATGAATAAAGTTGAAAAATGCGTCAGATGAGACAGAGTGTATGAACAAAGTTGAAAAATGCGTCAGTTGAGGCAGAGTGTATGAACAAAGTTGAAAAATGCGTCAGTTGAGACAGAGGGTATGAACAAAGTTGAAAAATGCGTCAGTTGAGACAGAGGGTATGAAGCAAGTTGAAAAATGCGTCAGTTGAGACAGAGTGTATGAACAAAGTTGGAAAATGCGTCAGTTGAGACAGAGGGTATGAAGCAAGTTGAAAAATGCGTCAGTTGAGACAGAGTGTATGAACACAGTTGAAAAACGCGTCAGTTGAGACAGAGGGTATGAAGCAAGTTGAAAAATGCGTTAGTTGAGACAGAGTGTATGAACAAAGTTGAAAAATGCATCAGTTGAGACAGAGTGTATGAACAAAGTTGAAAAATGCGTCAGTTGAGACAGAGGGTATGAAGCATGTTGAAAAATGCGTCAGTTGAGACAGAGGGTATGAACAAAGTTGAAAAATGCGTCCATTACTAAATTGTGTTGGAATTGTCATTACTAAATTGTGTTGGAATTACCATTACTAAATTGTGTTGGAATTGTCATTACTAAATTGTGTTGGAATTGCCATTGCTAAATTGTGTTGGAATTGCCATTGCTAAATCGTGTTGGAATTGTCATTGGTAAATTAATTGTATTGGAATTGTCATTGCTAAATTGTGTTGGAATTGTAATTGGTACATTAATTGTGTTGGAATTGCCATTACTAAATTGTATTGGAATTACCATTACTAAATTGTATTGGAATTACCATTACTAAATTGTGTTGGAATTACCATTACTAAATTGTATTGGAATTACCATTACTATATTGTATTGGAATTACCATTACTAAATTGTATTGGAATTACCATTGCTAAATTGTGTTGGAATTGCAGTGTGCCTTTTGTTTAGTTTAAACATTATTTATTTCATGACATGATATTTAATGCAATATGCAACAACAGGCACCCAGCTTAACTACTGTCATTATGCAGTATCTGGTATGTCTCTGGCAGATTTGATACGATATGCACTACCAGTATAATCATACATCATTTTTATTTCCAGTTCTTAATGCTCTGTTGCATGTATATTGATGTAGTCTGTGCTATTCAAGTGATTTCCCAATTGAGTTATTATGTAATGTCTGGTATTTTATTTGTTCAGCTGCCAAACGAAAATTGAGTTTGGCATTTTTATTTATTCGCTTGCCAAATGGAATTTCAAATGAATTTTATTTAGTCTGTTTCTTCTATTCCTGGACGTCAAACAATACACTCATTAGAATCGCATTGTAACAAACACGTTGTGCACTAAGGCATTGAGTGGTTATCGATGACCACATATTCATTGTATAATATTTAGAAGTTGCTTACACTTTTGCCTAAATAATACAAATGCATATTATTTATGTTCCGCTAGTTATAAAATTATAAACTTTGAGAATTATATGGAAAACGTTTAACTTACGATGACGTCAATGTTGTGACATTGTCATATAAAATAAGTAACGTGTTTGTTTATTATAGTGTCACCCCTTTTGAAAGGGCCAGCCATTTTCTGACTTATGAGACACCTTATGTTTATGAACATTCAGTACTTCCCGAATCCTATGCTTGCATGCTAGGCGCCATGCTGGTAGGCAATCGGTAGCCATTATTTAACTAGCTGGCGGCTCACAAACCGGCCATATCAGAACGCAGCCCTGACGAGGTTCGTACATTCGACTCCCGATCCGTAGGCGGACCGATTAACCATTAGGCCACGGAAACGGTAAATATATATGTACGGTTTCAAGAACATTTCAAAGAACATGTCTATATAATATTAATATTAAAGCGACACTACATCGTTGAAAACGCAAATGTCCGCAGAATGTAATTTCCTATTATATGGTATAATTGTGTTCCAAATATTTGCCTCCAAAACGAGTATTTCAACTAATAAACAAACGTCGCATACGCGGTGTGTTGACATAGCAAAATAATGTAAATAGAGTCGACATTCACGCGTAATACAATGCAAGTATCCTGAATAACACGATTTATTGTACAGATTTACCGTTATATCTCATACTTGTACCTATGCATATTTATATGTAGACTAATCTTAGTTAAATTATCTCTAAACGAAAGTATCGCGCTTTTAGTATTGACTCCATTGACAAACACACGTCAATTCAAGAGCATGGATGACCGCAATATGAAATCCTACTTTCACTTTTGAAAGTTTGTAGACAACATAACACTGTTTATTGGTTCAATGTTAGTGTTCGAATGTATTCAGAAGAAGTTGTAGTATTGCCATATACATATACGTGAAAAATGCATTTTATTTGCTTTTATGTAATGTCGCTTTAATCTATTTTGATAATCTGAAAGCCAAGCTAAAGGTTGTGTATGCGATTTGAATAGTAGCAACACACGGTATATGGTAGTGACTAAATGTAATATATGGGCCTCCATCGTCTAGTGGTTAAGGTTGTTAAAGTCACTTGCCTCTCACCACTGAATGTTCGAATCCCACTTTAGGTTTCGAATTCTTTCAAGTGAGGTTGATGTAGTTTTTCTACTGTGCCTAAAACACTTATTTTTTTATACAAATTTATTTTAGCTCGATTGCGAAACAAGTTATTTCGACTTATATTAATCACTCACGAGACCTCATTCCTAATGGAATCCATCGCCACGAGGGAGAGAGAAGAAGCAACGTGGAATTTAAATGCCTTGTCTAAGGGCACAATCGTAACGGCTCCAGCGGGGCTCGAACTCCGCACCTTTCGCACCTGAACCTAAAACACTGCCCTTACTATTAGGCTACACATATTGCAATATGTTTTATTCCATATAAAATATTCGTATTCGTATACACACACATCCAATTATTGAATCAAACAATTACGTAGCCTTTTCTTTGTCACTTTTCATTTGTTTACTGTTATTAATTTGGCCCATAATGTTATATTGTAAATGTCAGTCAGTTTGAGCACGCAGTATGACAGCAAGCAATGCATATCGTGCTTGTGGACTGTATTAGATATGTGTTTCGAGGTGGCTGGTGTGCCACGTGTATGTGTTTGGAGGTGGCTGGTGTGCCATGTGTATGTGTTTGGAGGTGGCTGGTGTGCCACGTGTATGTGTTTGGAGGTGGCTGGTGTGCCACGTGTATGTGTTCGGAGGTGGCTGGTGTGCCACGTGTATGTGTTTGGAGGTGGCTGGTGTGCCACGCGTATGTGTTTGGAGGTGGCTGGTGTGCCACGTGTATGTGTTTGGAGGTGGCTGGTGTGCCACGTGTATGTGTTTGGAGGTGGCTGTGTGCCACGTGTATGTGTTTGGAGGTGGCTGGTGTGCCACGTGTATGTGTTTGGAGGTGGCTGGTGTGCCACGTGTATGTGTTTTGAGGTGACTGGTGTGCCACGTAGTGGCTGGTGTGCCACGTGTATGACATTCTGCTACCTCACTTGCTTTGAAAACTAGATTAACAAGTACAACTGCCCGAGGCTATCGCATGATTTAATTTCTATAAATATGTGTCTCGGAAGTAGTTTATATCATAGTTCGCTTGTACTTGCGCTATGATATCTGTCAAACCTTTGTCCATTATATTCTATTATATTGTTACAACATCTTGTAACGTCACGATTCTGACAGACTGAATCAGCCCATGTGATCGACATTCATAACTCGAACCGCACGAATCGCACTTTTATTCTATTCTCATTAATATTCATAGCGGACTACTCTGATGACGATGCATTATGACACTCGATTTAGAAAACTACCATTTGTTTACTTATCCCATTAACAACCAATACAACGTTTAAGTCATTGAATTATTCATTACCTACACCATAACATCCATCCAATAAACAACTCTTTGATTTCGCCAACAGTGTAAGAATGGAAGCAAAAAGCTGACCTAGTTTCAAATTTGGTTTCCAACAACAGACGTGTGTAAATCGGGAGTAAAGTTCAACTACTTCACAGCTGAGGTCGTTATACATGCTCCAATCAGAATACAACAACTAATTCTGACTGAATGTTTTGACGTAGGTTTGACGACATTGCTCTAGCCAATGATGTTGAGAATGCTGACATGGATAATCAGGTTACTGATTGGCTTACTTCAATACATAGCACAGCTGGGCCTTCCGATCGTGGTAGGAACTAAAACTAATAATAGGCTGTCCGATTAGCTCAGTGGTCAGCGCGCTCGCTTCTCACCAATGCGACCCGGGTTCGATCCGCGGACAGGGAAGTATGTGAGATGGTACAATGTTCGCCATATTGGACAGGTGGGTTTTCTCCGGGTACTCCGGTTTCCTCCCACATGAATGACCACATATACGCTTTCATCCGAGCAAACGAGAGTAATTAATATAAGTTGTTAAAACTTGCTTCGCAATCGTTGTAAAATAAAGTATATAAACACTAATAATAGGTGGACTTGAAAACCTTAGTTTAGACGACCGTATATGTCATTTGTGCAAGGCAACCGGAGTAATGTCATTGAATTGTATTATTAATAACGATTTGAGAAATGCTTGTGTGTGTGTTTTACGTTTATTTATCGTCGCTACCGGTTGCCCATATGGGCGAAGCCTCCTGAAGAGAATAGTCATTTTAGATATTTGGGGGATAGTGCAATGATACAGACAGAGACCCATTCCAGAGTGTCATCTGGTTTTTTTACGTGCACGGTGTACAGCACCGACACGAGACCTCGGTTTAAAGTTCCAACTGAAAGATTATTAATTGTATTAGGGTCAGACGGGGGATCGAACCTGCGAGCCCTGGATTACAAGTCCAGCGCTTGAGAAATGCATTGATTGCAAATACTTTAATATAAGTTGTTTACATTTGTTTTCACAGTAAACCATACTGAATATGATAATAACTTCAAATTAAAAGCACAGTTGTTACCTCGTTTGTCCAATAAAGAGATTCCACAAACCTATAGACAACATATATATGATTTTTATCACCGCTATATGGATGCTGCTAATCAAGTCACCATTGACCTGATCAAGGGTGATACCTGGTCTTCTAAACTATTTTAACAAGTGCACGCTAGTGCCTATATTGATAATTCAGAATCTTACCTCCTCCAAGTGTTATTGCAGTTTTTTAAATTAGGAGATTAGCAACGTTCATATAGATTGATCAGTTTTAGATGTACATAGTTATAGTTATAAATGATAGAGTCTCTCTTTAAATACTAATTGTGATATAATTTATGTGTATCTAGAAGCATTATTATAACGTCTCTTATAATTCTTCCAGAATGGCAATGTATATTTTATAGTGATAATTTATTTTCCACATGTCTGTAATATTGTATTATACATTGATGAGACGAAAATAAAGATATACTACTACTATAAACATTAATCATGCTTTATTTTCCCGTGGTAGTGATAATAACAACAAATTTTCATGGTGAATTAAACTTTACAATTAATGAGGCCGTTACTGCTTGTTGTGCACTCTTTACAGTCATTGCTTTATAGATCATCAATCATCTTCATGCAGATTATTATTATTATTATACCAGATTTGTATAGCACTCTTTTCATACAGACATTATACGTTCAAAAGTGCTTAACATTAATTTAGCATAGTAAGACATTTTTACAACATACATTGCAATTCAACATTAAGGTCAACAATTTGGTAGGAATAAAAAAATATAAAACAATGTAAAATGTTTATCAACAATATTAAGAAAAGTATATAAAAGAATAACGGTTAAGAATTAAAATGCAAAATGCTATAGGTACATTGTTAGACGGAACACACCAAACTAAAATCTACTTCCAAGAAGTGTATCACAGAGTGTAGACTGTCCAGTGATTGGGTAGATCCCTACCTACGAGGCTCCCACCTGTGATACTCTCCTCGGAATAGACTCCATTTGACTGGTACACCAATACTAATGTTCTAAAATGTTTCGTGTAATTTACACTCCATAAGCTCCAGTCCCATCGAGATACGGTATAGGTACGGCAGGGAACGGTTGATCACGGTTGATCGCACTAGAACGCGCTCTACCGTATGTCAAACGGATAGAAAAATGGTGTTTTCGATGGGACTGCAATGAAATTTAGCAGTTCATGGCGGTTGACACCGACAGAAATACGGTACATACCGGTACATACCGGTTAACATAAGGTAGAGTTGCGGTTGAAAAGGGTAGAGATACGGTAGAGATAGGTTAATGTCCGGTTGGTATCCAGTTTAGTTACGGTACACAGCGGTAGATTTACGGTTGACAGCGGTTGCTATACGGTAAACATGCGGTACACCCCGGTAGACATGCACTAGTCCGCGGTTGACCGCGGTTGACAGAGGTAGATATACGGTTGATGGCGGCTGACATGCGCGGTTCAGAGCGGTAGACATACGGTATGACCGGTAGACCGCGGTAGAATGGTGACCTATTATATAAGAAATCGCTTTTCTGGATCTCCATCATTCCAGATACAGAGCTCCGACAGTTCACATCGCTATAAAGTATAAGAAGAAGCCAAGATGCCGCCAAGAAAGACAGCTGCCAAGAAGAAGATGGTGGTCAAGGTCGCCAGGAAGAAGGTTCGAGAAGAAAAAGAAGTGTCGGAAGATGACGAGTCCTATCATTCTGAAGCAGAAGAACCAGTGAGGTCTCCATCCCCACCTCCTAGTTCAGAAGACGAAGCCACGTCCCGAAACCAATCGACCGAGAGGATCTCTGAGAAGAAGGCGTCCGAGAAGGCAGAGTCGTCACAGAA
This sequence comes from Archivesica marissinica, assembly GCA_014843695.1. NCBI lineage: Eukaryota > Metazoa > Mollusca > Bivalvia > Venerida > Vesicomyidae > Archivesica > Archivesica marissinica. The sequence goes on along the minus strand of CM026386.1, from coordinate 17,549,603 downwards.
GAAGGCATTCGAGAAGGAAGAGTCGTCACAATCATCCCAAAAGCCGAAACGGAAACGAAACTTTGGCATCATTCTGACGGGTGAACAAGAGGTCGAGATGGGAGAGTGGCTGCGATCGCATCCCATGTTGTACATCCGTACACTGTCCTCCTTTAAAGATGCGGCGAAGAAGAAGACGCTGTGGAAAGAGAAGGCCGAGGAGATGGACGTTGAATCGGGAGAACTGCTGGAGACATGGTACAAAAGCATCCGCACCAGAATCAGCAAGATGATGAAAGACAAATCTGGTTCGGGAGTTATACACAGAACTGACAGAGACAAGTTCATACAAACTAACTTTGGGTTCCTGCAGGGCTACATTGTCCGAAAAGAAGGTCGTACAGCCGTCCAGCTGAAGATGAAGTCAGCACCAGGACCAGAGCTCTCCGGATCTGAGATGGATGTCGAGGAGGTCGTGGAAGAAAGATCGGAAGAAGAAGACGAAGCAGTAATGATTAGAAATGCAAAATGCACCTTCATTTATAGTGTGCTGTGGGTCCTACCGGGGTCTACCTTTTGTACAACGGTGTCTACCGGTCAATACCGTATCTTAACCGGGAATACCGTAAATCAACCGTGTCCAACCGTATCTCTAACACGTTCAACCGTATATCTGCCTTGCTCTTACGGATCTTACCTTGCTCAACCATATCTATACTGTCATCTTAACATATCTCTACCGTATCTACCGTATCGGTACCGCGGTCTGCCGCTTACAAGCATGGTGTACCGTGTCTTTCACGCGATGAACCGTAAGTAAGCTTCAGCCTACCGTAAGTCAACCCTGACCTTAGTTATCTCTACCGCGGTCTAACGGGGGTCAACATTATAGATATGTTAGCTCCCGGTACATCACGGTACATCATGGTTGAGTTACGGTTGAGTTACGGTACATGCGGCGGACTTACGGCTCACCGCGGCAGACTTGGGTTAGAATGGCGGTTGAACACGGTAGACGCGGTTGACTGCGGTTGAAGGAATTTTTTAAGTCCCTCCTTAAAATTAAAAATAGTTCTCCGGTAGAATTACGGTTGATACCGTTACACCAAGGTTGAACAAGGTTCATCGCGGCTGAGATAAGTAGAGATAGGTTAGCTCACGGTTGATGCAGGTTGACCACGGTACCTTCTACCGCGGTCTACCGTTATCTACTGGTATCTCGATGGGACTGGGGCTATAGTGTTTCATGAACAAGTGTGTTTTAAACTTGGTTTTGAATTCTACGAGTGTATCATGGTGTCTTATAACATCGGCGAGTGTATTCCACAATGATGGCGCGCGCGGCATGTTGGAAACTTCTGCCAGATTGGAGATGCTTCATAGGTATCTGAGGATTTCAATCGAATGGCCAAAAAATAGCTTCATAAGCAGATTTAGTGATTTTAGATTATTATTATATATTATTATTATACCATTCTTATTGAGCGCCCTTATCATATAAAAAATTCACGTTCAAAAGCGCTATACATAAACATGTAACATAGCACACATATAACAATAAAAATCAAAGATTGCAAAATATAGAATGCAGGGTTAAAAGCATGTGATAAAAGTATGGAAAAAATTATATAATTTCGATCTTTACATGTTTTAGAGAGTACACTTTTAGAGAACCTACTTAAACTATGGATTGTACATTAGATACACAAAATATAAATTATAGATTAAAACTACCAACATATATACCATATGATATAAACTTTAAGAAATGGAAGGATAATTGAAATTAAAGACATCACCCTAGGGCATAATAAAATCGTTTACAATACTATCATGAATAAAGTACAAACAATATAATATAATTTTAAAGTAAAATGTTTTAGAGAAAACATAATAAATGGATAGTACTAAAAGTGATAAACGAAACATTGCAATGTCACGGTTTATTTTTAAATTGTGACGATATTGTTGGAGGATAGTGCAATGATACAGTCAGAGACCCATTCCAAAGAAACGAAACCTCGGTTTAAGGTCCGAAATGAAAGAACATAGTCTGGGTTACAGTTTATCGATTTTTCACTATTTAACTTCTGGCAAAATGTTGATAATATCAGAAACTCAATACGGCTCAGTTAATGGTTTCGGTGTTAAAATATATTTATTTGACTGACCAGGCAAAATATATCGACGCATGTTCCCAGGCTAATTAGACCACCATGATGGAATTTATTCCCAGTCCTTGTACAGGAAAGTAGTTTTTGCAAAACATCAGACCATACTTTGATGCTGTTTTACTGTAGAACTAGATACTGCATTTCTTATTGTGATCGTGGTGCATCTGTGGAATTGGTGTTCATTTGAAGTCATATTGTGAATTTATTTCAGTACTACTTGCTCCAGCGCATTGATGTGTAAACAGCCCTATGTGGCAGCTAGGATCACTACGCGTTTCATTTTGAACAGGTGTTTGTGTATATTTGAGATACATTATTTGTGTTTTGTGTAGTTCCTATAAGACCATATTACCAACAGACAAAAACGCAATGCAAGAAACTGTTCAACATGGATTAATTTAAAATAAATTAATGGCGAATACTGGCCATGGCTGTTGGAATACATGTCATGCATATATAAAACGATATTATACGATAGCGCAATGATATAGGTTTCGCTTCAGGTGCGAAATGTCTGTAGTTCGAGCCCGCTGGAGCCGTTACGATTGTGCCCTTTGGCAAGGCATTTAAATTCCACATTGCCTCTTCTCTCTCCCTCGTAGCGATGGATTCCAGTAGGAATGAGGTCTCGAGAGTGATTAATATAAGTTATAGGAACTTGTTTCGCAATCGTAACGGCTCCAGCGGGGTTCGAACTCCGGACCTTTCGCACCTGAAGCGAACGCGCATCCACTGCAATATTGGACCTCGTATGTCCAGCCATGACGACGCAGTTTTAATCTTCCTCGTAAGCTGAAATATATAACAAAAACAGAAGCGAGGACATCTGAGATGGGCGGGTGAGTTTGTATGATTTAAGACACATATTTAAATGTAGTTAGAAGCTCTGTTAGTACAGGTCGAGAAAAGAAAGAACCGTGTGCGTGATTTACGTTTGTTTATCGTCGCGGAGGATAGTGCAATGATACAGACAGAGACCCATTCCAGAATATCCTCTGGTTCTTGTACGTGCAAGTTGTAAAGCACCGACACGAGACCTCGGTTTAACGTCCCATCTGAAATACTGTTAATTTTATTAGGGTCAGACGGGGGATCAAACCTGCGACCCCTGGATTACCAGTCCAATGTTTATTTATCATCGCGCAGGATAGCGCAATGATATAGACAGAAACTCATTCCAGAATTTCCTCTGATTCTTTTACGAGCAAGGTGTAAAGCACCGACACGAGAGCTCGGTTTAAGACCCATCTGAAAGACTGTTAATTTTATTAGGGTCAGACGGTTTATCGAATCTACGATCCCTGGATTACCAGTCCAGCGTATTACTCACTGGACTACTGATCCGTCTGTCAACTGACTTGTGTTAAATTTATTTAAAGTCGCCACAGCATACATGCATTTGGGCGACTAATCGTTTTGCCAAGATGGATTCTTCCCTTTATATAGTGCGCATTGTCTGAAAGTAGTACCAGTACTATTTTATGAGTTAGGAGTGTTTTTGCGAGAGGTAAGAAGTTTAATCCTTTAGATAATTAAACTAAATAATTTTTATAACCAGTCCTGTCAACTATTTAGTTAGTGTGAGATAGATAATCATGTAATAAGAGCGATAAATGGTGGACTGTGTTAATTCCCGTACCTGACACGTTATTAGCTTTCTACATGTGTCACATATCTCCCATGAGATCCATATCACGGGCACAAGCAGCAATATTCCATACTGATCACATTCTGCTGATTTCCACTGGGATGAAAATTTCGACGATAATTGCTTTTCCCCCACAAATATTTATATTACCGTATGGGTGTGATTAACTACAAAATCACTGTTAAATCTAGATTTAATTTCACAAGGGAGATATCATTCTTATACGAAGATATGATGCACACTGGTATCATTAACACGATATCACAATCTTGTAAATTGTGTTACAATTATTAATGCTCCTGGCATTGGCTGATGCCTGGAACTGTGGAAACCAGAACGTCTCAGACGCGATTTCTTGGTTCATATGTCAGTATTTCATAAGCCGTAATTGCCTAAGTAACCGGTTCAAAGGATGTCTTGCAGCAATATTTTCTGATTTGGAGAAAAATATTTGAAGGAAAAACAAAGCTGTATGCTCTAGGGGTGGTGCCACTAGAATAGGCTTAATGTGAGTAGAAGCGAATAGGACAATATCCAAGTACACGTTTGTAGTACTGCAGTTGTACAGCAATAAGCATAATAGTGAACCAGTAAAGGCATTGAGTGACAACTATTAATATTGTGACAACATTGCTTCTATGAATATTGCGGCCCCTGCGGCCCTTGTGACCCTGCGACGCATCTCTGTAACCTGGTTCCAATTGTGCACTGCGTGGGGTATGCGGAATTACCTAGCAGTCTCATTATATATAACACATAACTTTGCACATGACTTTGCACGTATGCAGTGTAATGCAACCATAACATATTTTTTTATATGTACACATGTGTAATAACACCTGGACATATTCTGAATGGTTGTGTAGTTTGTGTTTATGCTTTACTTGTTGACAATCAACAATTTAATTAGATCAATAAAATACTACATATGCACTAGGGGATTATAGTGATTAAAATATTGTGCGGATTAATTGTGTGACGTTGTTTGGTCATCAGGGACTATTTACTACGGCGTACGGATGTTTAATTATCATTATTACACAGTGTTTTCTCCAGTCTGTATATTATATCTTTATTTCTGTCCCATGTAAGTAAGTAATTGTTTATTATAGTGACCTGTGTACATATCAGACAATATTTACATATAAATTATACAATTAAATACACCCGGCCCAATGGGCCTATAAGTCACTTACAAATATAATACTAGAAACATATAACATGATAAAACACATACAACATTATTTCTCTGACAAACAAAATAGCCGATTATAGTAGTTATTTCAAAACTAGAAATGTGGCCAAGGGACATAGATGTTCCACGTCGTCTCTTCTCTGCAGAGTCTTGTATAACATATCACAGTGAGGTCTAGTTTATACAAATTTATTTTAGCTCGATTGCGAAACAAGTTATTTCAACTTATATAAATCACTCTCGAGACCTCATTCCTGATGGAATCCATCGCCACGAGGGAGAGAGAAGAGGCAACGTGGAATTTAAATGCCTTGCCTAAGGGCACAATCGTAACGGCTCCAGTGGGGCTCGAACTCCGGACCTTTCGCACCTGAAGCGAACGCGCATCCACTGCGCTATCAGGACTTCCTGTGAACAGTGAGGTTTAAATAGAACTAAAGGGTTGAGTTACCCGTAACACAGAATACGGACTGATGCACCGACTGATGGATGGACAAGATCAAATGTATGTACCATCAAAACAGTACAGTACATACATTGAATTTATTCATGTATATATTTGAATGAAAATTGTAATCATTACAATCGTTCACATGTATACAGTATTATTTGCTTAGAGCTATTCTTCCATCATTTAGATGTTGATATATGTAAAGTGTCTGTCATGTCATATATATAGATACTTTAATATCATATTAACCATTGTAAATAATTGCTTTATTAGTTTAAGGTGACTTATAGGCCCACTGGGCCGGGTGCTATTGTATTAATGTACATTTGTTGTAATATTGTAATTATAAATGGAATGTACATGTCACTATAATAAACATTTTCTTATCTTATCTTATCTTACATTTCAATTTATATTATAACACATACATATACACAATTATATGAGACAATAGCATATTACAATAACGTTAAACATGTTTTACTTTCTAAAAGCTATGTAAAAGTCGCTAATCATGACACTAAAAATATTTAAAATAGTGTTTTTTTAAAGATTCTGACAGGGAAAAAGAGCATTATCACGCAACTTAGAATAGAACCACATTTGGTCAGATCAGGGATGGATGGATTAGCAACTTTTACATAGTTCACATAAAAATGAGTTCATTTGTTCATACGGATGTACCATAATGTAACAAGGCTAAACATATACTGGCAAAGAGAAACGTTTTTTCTTCAAATGTATGGTTGATGCTACTGCTAATCTCCGTGGCCTAGTGGTTAAGGCGTTCGTCTACGGAGCGGAAGGTCGAATGTTCGAATCTCGTCAGGGTTCGTTCTGATATGGCCAGTTGATGAGCCGCCAGCTAGTTAAATAATAGGTTACCGATTGCCTACGAGTCTGGGGCCTGGCATACAAGCATAGGATTCGTGAAGTACTGATGTTCATAAAAAGATGTCTCATAAGTGAGAAATGGCTGGCCCTTTAAATAGGGGTGATACTTTAATAAACAAACACTTTACTTTGTGATTGCATGTTTCATGAAACTAGTTGGGATTCTTGCTATTAAGCTCTCCAAAGCGCTCGCTTATAGCAACATTCCATTCTTGCTATTAAGCTCTCCAAAGCGCTCGCTTATAGCAACATTCCATTCTTGCTATTAAGCTCTCCAAAGCGCTCGCTTATAGCAACATTCCATTCTTGCTATTAAGCTCTCCAAAGCGCTCGCTTATAGCAACATTCCATTCTTGCTATTAAGCTCTCCAAAGCGCTCGCTTATAGCAACATTCCATTCTTGCTATCAAGCTCTTCAAAGCGCTCGCTTATAGCAACATTCCATTCTTGCTATCAAGCTCCCCAAAGCGCTCGCTTATAGATACATTCCATTCTTGCTATCAAGCTCTCCAAAGCGCTCGCTTATAGCAACATTCCATTCTTGCTATCAAACTCTCCAAAGCGCTCGCTTATAGCAACATTCCATTCTTGCTATTAAACTCTCCAAAGCGCTCGCTTATAGCAACATTCCATTCTTGCTATTAAGCTCTCCAAAGCGCTCGCTTATAGCAACTTTCCAATCTTGCTATTAAACTCTCCAAAGCGCTCGCTTATAGCTACATTCCATTCTTGCTATTAAGCTCTCCAAAGCGCTCGCTTAAAGCAACATTCCAAAACTCGTTCATACAATATGGTATGACATCGCCAGTCATGTACTATCCTATACACCATCTAATTCCGTCCAAAATACAGACGGTTTATTCTTGGTTTAAACATATTTATTCGACATTATATAACATAATTTACTACAAATAATTATGTACACAATAAATTAAAGTGGATTGAAATGAAAGCTTTGTTGGTTTAAACATATTTATTCGATATTATATAACATAATTTACTACAAATAATTATGTACACAATAAATTAAAGTGGATTGAAATGAAAGCTTTGTTGGTTTAAACATATTTATTCGATATTATTAGTCAGCATATCAATTCTGACCGTAACTCAAAAGCTTTATAAATGAACTAAGTGTATTCATTTATAAAGCTTTTGAGTTACGGTCAGAATTGATATGCTGACTAATTATTATGTTTCATCTGAGTGCAAATTATTATATAATTATGTGCTATTTTGTACAATATTGCATGCATCTTGAATCAATATATATATGCCATTACGTCTTTAAATTATTATTTATGTATGACAATATTACAGTTACAATATACACTTGTCATGACTATGCATAGATGCCTATACATTTCAGTTAAAGTCAATCAGTACATTGCATATGAATTGCTGAAACTGTTTTGTTTAAGGCCCGAGCTACATAAGTAGTGCTTATACATTTTACACATTGTACATGCTGATGTAAAGGTTTAATGAAATAATTTAAAGTACCTATTCTAAATCTATATATTATTATGCAATGCACCACCGAATTAATACTTGAATTGATTGTTGTATAGTTAACACCTTCTCCGCATGACTATGCATATTTTGGGTGTTGTATGAAACTATGAGCATTACGGTTTGAGTACACTGTTCATGAGAGTTATAAATATTTCTGCCATTGATTGTATGCATTGTCACTGTGTTATTGTCATCTTGTTGCGTCACTGTATACTGTATAATATATATGTTTATGTTTGTTGTATGTTCTCATGGGCCTCTGGCTTATTGAATTTGAAAAATAAACTATCTATCTATATTCTAACACGACCCAACTAATAACATACAGACGTGTAGAGTAAATTCAATCTCGGGTTATTCTGCAATATACCTACCTTGAACTATGCTGCACGCGCACCGTGTTTTGGCTACGTCATTTATACAATGCGTGTACAGTTTTATGAATGAAAGTCACGTGATGTTTGTAAAAAATACCGTTGGAATTCACGGAAGTGAGCTATTTTTAGAATCAGATAATCTCTTGTCCATCTTGTTTTTCTGTTAAGTAACGTTTCAGTTACTATTCTCTACAGTTTTATTTGACAAAATAAATAAAATTATTGATCAGTTACAACTTTTGTTCATTTATGCACTAGATTGATATTTTCCATAACAAATAACGTCATCACCCCTTTACGCGGGAGGACATTTCGAAAGCCAAACGCAGCGGCGTTTGAAGAAAATACTCCTTTAAAATTATTAGAAGTAAGTCGTGTTAGAATCGAAATAATAAGTATCAACCGTGGTATATCGCAGAATAACCCTCGTTTGTCTTTCTTATGTGTAGAAATATATCACTCAGGCCTTCGGTCTTCGTGATATATTTCTACGCAAAAGAACTCCCAACTCGGGTTATTCTGCGATATACCACGGTTGATATTTATTATTTCTTAAGCATAATTTACTACAAATAATTATGTACACAATAAATCAAGCGGATTGAAATGAAAGCTAAACTCTTATTGAAATTCTTTCCACGTTTATTCTTGAGAACCAACCTTATTGCAAAATGCTACTACCTTTTTAATGCTAGACTAGAGGACATAGAAAACGCACACTTCGGATAAGTGTGTACATGTATAATAGAGGACATAGAAAACGCACACTTCGGATAAGTGTGTACATGTATACTAGAGGACATATAAAACGCACACTTCGGATAAGTGTGTACATGTATACTAGAGGACATAGAAAACGCGCACTTCGGATAAGTGTGTACATGTATACTAGAGGACATAGAAAACGCGCACTTCGGATAAGTGTGTACATGTATACTAGAGGACATAGAAAATGCACACTTCGGATAACTATACTAGAGGACATATAAAACGCGCACTTCGGATAAGTGTGTTTTTACATGAAAAACAATAACTATATAAATACATAGTTTTTAAACATTTTGGAATATTTGTAGTTGTTCGGTTTGTGCTTTGTAATAAAGATGGGATATGTTTTTGATGGAATCCTTCGTGTTTCATTTTCATGGAATAATAATCATATAATGTAGGTGTGCGTTTTCTATGTCCTCTAGTATACAATGTAGGTGTGCGTTTTCTATGTCCTCTAGTATATAATGTAGGTGTGCGTTTTCTATGTCCTCTAGTATATAATGTAGGTGTGCGTTTCTATGTCCTCTAGTATATAATGTAGGTGTGCGTTTTCTATGTCCTCTAGTATATAATGTAGGTGTGCGTTTTCTATGTCCTCTAGTATATAATGTAGGTGTGCGTTTTCTATGTCCTCTAGTATATAATGTAGGTGTGCGTTTTCTATGTCCTCTAGTATATAATGCTACTGGCATGGCATTAGCTTAATTGTATTCTAAGTTCAATAAAATGTAGATTCGTGCGATTTTCCGCCAATGCATTATGCATTCCGATGATATCTATTATGGTGCAGCTAAGGCATACTATTAGTTTAAGCATATTTTATTTTATCAATATTTACATCATGTTATAACATTAATATACAAGAACAATGGATTAAATCGGAAGCTAGTAGCTTATTTAGATTTTCTCAATGCCAAACATAATTTCCATAAACTATGAAAGAGTGTACAGTCGAACCTGTCGTAAGCATCCAGCAAAGGGAATCACAGAAAGTGGCTGCTTAACACAGGTGGCTGCTTAATAGAGGTCAAATGAGTGAGAGAGAACGAGGTGGGAATCGTTTATACAAGGATGGCCGTTATGAAATCTCTGTGTTGCTGTAAAGCATAATATTGTGTAGGTGTGCGTTTTCTATGTCCTCTAGTATACAACCAAAGAAACAAAATACTAGCAGATCAGTGTGTAATATATTGATAAAGAACGTGAGTAGAGATATTATAATAGTACGGTCGATATCGTGTTTTTACGTTTATTTATCGTCGTTACCGGTTGCCCATATGAGCGACGCCTCCTGAAGAGATTAGTTATTTTAGATTTTTGGAGAATAGTGCAATGATACAGACAGAGACCCAGTCCAGAGTCTCCTCTGGTTCTTTTACGTGCACGGTGTAAAGCACCGACACGAGACCTCGGTTTACCGTCCCATCTGAAAGACTGTTAATTTTATTAGGGTCAGACGGAGGATCGAACCGCAGAGTTCGCAGATAGTAGCTATATCTGTTCATATCTATACTGACACCAACACGAAACTGTGCACTTGCCTTAGAGGTAAAATTGGGATTTTTTTAGAAACAAATAACTAGAAAGGAATGTCTACTGGATTGAAATAAGGAGAAGGAATGTGTAACTGATTAAAATAATAAGAAATAACTTCGAATTGATTAAAATATAGAGAAGGAACGCCGACTTGATTAAAATAATGCCGCGGTTTTGCGAACTAAAACAATGCATTTCAGTCATAAAACAAACAGCTGTCGTTGAAGGAAGGTCCTTCACAATTCACTGTGGAGGCGACGCAAAATATATAAAACGTATACAGCAGAACACCTTACACTTATAATAATCACGTCATTTATATATATATATTCGCTGTTAGAAAGAAGCCCGTCTGCCAACTACCGACTTCAAAGCGAATACCGAAATCCCGTTTGTTTGTTTTTTGTTTGTTCGGGTTTTACGCCTGCATCAGCACCAGTTTAGGCTATATCGCCGGAGGGCAGTTTACCTAACAACACCTTTCCTGTGCAGTCTGTCTTCGGCGGTTAACCAGTACTTGATGCACCAACCTCCGTAAGAAACTGTCAAACGTTTTCATATAAATGAGACACGGTCTGAGCAGGACTCAAACCCGTGACAATCAGCGGTTATAGGTTATAATGGTATAAAAGTCAGCGAACATAACCCATCGACCACGGAGGCAGACACTTGTCAGAGTAAGACGACCATGGTCATGTTGCCGGACTCAAACCGACTCTGTATCATACTCAAACAGTGAGTACAGGTCGACACTCCCTGACTTCGTCACGGGTTGTCATCTGATTGGGGTTCCTTGCAGCGAAGCTTTCCTCCGACACATCCGATTTCAGAATAAGCGCTAGGAACGTGCATATAAACGCTGCACGCATGAACCGGCCCGGAACTTTGGCAATAAAGAAAGCTAATCTTGTCTAGACACTCTTGCCATGTTTAAAAATATGAGGCAACAAAAATAGGACCAATGAAAACATAATTTATTTAAACGGGTGTTATTGACCAACAGTGCACCATATATAATCATACGAAATGTAGGCATTAAGTGTACAACCCCAAAGCACGCTGTTTTTATCAAAGTGTATCATTTTGGAACTCACTTGGAACACAAGCCTCAACGTGTGAGCGACTAACTTGTCCGATCTGGTAACCACCGTACAATCTGTCATACTGCCCGGTCAGAGGCTCGAACCCGGATTGCATTGGTGATAATCTAGTGTATTAACCACAGCCTACAGTGTATTAGTCATTTATCCAACTTCCTGGAGCAAATGGTCTGTGCAGCTTAATAGCAATGCATCTGATTTCTTCGGAACAATCAATATGTACAGTTTATTAGTAAGTTATCGGATTTCCTCGAACACATATATAACATGCACAGTTTATTAGTCTTGTATCTGTTTTCCTCGAACAAACTATAATTATTTACAGTTTATTAGTAAGTTATCGGATTTCCTCGAACACATATATAATATGCACAGTTTATTAGTCGTGTATCTGTTTTCCTCGAACAAACTATAATTATTTACAGTTTATTAGTAAGTTATCGGATTTCCTCGAACACATATATAATATGCACAGTTTATTAGTCGTGTATCTGTTTTCCTCGAACAAACTATAATTATTTACAGTTTATTAGTAAGTTATTGGATTTCCTCGAACACATATATAATATGCACAGTTTATTAGTCGTGTATCTGTTTCTCGAACAAACTAAATTATTACAGTTATTAGTAAGTTATGGATCCCACAAAACACAATTTTTTTATTTTTTTTTTTTTTTTTTTTTTCGATCGTTCCTCGAACAAACTATAATTATTTACAGTTTATTAGTAAGTTATCGGATTTCCTCGAACACATATATAATATGCACAGTTTATTAGTCGTGTATCTGTTTTCCTCGAACAAACTATAATTATTTACAGTTTATTAGTAAGTTATTGGATTTCCTCGAACACATATATAATATGCCAGTTTATTAGTCGTGTATCTGTTTTCCTCGAACAAACTATAATTATTTACAGTTTATTAGTAAGTTATTGGATTTCCTCGAACACATATATAATATGTACAGTTTATTAGTAAGTTATTGGATTTCCTATTACAATGAACTACAACTTCCTTTAAAAAAGTAAGCGGTTTTGAAAACAGAACAAAGACATTTATACATTAAAGCGACATTATATCGCAAAAAGGAAATAAAATACATTTTAATTTTTCACGTATAAATGCATTCGAACACTAACATTGAATCAATAAATAGTGTTTTGTGGTATACACACTTTCAAAAGTGACAGTAGGAATTCATATAACGAATATCCTGAATTGACGTTTGCTTGTCATTGGAGTCAATAACTAAACGTGCGATACTTTCGCTTAGAGATAATTTAACTAAGATTAGGCACAAATGTGAGATATCACGGTAAATATGTACCATACCTCGTGTTATTCAGAATAAGGGCGTTGTATTACGTATGGATTTCAACTCAGTTTTGAGGCAAATATTTGGAAAAAATATTACCATATAATAGCAAAGTACGTTCTGCTGACATTTGCGTTTTCAGCGATGTAGTGGCGCTTTAAATATCTTGTGATGTGAATAACGTCACTGTGTTTACATACTGTATTCCTCCGCCAAATAATACAGTATACCAACCTCCAGTTTGCAATAGTCTGAATTCTTATACCACATCTTTTCTACACATCAACTAGTCTGAAGTCTTCTCAAGTCACATAATTTCACAAAAACACAAACACTATACACTGCCTGTCATGAAAATGCATTTTTACCAAAAAGAATTAACAATATTAGTTATTATTTTTTTAAATTTTATACAAATTTATTTTAGCTCGATTGCGAAACAAGTTCTTTCAACTTATATTAATCACTCTCGAGACCTTATTCCTGATGGAATCCATCGCCATGAAGGATAGAGAAGAGGCAATGTGGATTTTAAATGCCTTGCCTAAGGACACAACCGTAACGGCTCCAGCGGGGCTCGAACTCCGGACCGTTCGCACCTGAAGCGAACGCGCATCCAATGCGCTATCACGACTTCCACTTCCAATATTAGTTATTGGGACTACATTCGACCGCGGATGCACTTCTGCCTATTTACGTATATACAACCTTAAGACACACAAACTGACATAGAACTGGTATTGTCGTTTCCAGGAAATTATGCAGTTTTCAAATCATTTTCTGAGTCGCAATTAATACGATGCAATATGTTAGTTATTGTATTAAAAATATAACTAAGAAAGTTTACACGAGTACTGAATGATGTAACTGTTGTCAACAATGAACGACAACGGTCTTCCGGTATAACAGTGCATGCCGGATCCGTTTGTTCCAATACATGCCTTACATTGTGCTTGCTGAAAGGATATGCACTAAAAAAAATAGTTATCGATGTTGGTATTATTTCATAATGGAAGACATGCAATCACCGTTTTTAATAAAACTGCGACAATATCCGGCTGTTCTGAACTTTGCTTTCAATGTTTGAATGAATGAAGTGACAGTACATGTGTGAATTAGAAGCAACAATGCAATTCACTAATTACCGTCTTTAGCAATCATTTATACAATCACAACATTGATATTGCAATGGGGTTAAACAGGTCGGGAAAACATTAATATAATGGTACAACAGAAACAAGTTGAAATCCATATAATTGGCATGTGTGTCCAAGAACTGCATACCTTAAATGAACTTTGCATTTACCTACATCAGAGGACGAAATCTTCAATGGGGACCATGTGCGTAAGTTTTGAACTAAGTATAAGCATATTCGATGGATGTCCGATTAGTTAGCACGCTCGTTTCTCACGAATGCAACACCGGATCGATTCTCGGACCTGGAACTACGTGATATGGTACAGTAGTCACCAGATCAGATATGTGGCTTCTCTCCGGGTATTTCGATTTCCTCCCACACGAATGACAAATATGTATGCTTCCATCCGTGCATACGAGAGTGATTAATATGTTCTGCGCATTTTGCGAATACGGACGATTCCGGAATCGCGCTGCTCGATTTAGGAATTCCAATACTGCTGCGCTATTCAAGAATCGCCCTGCGCAATTCTGGAATCGCGCAAGGCGTTATTTTCATCAGATAAAACTTTTATAATGGTCTTGCACATTTTAGGAATGTCTTGTGCAATGTTGGAATAGTGAGTTCATCAGTACGAAAGCGGAATTAAATTATATGAAATTAAACATTTTCAATTCCGCATTTGCTCTAAATGTTTGTTGATTTTCAATGTCATTTGTGGAAAAGATCACATCAATTTCAATTTTATTATCGGCAAGAAAAAACTATTTATCTTATTAACTAATTGATTTAATATTCTGTTTTAAATTTCTTTATTTGACTATTATTTATAACATCATATTTTAGTGAAAATCCAATATTCCAACTTTGTCCCGATTCCTAAAATGCGCACGGACGTTTCCAGAATCGCACAGAATCGCCATGCGCGTTTTAAGAATTCCTAAAACGCGCAGTGCGATTCTGGAATGGTCCGTATTCCAACAATGCGCAGAACACATATATGTTGTTAAAGCTTCATCTGTTTGGAAATCGTACTTTATTGTATAATAGTTTATTTATCGTCAGTACGACCCATCCAGAAGTATGTTGGTCGTTTTAGTTTTGGAGGATAGTGCAAGATACAGAAGATGTGGAAGTCGTGATAGCGCAGTCGATGAGCTTCGCTTCAGGTGCGAATGGTCCGGAGTTCGAGCCCCACTGGAGCCGTTACGATTGTGCCCTTAGGCAAGGCATTTAAATTCCAAGTTGCCTCTTCTCTCTCCCTCGTGGCGATGGATTCCACCAGGAATGAGGTCTCGAGAGTGATTTATATAAGTTGAAATAACTTGTTTCGCAATCGAGCTAAAATAAATTTGTATAAATACAGAAGACGCTCCAATTCCAGAAGCATCCCTGGTTCTTTTATATTATACTGATACATGCTACCTCGGTTTATATTCCCATCTGAAAGAATGTTAATATTATTAAGGTCATACGGGGGATTGAACCTGAAATCACTGGATTCGCAGTTCAACGTATAAACCACGGGACAATTATCCGGCCTGTAATGTTTTCTTACACCTAATCTAATCTTGCAGCTTCGTTTATAGTCGCCTCCGCCGAGGCATGTGGGTGACTAGTTTCTCTAAGAGGTTTATGTTGCTCTGCTGCGTATGCAGACATTGCGAGGAGGCTTCTTCTTCCTCTGGGCCAGGGTGAGAAGGTCTGCTTCTTTTGGTATACGGTCCATTTAGGGCACTTATACATATGTTAATTGTCAAATTGTCTTTGTGTATAGCTACTTATAGCTGGATGCGGTTGGGATATTTATCATCGATACATGTAGACTTGTAGCAGCCAGTTGTTGTTGTTGTGGTGGTGGTGGGGGAGGGTCGTCACTAATGTTGGTAAAACTTGTGACCCAACCGGATATTTGTCATCGATACATATAGACTTGTAGCAGCCAGTTGTTGTTGTTGTTGTTGTTGTTGTTGTTGTTGTTGTTGTTGTTGTTGTTGTTGTGGGGAGGTCGTCACTAATGTTGGTAAAACTTGTGACCCAACCCATTTGCTTCTAAATTTAAACAGTTTCACTCGTATAATATTCGTTAGATTTTATTTGTTGAACAATTATTGTGCAGTCTGTGTATATGTATGTTATTTGAAAGCAATACGATATGTTTAATCTAATCAACCTCTTTCGTAACGAAACTATAGTCAAATATGACGTCTTATGGCGACCTGCGATTCAATATTGATGAATATGACACGAACACAGATTACAGGGAGAATAACTATATACGTTTTCTTTCGTTCTAATCCCTTTCAGTCTACTGCTGTTAAATTATATGTAAAATGTTCATTTCTTGATTACATGTACAAATACTGAAATAAATAATGTTTAAACTAACACAGATTACTTAATTATTGTAGCCTAGAATCAGTTGTCGATATATTGTATATATGTTCGTCAAATAAATACACTCAGCAAACTTGCTAATCGGTCACCTTGTGTTGTTATAATATTTGGACCAATTAATAATCATACAATAGAAATATTTTCATTTTGTCATTTAATGCATGTTATTCCAGATGATTTTACAGCAATTCATTGCTTATGGATCTGTAATAAAATCTATGAAATAAAATAAACCATAATATTGATATTATATGGTTATATGTCTGCTGTTATATACTGTAAAACACAAGGTGACCTATTAGAACGTTTGTTGAGTATACTTATTTCGTAATTCGCTCCGCTCAAACGTAAATAAATCATTTATCCCATAATCAAGTAATTCTAGGGGGAAAAGAATCACAAACAAGATTTAGGATGGGCCTTCTTTGCTGCCCCGTGACTTTCCCAACGAGCAGTATAACAATAAATGGTATCATAAATTAAGAGGCAAAAAACTGTTAACATCTATTATATCATTTTCTTTTTCGGCTCAAATCGGTACCGCCATGTATATTAAACCTAATATAACCTGTCTGAACTAACAGTCTTAGAACTTAAATCACATACATTGTAATTGAGAGTAGCTAGGTGACAAAGTAAAAACATAAAGCTAAAATCCGAAATTAATTTCCTAATCCGCCATTTATGTAGATGCCATTCCTCTGACGATTCGTCTATTTGTAATCAATCACTGGAAATAAACGCTTGGATAATCCTGGTAAAGGGCATCGAACCTGTCGATAAATAAATTCCGATTTTAATAGAATTACCAGGTACCCCAAGATCTGCAACGATCAATACCCTCCACTTGCTGCCATTGCAAACGGAAAATAGTTTCATCAACAACAGACCTTAATCTTTCGAGACTGGCGTACTCAATTCAGGGCGGGTGGGTTGGGGCCAATAAACTGACATGTATCATGTAATGCAAACGACTTCGAATGGAGATAACTATCTACATTCCACTATTTATACTAACCGAAAATGCACGAAATAATCGTGCATATAAACACAACACTTGATTACACACCATTACCCGAATTACTGTAAACCTAGGATAAATATATATATATTTCGTTTAACCCTCCCACCGTTAAAAATTGGCTATGTTGAGTTTGTGATATCAATGTATGCATAAAGCAACTTAGTTTTGCACGAAATTATCGATTAATAGTAATCCTATTAAAGCGAAACTACATCGGTGAAAACGCAATTGTCTGCAGAATGTAATTTCCTATTATATTGTATAATTATTTTCCAAATATTTGCCTCAAAAACTGAGCATTTCACTAAATAAACAAACGTCGTATATGCGGTTTATTGACATAACAAAATAATGTAAATATGGTCAACATCCATACGTAATACAATGCGTTTATCCTGAATAACACAAGGTATGGTACATATTTACGGTGATATAACACATGTGTGCCTATGCATATTTATGTGTAGACTAATCTTAGTTAAATTATCTCTAATCGAAAGTATCGCGTGTTTAGTATTGACTCCAATGACAAACACACGTCAATTCAGGAGCGTGGATGACCGCTATATGAAATCCTACTTTCACTTTTGAAAGTTTGTATACCACAAAAGTACTGTTTATTGGTTCAATGCTAGTGTTCGAATGTATTCAGAAGAATATGCATCTATACGTGAACAAATTCACTTTATTTGCTTTTTGCAAAGTAATGTCGCTTTAAAGAAGAGTATTTCTTTTATGCGTTCCAATGAATGATAAGAGTTTTCTCAGTGAAATAAACCTCCATCTTCCACTGATTTCATAAGATCTATTTTGGAGTGCACACTGTTCGTTGATGATATTGACGGTTATTTTCTGGACGAATGGGAATTTATGTGATAAGAATTACTGTTATGCATTCGTATTATAGGTATTAAAATTGTCCAATTGTTTTCAGTGAACTAATTCTAAGCTTTCACTTGTGTGCACATAGAAATACAGACTTGAGCTGGAACCCAAAAATGGCCAGGTCAATCTATTTACGTATTTGATATTCTGTAACAATAATTGGTCCCCATATGATTCGCTAATGTTCCAGCAGGGATGTGGTATATACTATTATATTGGACAAAGATTCGTGTTATTGTCCACATCTTTGCATTTAATTACTAATTTCTGCATTTTATAATTTATATACATTCACTCAATACATTATCCACATGTGTATTATGCAGAGTGAGTTTTCAATCTCCAAAAAAAAATAATAAAAAATCAATAAATAAAAAAATCGTCCTTCTATTACATATATGTTGTTACAAATCGCTGAGAGAATCTTTTGTGAGAATTTATGCTCATTTCGAAATGTTAAACTAAACCATTTTGTTTTCGTAAATGATCCTGAAATTTGAAAAGTTCGCTGACCCAGCACGTATACAGTCAATCGAGCGTGGCGAGAATCGATAGGGGCGGTAGCTATGTTCTACATCGGTGGTATATAAATGTATATAGAATGCAACATTCATAATTAATTTACTTTGTATTTCATATACATTGTATTACGTGTAAATAGTATACGTATCATGTAAATATTTTGACTAAATATAATGTGGATACGTCTTAATAAACTTCTGTTCTGTTCTGTTCATACTTTTACACTGTTACATAACGGATGCATAAAACCTG
Organism: Archivesica marissinica; assembly: GCA_014843695.1. Taxonomy (NCBI): domain Eukaryota; kingdom Metazoa; phylum Mollusca; class Bivalvia; order Venerida; family Vesicomyidae; genus Archivesica; species Archivesica marissinica. The sequence goes on along the minus strand of CM026386.1, from coordinate 17,530,428 downwards.
CGAGAAACTGAAACTGAAGCTGTCTTCCAAAGGGTTTCAATAGTTGATGAAGACTTGACAGATGTGATATAGTTGGACAATGTAGTGATTGCTAACAAGGTGTTAATGAAGACGACGGTAGTGATGTAACTGATATATAAGTCAGTCACTGAAGGAATAAAATACCGTTCGTAAATGCCAAGTTCTCTCAAGCCGACAGTAAGCACCATCGTTGTCATGTCAACAGATTTATCTTTCATTTGATATATTTGTAGCTGTCCGTTTTAGATTATTTAACGTTGTGAGAAAAGGATTAGTCGAACCGATTGGAAATAATTGTCAAACGTGTGGAGATATCGACCTTTTCAATATAGAACAGAAGGACATTTGTTTAGTAAATGAGATATGTGTTCTTTACTTCGTCATAACATTTTTTAAATGTTTTAAATTTATTTTACAACGATTGCGAAGCATGTTTTAACAACTTATATTAATCACTCTCGTTGGCGCGGATGAAAGCGTAAATATGGTCATTCGTGTGGAAGGAAACCGGAGTACACGGAGACAACCCACCTGTCCGATCTGACGGCCACCGTACCATCTCACATACCGTCATAACATTTACTGAATAACAGTGCACAGATGCCATGTTTACGGTAATATGTGTTGTATAGGATGTGCAAAGTCCTTTTTCATTCATCTATCTAAATTGTATGTATACTGTATATTTGTATCTGATGTATGGTTTGAAATAAATATGTTTAAACAAAGTCAGATAATAAGCTGATACACATAGCATCAACTGCAATTTCTTTCTATTGTGTTGTCATGTTTATGTATGTAGTATTTGACTGAGCGTGTACTGAGACCGTAACTGACTAAAATGGGTAAGGTTGTAAAACGTTTCGTATGTATCCGAACTTCTTGATAATGATCACGCGACGTTGGCATTGATGTCCATGTACAAGGACGAAGAAACATTTGTCGTTGTAAAAGAACAAATAAATTGCCTATTAAATACATAGTAAAAATTAAAACATACAATATGTTCATTTATATTTCCAATCTTTCATTTCTTCTGATACCATATCCACTGTGATGAGGTATTCAAATCAAACTGAAAAACAGCAAGAATATTTCAAATTTAATGTTTGAAATAGTCAGTGCGTCATTGTGTTTACACACTGTATTCCTCCGCCAAATCTCACTGTATACCCAACCCTCAGTTTGCAATGACCTGACTTCTTATACCACATCTTTTCTACACATCAACTAGTCTCTGCAGTCTTCTCAAGTCACATAATTTCTCATAAACACTAACACTATACACTGTCTGTCATGAAAATACATTTTTACCAACAAGAAAAATGAACAATATTAGTTATTGGGACTATATTTGACCTAAGATGCACTTCCGTTTATTCAACCTCTATTGAGAGATATCGGTCAGTTACTGCCCCTGAATACTCTCTAATCGAACGTGCAATCATTGGATCCCCAGTCCAACGTGTTTACCACTGGACTACGTACCAGTCTGGATTCGTCAATATTTACATAGACAAAATGTATTTGATGTTCAGAACAATAGTATATACTGACTTCAATCGATTTGTGTCTGCTGGAAAAAGAAGTGAAACCACATAAAAACGAAAGTAATGTAAAAATAGATTATATTCTCATTAGCCTAGTTCTGATTGGTCGGAATGCGACTTTGTATCAGGTGAATATCCGCAAATATCTAAAGTATCATTGTCTTATTTGTTATAATTTCATTTATTTTATGGTTTCCATTAAGAGTTTCTCAATGAAAGAAAACTCCATCGTCCACTTTTTTGAAACCGTGAAATGTGATATTTTCCCCGTCATTGCTTGACGCGGTTGAATGTACTTTTATATTTGTATTGTAGCTATTATTTATATTAACAGTAATATATACTAGAGGACATAGAAAACGCACATTTCGGACAAGCGTGTTTTTACATGAAAAACAATAACTATATAAATACATAGTTTTAAACATTATGGAATATTTTTAGTTGTTCAGTTTGTGTTTTGTAATTAAGATGTGATATATCTTTGATGGAATCCTTCGTATTTTGTTTTCATGTCCTCTAGTATATAATGTAGGTGTGCGTTTTCATGCTAGAATGTTAGAACGTCACAATTTTGTATTTTTATTATATTTAAGGTGACTTATAGACCCACTGGGTCGGGTGCTATTTTTCTTGTTATTTATGTACTTGTTCTATATTACTTATATGCACATGTCACTATAATAAACAATTACTTACTTACTTACTTACTTATATTCTTTTGTCTGTAGTTTTTAATTTTGACAGCAAACGTCAGAAACGTGAACATTATACAGGAACTATTTCTTATTACGGACGTTCATACTAGCAGAAGTGGTCGTGTGACTGTGCATTGTAGTGCATGACAGGGCAGTTAAAATGAATAACATTTGAAAATAAATATTATTAGTCAAAATCATTGGATTTCATAAAAGAAAACGATCTGTGTTTATTAGTGTAAGATAGGTTTTTATTTCATCTAGTTATCACCGAAATATGTATTTCCGCGAGTGACGTTAATAAACACAAATATCTTCTATCATAGCGTTCATATGAAAGATCGATTGTGACATGCACTATTTCATCTTTTAAGTATTTATTGTTTCCATAGTTTATACTTTTGTAAATAGCCAAAGGCAATGTATTGCTGATAATGCCAATAAACTTGAAACTTGAAATTGTTTCAACTGCATGACGTAAATTATTAGTGAATTGTGTAATCGTGAAATCGTGAGGCTATAATTGTGATTTCGTGTAGTTTAAATCGTAAAATCGTAAATTCATTAAGTTGAGCACGTGAATTCATGACGTTTTTTAGACGTTGAAATCGGGAATTCGTGAAGTCGAACAGCATGCATTCGTGAAGTTGAAATCGTAAATTCATTAAGTAAAACGTGTGCTGTTGAAATCGTTAAAGTGAATTCGTGAATTTGAAAGCGTTGATGCATGTAATTGAAATAGTGAATTCGTGAAATTAAAATAATTATAGTGAATTCCTGAAATTGAGCTTGTGAATACGTGAAATTGAAATCTTGCACACAAATATCTTTTTCCCCCCGACATTGTATATATAACAACAACACCAACAACACCAACAACAACAACAACAACAACAACAACAACAACAACAACAACAACAACAACAACAACAACAACAACAACAACAACAACATGTTTATTTAACGTTGCTTAAACTTGTTTCGCAATCGAGCTCAACTAAATGTGTATAGACTAATTACAAAGTCATGTATCTCTTATATAGCTAACATGTTTAATCACTACTAGTTCTCCTCTTTCTCTTTGCTACAGTCCTGTTCCAAGTTCCAGGCGCGTAGCTAGGCCTAAATATGGATTACGCACCATTCTAGGGGGATAATATTTTCCGCAATATGGTCTCAGGTGACTATTGCATACTATGAACATCAGCTACAATCAATATCTGTTGGCATTTCGATCATGTCTGCTTTCTTGTGAATGACCAATGTCTGTGCCCCCTTTACAATCTCGTTTTTATTGCATTTTTCGCATTTCATTTTCAGGAACTGTCAAAATTAATCTTACACACGTGCGTACATGCGTAAGCATAGCGAAGCGCCTGCCAACTGATTGTCGCAATTTCTAAAAATGTTGCCATCATAAGTTTAAACTTTATTTATTTTTGCGATTGTGAAGCAAGTTCTAACAACTTATATTAATCACTCTTGTTGGCGCGGATGAAAGCGTAAATATGGTCATTCATGTGGGTGGAAACCGGAGGACCCGGAGAAAACCCACCTGTCCGATCTGGCGACCATCGTACCATCTCACATACTTCCCGGTCCGAGGATCGAACCCGGATTGCATTGGTGAGAAGCGAGCGTGCTAACTACTGGGCTAATCGAATTGCCATCATACAATTGTATTCGTTATAATATCAGTATTACACAAGCCTTTAACCCTTTCAACACCAAAGGCCTCTCAATAGGCTTACAAAAAGTGTAGGTCCAGATGAGCCGGCTCATTTTTGCCAGTAATATTATTATATTTAGACAAAAATTACCTATTTTGATAAATGAACTGGTTCAAATGTAATTTTATTATTAATTTATTGGTCTGAAAATATCATGCAATAGTCCATGTCAGTTACTTGGGGGTTGAATGGGTTACGTAATGAAATCCATTCTTTACTAAGCTTCAATGTACTAGAACATTGCTAAAAATATATAATATTATTTTGACTATGTTAGTCTGTTCTTCATACGGTTCTCTTCCTAGCCCCTATTCTCAGCCTCTATTCTCCTTAGCAAATCGTAACAGCATTGTAATATTATGGGCGTAGACATCTTGGAGCATTGTTTTTAAAAATAATATTTCTTGCATAAAATACGGGATATTCATAATCATTGTAATTTTGTTCTTCTACACAGGAATATATCTTTATCTACCTGTTTTACCTTACTCTTTGAAGTTCGTTTCTTGACTCCACCACATGTGTTTTCTTCTTGGCATAATTCATTTTGTTTTTATTTTAAATTTATTTAACATCGCTACCGGTTGCCCATTTGAGCGACGTGCAGGTTACCTAACAACACCTTTCCTGGGCAGGCTCCAGCGGTTAACCAGTACTTGGTTAACCAACCTCCGTAAGAAACTGCCAACACTGTCATATAAAGAGACACGGTTCGTTTACAATTCAGCACAGTCCGCCTCCGTGGTCGAGTGGTTAAGGTCGCTGACTTGTATACCACTGTAACCTATCATCACTGATGGTCACAGATTCGAGCCCCGCTCAGGCCGTGTCTCATTTATATGAAAAAGTTGGCAGTTGGATGTTTGAGCGAATATTCGAATATTCGTATATTCGTTGCCATCCCTATGTAATGGTATGTATATTAACCCAATATGTTAGGTGATATGTAGGCAGCCCGGTTAGCTCAGTCGGTAGAGCAATAGGTCCCGGTGTCATATGAAAATATCGCGCGACATTTTCAGACGTGGGTGAAAAAAATGCCATGAGATTTTCACCCCCCCCCTATGAGACTTGGTTAGGGTTAGGGTTAGGGTTAGGGTTAAACTATTGGGGGGCGGGTGAACATCTCATAGGGGGGGGTGAAAATCTCATTGCATTTTTTTCACCCGTGAAAATATCGCGCGGGTGAAAATCTCATGTGACACCGGGTTCGAGTCCCGGACTGGCTGCATGTTTTTCTCACTTGGGTTACACATTCCCCCCGTTTGAAAACGTTACATTATAAACTCCGAGAAATATTTCACAATGTATCTCTATCCCTATGGAAATTCATGGAAGAATTCCAATTTGGTGGGGGGAGTATGTAACGGTATGTATATTAACCCAATATGTGAGGTGATATGTAGGCAGCCCGGTTAGCTCAGTCTGTGGAGCAATCGCCTTGTAAGCGAGAGGGTTCGAGTCCCGGACTGGCGTCATGTTTTTCTCACTTGGGTTACACCTAGTTAATATATATCTCATTTATCGGTTATACAAATGTACTTACTCGATAATTCGCTTTTTTAATGTTACAATAATCACAAACCTGAATTATTAATGTGTCTGCTTTATCGGTTATGCAAAGTAGATAAAAATGTACCTATTTTCAGAATTTCGAAATTTCGCTTTCGTGATGTTACAATATTCACAAACCTGAATTATTAATGTGCCTGCAATTTGAAAGTTAATCTCTACACGTCTGATGGTATACAACTTAACCTGACAGTTGTCAGGCTAGAATGGCGTGCGGATACATTTAAAATGGCTTCCATTATATTGGAGAAATTAGAAAACTTTACGATAGTTCTGAGAATTAAAAAGGTCATTAAAGTATACACAAGAGACTCGTAGCTTGGTGAAATGTGGGAGGCCTTCACATGGAAATTGTCAACAGCTCAGAAATGTGCATCAAATTCTAGAGTACAAGACAGTTGGGAATACACATTGCATGTTGGTATATATTGATTATCCTTGAAGAGGAACAAGAACAATTATTACATATAAATATGTAATAGAAGATCGATTGAAAAGTCATGTTGTATAATCCACACTCGGATAGTGTATTGAGTGATGTACATTTAGCCTGGGATCCGGTCTGTCGAATTTTCACTTTTTAACTTCTGGCAAAATGACATTATCAGAAGCTCAATACGGCACAATTAATAGTCTCGGTGTTAAAATATATTTATTTGACTGACCAAGCAAAATATGTCGACGCCTGATCCCAGACTAATGTACATTGTATATACATAATATTACAATTATAAAGTGAATACTTTAGTAATTAAATGCAAATATGTTCACAAAACATGAAACCCTATCCAACATAATAGTATATACCACATCCCTACTGGAACATCCGCGAATCATTTGGGAACCAAATATTGTTGCATAATTTCAACTCCGTAGATAGATTGAAAAAATGCATTTTATTTGCTCTTTGCGATGTGATGTCGCTTTAATATATTTCCCAATCTGATTGGAGTATATCTAAACTGCGAACGCCACCGTATAAGCGTTGTACTACATAATGATTATATGTGTTTATTAAATTTAATAATATTTTATTGCAACGTGTTTCATACAATGCTCATGCCTATTGTATATCAATCAATTGATAGGGAGAAGACCTATATGAGTTTTCTTTCTAATCCATTTGATTCTACTGCTGTTAAATTATATGTAATACTATATGTTTATACTTCCCTTGCATTACGGTTTTGTTAATGCTTGTATATACAATTTTGTACAATTAAATTTTGTACTATATATGTATGCTTCTGTCTTACTGTTTAATAAAATGAATTACAAAAAAAAAAAAAAAAATTCTTGATTACATGTACAAATACTGAAATAAATAATGTTTAAACTAATTCGCATTTATTACATATATAAAACTTGATAATATCCATATACATTTACATGACATTTTCAAAGTTCAAAAGGATTGGGCTACACGTTTTGTAAACATTAGCAACAGCTCTTTCCAAAAGGTCAAATTTGCTATCAATTTCATTCGATGTATGTAGTACTAATATAAGTAAGTCTTTCAAGAAAAGTATTGTTTGTATTGAATAAGAACATGACGGGATACGCTTAAGAGAATACTATAAAATGAACAAGAAGAATTGAACAAAAAGAAGAGTTTAATAGCTGTCGTAATAAGCTGATAGACGTGTATATTACTTAGATATGAATTGTAGCCTATTATTTGCCTACCACAATACTGTCTACCATCCAGGTTTATATGGTATAGCAACTTCCGGTGAAAACAAGATGTCTGGAAATATTAATTTTGAGTGCAAAGAAATTAGGTAAATATTGTTAACACCCATTCGTTTCCTGGAGGAGGTATACTTCAAATGTAACATGTAACTATAGTAAAAGGTGTTTCTGTTGTGACAACGAAATTTACAAGAATATGCACACATTCCGTGAGTTGTCGTTAATTACAAATTGAATTGGTACACAAAGAAAATTACACCAACATTATATGTCGACAAATAAACGCGGAGAGAGAAGAAAACGCATCTCCTGCTAACAATAGTCAGAAAAACATTAACATAAACTACTCAATGAAGGAATGGACAGCTTGTATTTCGATACCCGTATCAAACCAGAAAAAGCCGTATAATAACTAGTTCCTGTTAAATAACACATGCGCACTCGGTGCTTATTTGCTTACTTCCCGTAGCTTATCAGAGTGTCAAATTTGACAGATAACCAATCTTCAAGTATAGTTTCGTGGTAATATTTCAATCGTTTTCGTGTATCTAGCCCAGTAATTGTGATTTATTCCTGATATGTGGATAACGGAGAGCATGATTTCGGTTATTAAATGTTCAAATTCATATCAAAGTAATAAAGACGTTAGTACGTGGCTAGATAACTGCACATTGGAATAAAGGCTGAAACGTATTGAAACTATATATACAATATGTAATGGAATATTATTATATATTTTTTTTTTGTATATGGAATTGGCTAGTGTAGTAGAAAATGCGAATGAGACAATTACTGACAATAAATCTTATTTCACAATGTGCAGGCAGATATGACGTATAGGGGTATCTTCAAATATACATAGTGTATTGGTTTAAACATATTTATTTTCTATCATGTACATGATTATTTACAACAATAGAAATAAGGAATTGGACAGAAAGCTATACAGTGTATGGTTGTCTTCTCCTTCCTAAATAATGTGCACACACAGTTCATAGCATGACTATTTACAAGTTCAATAATACATTTTGGTATGTATAGGGAAGGTGTAATGCTTACAAAGCTTAATGCATGCTATCTAAGCTAATTGTGTGATACATAGGAGTACACACCTTGAAAAGTTGTGGATTAAAAACAATTAAACGAAAGAAAACCGACAAATGGAAGATGATAAAAAAGACAAAAAAGTATATAGAGAAAGTGTATATAAATTTATTTTAGCTCGATTGCGAAACAAGTGCTTTCAACTTATATTAATCACTCTCGATACCTCATTCCTGATGTAATCCATCGCCATGAAGGAGACAGAAGAGGCAATGTGGAATTTAAATGCCTTGCCTAAGGGCAAAATCGTAACGGCCCCAAGCGGGGCTCGAACTCCGGACCGTTCGCACCTGAAGCGAACGTGCTACCACATCGCTATCACGACTACCACAAAGTAGAGAACGTAACAGTGTCTATTATATTTCGTTGGCATGATTTTGTTGTCGTAAGAACAACTGTTGTTGCCAAAGTAGTTAGTTTACTGTATCATACTATTGACATTGATTTAATTCTGTATCTCCTATTTGTGTGTGAGATATGGGTTGGTTTATGTGTTACTTATTGTACTCGGAGAGAACTCATCGGCCATTAGACATACAGCAGAATCACATATCACTTAATTAGTCCAAAAACATTGCCATCTGTATCCGTTCGGAACTTCCAGTGTGACAGTTAATGCCAAATGGAAGGACATTATCGTTGTGCGTGCGACGTTTATTACAACAATAACCCAAAAAAACAACATCGTTTTCGTCTGAATATACGATTGCAAAGTATTGTCAATTTTACTGCTGAAATGTACGAACGATTCTAGTTTTGCTTAATACAATATCGATTAAGCAATAATATAAATATAGTTTGATTAGAACTGTTGTAGTTTAAAGCAGCATTCCATCGTATGAAATAAAAGATATTTGAAAAATTCAAATTTTACGTATGGGTAGCAATGCTGCTACACATTCTAACATTATACTTGGTATGCTTATGTTCATTTTAGTAAACAGTGTTTTTTTTGTGATAAAACAAACTCGAAACCGAAAGTAGGACTTTCCGAGTCGATCGGTCACGCACTTGTTTACAACCGGAACGCATCGTCCGCACTTGTTTCATACGGAATTTGTCCCACGTTGTCTTTTTAATTAAATTACTTGATATGTTGATTCATACCTCTGTTAGCTAAGTCTTTAGGGACATTTCTACATCCCCGCGAGTGGTTCGACATTAGAGGAAGATATATAGATAGTGTTTCATGTTCAAAGTATATACGTTGTTTTCTACATCCTCTGTTGTTTCACGCATGCGCGCTCTTCGTGTTTTTATATTTCGTGTGTTGATAAACAAATTCGCGTATACGACGGCTTAAATTTATTGGAATTTTATCGTTTCTGAGCGACTATTTCGATTTTTGTAAATACACACACACATTAGTATTTATATTTTATCCAAAAGATCCTTTATTACGATGTAATGCTGCTTTAAGTAAGTGAGGTAAAATATATTTCATTTCTCAATTGTTTGGCTGTCCGATTAGCGCAGTAGCGCTCGCTTGTCATCAATGCAACCCGGGTTCGATCCTCGGACCGGGAAGTATGTGAGATGGTACGATGGTCGCCCGATCGGACAGGTGTGTTTTTCTCCGGGTACTCCGGTTTCCTCCCACACGAATAACCACATTTACGCGTTCATCCGCGCCAACGAGAGTGATTAATATAAGTTGTTAAAGCTTGCTTCGCAATCATTGTAAAAACAAATAAAGTTTGGCATAAGATATGCATTCACATATATGTCTCAGATTTTATTTACAATATTATGATCGTATCAATAATACCCAAATTAATAAAATAATATTTGTATTTCAGTTATTTATTAGAGAATAAGTCATGGTTTCAAGCATATGAAGCAACAACGCAGGCTTTAGGCCTAAGCGGTTAATTTATGTGCCCCGGAAGTTTGGCCTAATGTGTATTGTCTACTTGTTGATTACGAATCAACTTCATTATAATACATTATGTATTTCCTTACTTATAAGTAAGTGTCACAGTGTGAGAAAAATGTGCAGCAATCACGGGACTCGAATCCGGGACATTTCGCTTATATGGCGAACGCTCTATCGACTGAGCTAGCCGGGCCGCTTACACACAATATCGCTGTCCATACCGCCACATAAGCAAAATGGTTGAACAACACGGTTTTATGTGTTGGGGAACTTGGATAACGCAATTGATAGTGACCCAATTATAGCTATCATCTTATGTTGTACATATTACGCTGAACAGAAAATCCATGTTACAGTAATCTGCTGAACAGTGCTTTTAAAATATCCAATTATATCATTACGGATACAAACGTGTCTGACGTACCATAATACCATTTGTACATTTCCAAGGGATACACCAACTACAAATTTATAACATAGCGCAACTACAAGATTATTTCCAAGAAGAATCACGCATGTCCACAGAAGAGATCAGCTAATATAGATTATGTGTATTATCACATTGGTTTAAACATATTTATTTTCTATCATGTACATGGTTATTTACAACAATTGGAATAATGAATTGGACAGAAAGCTATACAACCTATGGTTGCCATATTAATTAAGCACATTGTGTGCAATGCTTGAAGTTTTTAGATTCTAAGTATTCAGATAGTCATTCATAAGATAACAGAGACATAATTATACTTGCATTTAAGCAAACGTCGCACATTCAAGCAAACGTCGCACATTCAAGCAAATGTCGCACATTCAAGCAAACGTCGAACATTCAAGCAAACGTCGCACATTCAAGCAAACGTCGCACATTCAAGCAAATGTCGCACATTCAAGCAACTATCGCACATTCAAGCAAACATCGCACATTCAAGCAAACGTCGCACATTCAAGCAACTATCGCACATTCAAGCAAACATCGCACATTCAAGCAAACGTCGCACATTCAAGCAAATGTCGCACATTCAGGCAACTATCGCACATTCAAGCAAACGTCACACATTCAAGCAAACGTCGCACATTCAAGCAAACATCGCACATTCAAGCAAACGTCGCACATTCAAGCAACTATCGCACATTCAAGCAAACGTCGCACATTCAAGCAAACGTCGCACATTCAAGCAAATGTCGCACATTCAGGCAACTATCGCACATTCAAGCAAACGTCACACATTCAAGCAAACGTCGCACATTCAAGCAAATGTCGCACATTCAAGCAAACGTCGCACATTCAAGCAAATGTCGCACATTCAAGCAAACGTCGCACATTCAAGCAAACGTCGCACATTCAAGCAAATGTCGCACATTCAAGCAAATGTCGCACATTCAAGCAAACGTCGCACATTCAAGCAAACGTCGCACATTCAAGCAAACGTCGCACATTCAAGCAACTATCGCACATTCAAGCAAATGTCGCACATTCAAGCAAACGTCGCACATTCAAGCAAATGTCGCACATTAGCTGTCTCCGCACATCGGCTTGTATCCGTTTCTTTCTCATTATTGTCTTGCCTATTTGTGTACTCTGTCATACGAGCGCTTGCTCCATGGACATTGCACTGGCATCTCTATCTCAGGTAACAGAAACTCATTATACATGCGAAAGTGGTGACCAACAATTCATTTAACAAACGGATCTGTAGTCCAGTGGTAACACCGTCTGGACTGGTAATCCAGGGATCGCAGGTTCGATCCCCCGTCTGACCCTAATAAAATGAACAATCTTTCAGATGGGATATTAAACCGAGGTCTCGTGTCGGTGCTGTACACCGTGCACGTAAAAGAACCAGAGTAGATTCTGGAATGGGTCTCTGTCTGTATCACTGTGATATGATCCAAAAATCTAAAATGACTCATCTCTTCAGGAGGCGTCGCTCATATGGGCAACGTAGCGACGATAAATAAGCGTAAAACACACACAAACAATTCATTTTTATCCGCCTCCGTGGTCGAGTGATTAAGGTCACTGACTTGTATACCACTATAACCTATAATCACTGATTGTCACGAATTGGAGTCCAGCTCAGACCGTGTATCTTTATATGCAAACGTTGGCAGTTTCTTACGGAGGTTCGTGCACCAAATACTTGTTAAGGGAATGGAACCTGCTGAGGAAATAAGCTGTTAGGTAAACTGCCCGTCGCTCAAATGGGCAACCGGTAACGACGTTAAATAAACTTAAATAAATCATAAAAAAGACCCAATTAATTAACATTTGCGAGGGATATGTAAGGTACGTCACAGGGAGGTAAAGTACAGGATATTAATTACGTCAAAGCTAATAACATTATATAACTTAATAATTGGATATGACTAGAGTCGTTGTAATTAGGATTTATTAATTAATGAGGGAAAACCCTTTAAGCTAAACACAATATGATAGTGCAGAATGAATCCCCGGAGACACACACTAACTAATGACAAAACGTGAAACAATATGCAATATATTTATCCAGATTTCCTGTGGGATATATCTCAGACATTATGCTGCTGACGTAGAATATTATAATACGATAAGTGTCCCGGTGAATTACAATACGCATATAATACGACAGAAGGAGGACGTTGAAGATATTTAATAGCTTTTATGATTAAGTGAGTTTGTTGTCTCGAAGTCTTTAAGATATTAGCAGTTCCTGGTTGAATACACATAATCGGCAAGGTTAAATATTTGCATGCTTGGCCCATGAAATATAATCACAGGACTAAATATTTGCATGTTTGGGCCATGAAATATAATCACAGGACTAAATATGTGCATGTTTGGGCCTATATAGTCCTAATACAACATACTTGCATGATGCTGCGTGTCTTCTGACCGGTCCTGATTTGTTTACATAGTCTTAAACAGCGATTTGCTCCACGTATGGACAACTGAGGAAACAAACAAACCAATCCAATAAAAATTCAAAAGTCGCATTTCGTTTATCTATCAATGGACCAATACTAAATCGGTTATATATCAGTAGACCAATACTAAATCGTTTATCTATCAGTGGACCAATACTAAATCGTTTATCTATCAGTAGACCAATACGAAATCGTTTATCTATCAGTAGACCAATACTAACTCGTTTATCTATCAATGGACCAATACTAAATCGTTTACCTATCAATGGACCAATACTAAATGGTGTATCTATCAGTGGACCAATACTAAATCGTTTATCTATCAGTGGACCAATACTAAATCGTTTATCTATCAGTAGACCAATACTAAATCGTTTATCTATCAATGAACCAATACTAAATCGTTTATCAATCAGTGGACAAATACTAAATCGTTTATCTATCAGTAGACCAATACTAAATCGTTTATATATCAGTGGACCAATACTAACTCGTTTATATATCAGTGGACCAATACTAAATCGTTTATATATCAGTGGACCAATACTAACTCGTTTATATATCAGTGGACCAATACTAACTCGTTTATATATCAGTGGACCAATACTAAATCGTGTATCTATCAATGTACCAATACTAAATCATGTATCTATCAGTGGACCAATACTAAATCGTGTATCTATCAGTGGACCAATACGAAATCGTGTATCTATCAATGTACCAATACTAAATCGTTTATATATCAGTGGACCAATACTAAATCGTGTATCTATCAGTGGACCAATACGAAATCGTGTATCTATCAATGTACCAATACTAAATCGTTTATATATCAGTGGACCAATACTAAATCGTTTATCTATCAATGAACCAATACTAAATCGTGTATCTATCAGTGGACCAATACGAAATCGTGTATCTATCAGTGGACCAATACTAAATCGTCTATCTATCAGTGGACCAATACTAAATCGTCTATCTATCAGTGGACCAATACTAACTCGTTTATATATCAGTGGACCAATACTAAATCGTTTATCTATCAGCGGACCAATACTAAATCGTTTATCTATCAGCGGACCAATACTAATCATTTATATATCAGTGGACCAATACTAAATCGTTTATCTATCAGTGGATCAATACTAAATCGTTTATCTATCACTGGACCAATACTAAATCGTTTATCTATCACTGGACCAATACTAAATCGTTTATCTATCACTGGACCAATACTAAATCGGTTATCTATCACTGGACCAATACTAAATCGTTTATCTATCACTGGACCAATACTAATCGTTTATATATCAGTGGATCAATACTAAATCGTCTATCTATCAGTGGACCAATACTAATCGTTTATATATCAGTGGATCAATACTAAATCGTTTATCTATCACTGGACAAATACTAAATCGTTTATCTATCAGTGGACCAATACTAAATCGTTTATTTATCAGTGGACCAATATTAAATCGTTTATCTATCAGTGGAGCAATACTAAATCGTTTATCTATCAATGAACCAATACTAAATCGTTTATCAATCAGTGGACAAATACTAAATCGTTTATCTATCAGTAGACCAATACTAAATCGTTTATATATCAGTGGACCAATACTAACTCGTTTATATATCAGTGGACCAATACTAAATCGTTTATATATCAGTGGACCAATACTAAATCGTGTATCTATCAGTGGACCAATACGAAATCGTGTATCTATCAATGTACCAATACTAAATCGTTTATATATCAGTGGACCAATACTAAATCGTTTATCTATCAATGAACCAATACTAAATCGTGTATCTATCAGTGGACCAATACGAATTCGTGTATCTATCAGTGGACCAATACTAAATCGTCTATCTATCAGTGGACCAATACTAAATCGTCTATCTATCAGTGGACCAATACTAACTCGTTTATATATCAGTGGACCAATACTAAATCGTTTATCTATCAGCGGACCAATACTAAATCGTTTATCTATCAGCGGACCAATACTAATCGTTTATATATCAGTGGACCAATACTAAATCGTTTATCTATCAGTGGATCAATACTAAATCGTTTATCTATCACTGGACCAATACTAAATCGTTTATCTATCACTGGACCAATACTAAATCGGTTATCTATCACTGGACCAATACTAAATCGTTTATCTATCACTGGACCAATACTAATCGTTTATATATCAGTGGATCAATACTAAATCGTCTATCTATCAGTGGACCAATACTAATCGTTTATATATCAGTGGATCAATACTAAATCGTTTATCTATCACTGGACCAATACTAAATCGTTTATCTATCAGTGGACCAATACTAAATCGTTTATTTATCAGTGGACCAATATTAAATCGTTTATCTATCAGTGGAGCAATACTAAATCGTTTATCTATCAGTGGACCAATACTAACTCGTTTATCTATCAGTGGACTAATACTAAATCGTTTATCTATCAGTGGACCAATACTAAATCGGTTATCTATCACTGGACCAATACTAAATCGTTTATCTATCACTGGACCAATACTAATCGTTTATATATCAGTGGATCAATACTAAATCGTCTATCTATCAGTGGACCAATACTAATCGTTTATATATCAGTGGATCAATACTAAATCGTTTATCTATCACTGGACCAATACTAAATCGTTTATCTATCAGTGGACCAATACTAAATCGTTTATTTATCAGTGGACCAATATTAAATCGTTTATCTATCAGTGGAGCAATACTAAATCGTTTATCTATCAGTGGACCAATACTAACTCGCTTATCTATCAGTGGACTAATACTAAATCGTTTATCTATCAGTGGACCAATACTAAATCGTTTATCTATCAGTGGACCAATACTAAATCGTTTATATATCAGTGGATCAATACTAAATCGTCTATCTATCAGTGGACCAATACTAAATCGGGTATCTATCAGTGGACCAATACTAAATCGTTTATCTATCAGTGGACCAATACTAAATCGTCTATCTATCAGTGGACCAATACTAAATCGTCTATCTATCAGTGGACCAATACTAAATCGTCTATCTATCAGTGGAACAATACTAAATCGTCTATCTATCAGTGGACCAATACTAAATCGTGTATCTATCAGTGGGCCAATACGAAATCGTTTATCTATCAGTGGACCAATACTAAATCGTTTATCTATCAGTGGACCAATACTAAATCGTCTATCTATCAGTGGACCAATACTAAATCGTTTATCTATCAGTGGACCAATACTAAATCGTTTATCTATCAATGTACCAATACTAACTCATTTATCTATCAATGTACCAATACTAAATCGTTTATCTATCAGTGATATGGCGACTTGCCAGCTATTATTGTTTGTGGAAGACCCAGGGTTTCCATACGACAATTATGTCAGACTGGCATCTGGGTTTGAAAACAGGAAACATTATTTATCACTTTCGGATATTGAGTAAAAATTGATACTACACGCAACAGCTTTTACAAGTAGCTATGGCTAATTTGTGAGATAGGAGCCTTAGAAAAACAAATACATTATTACAAATGTCTTTATCGACGAAAAGAGATATTTATCTCATCTAATTGATGAATGTTTTGAACATAATCGAAATGCTGGAATTAAGTATATTCTATACTAGAGGACATAGAAAACGCACACTTCGGATAAGTGTGTTTTTACATGTATAAATACATAGTTTTAAACATTTTGGAATATTTTTAGTTGTTCAGTTTGTGTTTTGTAATAAAGATGTCATACATCTTTGATGGAATCTTTCGTATTTCATTTTCATGTAATAATAATCATATAGTGTAGGTATGTCCTCTAGTATATATAGTGTAGGTGTGCGTTTTCTATGTCCTCTAGTATATAATGTAGGTGTGCGTTTTCTATGTTCTCTAGTATATAATGTAGGTGTGCGTTTTCTATGTCCTCTAGTATATAATGTAGGTGTGCGTTTTCTATGTCCTCTAGTATATAATGTAGGTGTGCGTTTTCTATGTCCTCTAGTATATACTGTAGGTGTGCGTTTTCTATGTCCTCTAGTATATATACTGTAGGTGTGCGTTTTCTATGTCCTCATAATGTAGGTGTGCGTTTTCTATGTCCTCTAGTATATAATGTAGGTGTGCGTTTTCTATGTCATATAGTGTAGGTATGTCCTCTAGTATAGTACGAGTTAAGCTTAGTAACAACAGCATTATTGATATATACTACAGCGTATAGTCTGTCTTGTACTAACGTGCAGCACACGTCTGGCATTTGTTATATCGTCATGATCAATGAACAGGCTCTAGACAAACATGATGTCGGCTTGACTGCGTCTAGATATAACTCCACTTTGTCCTCTAGTATATACTGTAGGTGTGCGTTTTCTATGTCCTCTAGTATATACTGTAGGTGTGTGTTTTCTATCTCCTCTAGTATATAATGTAGGTGTGCGTTTTCTTTGTCATCTAGTACATAATGTAGGTGTGCATTTTCTATGTCCTCTAGTATATAATGTAGGTGTGCGTTTTCTATGTCCTCTACTATACAATGTAGGAGTGCGTTTTCTATGTCCTCTAGTATATAATGTAGGTGTGCGTTGTCTATGTCCTCTAGTATATAATGTAGGTGTGCGTTTTCTATGTCATCTAGTATACAATGTAGGTGTGCGTTTTCTATGTCCTCTAGTATATAATGTAGGTGTGCGTTTTCTATCTCCTCTAGTATATAATGTAGGTGTGCGTTGTCTATGTCCTCTAGTATATAATGTAGGAGTGCGTTTTCTATGTCCTCTAGTATATAATATAGGTCTGCGTTTTCTATGTCCTCTAGTATATATAATGTAGGTGTGCGTTTTCTATGTCATATAGTGTAGGTATGTCCTCTAGTATAGTACGAGTTAAGCTTAGTAACAACAGCATTATTGATATATACTACAGCATATAATCTGTCTTGTACTAACGTGCAGCACACGTCTGGCATTTGTTATATCGTCATGATCAATGAACAGGCTCTAGACAAACATGATGTCGGCTTGACTGCGTCTAGATATATAACTCTACTTTGTCCTCTAGTATATACTGTAGGTGTGCGTTTTTTATGTCCTCTAGTATATACTGTAGGTGTGCGTTTTCTATGTCCTCTAGTATATACTGTAGGTGTGTGTTTTCTATCTCCTCTAGTATATAATGTAGGTGTGCGTTTTCTATGTCATCTAGTACATAATGTAGGTGTGCGTTTTCTATGTCCTCTAGTATATAATGTAGGTGTGCGTTTTCTATGTCCTCTAGTATACAATGTAGGAGTGCGTTTTCTATGTCCTCTAGTATATAATGTAGGTGTGCGTTGTCTATGTCCTCTAGTATATAATGTAGGTGTGCGTTTTCTATGTCCTCTAGTATATAATGTAGGTGTGCGTTTTCTATGTCCTCTAGTATATAATGTAGGTGTGCGTTTTCTATGTCCTCTAGTATATAATGTAGGTGTGCGTTTTCTATGTCCTCTAGTATATAATGTAGGAGTGCGTTTTCTATGTCCTCTAGTATATAATGTAGGTGTGCGTTTTCTATGTCCTCTAGTATATAATGTAGGTGTGCGTTTTCTATGTCCTCTAGTATATAATGTAGGTGTGCGTTTTCTATGTCCTCTAGTATATAATGTAGGTGTGCGTTTTCTATGTCCTCTAGTATATAATGTAGGTGTGCGTTTTCTATGTCCTCTAGTATATAATGTAGGTGTGCGTTTTCTATGTCCTCTAGTATATAATGTAGGTGTGCGTTTTCTATGTCCTCTAGTATATAATGTAGGTGTGCGTTTTCTATGTCCTCTAGTATATAATGTAGGTGTGCGTTTTCTATGTCCTCTAGTATATAATGTAGGTGTGCGTTTTCTATGTCCTCTAGTATATAATGTAGGTGTGCGTTTTCTATGTCCTCTAGTATATAATGTAGGTGTGCGTTTTCTATGTCCTCTAGTATATACTGTAGGTGTGCGTTTTCTATGTCCTCTAGTATATATACTGTAGGTGTGCGTTTTCTATGTCCTCATAATGTAGGTGTGCGTTTTCTATGTTCTCTAGTATATAATGTAGGTGTGCGTTTTCTATGTCATATAGTGTAGGTATGTCCTCTAGTATAGTACGAGTTAAGCTTAGTAACAACAGCATTATTGATATATACTACAGCGTATAGTCTGTCTTGTACTAACGTGCAGCACACGTCTGGCATTTGTTATATCGTCATGATCAATGAACAGGCTCTAGACAAACATGATGTCGGCTTGACTGCGTCTAGATATATAACTCCACTTTGTCCTCTAGTATATACTGTAGATGTGCGTTTTTTATGTCCTCTAGTATATACTGTAGGTGTGCGTTTTCTATGTCCTCTAGTATATACTGTAGGTGTGTGTTTTCTATCTCCTCTAGTATATAATGTAGGTGTGCGTTTTCTATGTCATCTAGTACATAATGTAGGTGTGCGTTTTCTATGTCCTCTAGTATATAATGTAGGTGTGCGTTTTCTATGTCCTCTACTATACAATGTAGGAGTGCGTTTTCTATGTCCTCTAGTATATAATGTAGGTGTGCGTTGTCTATGTCCTCTAGTATATAATGTAGGTGTGCGTTTTCTATGTCCTCTAGTATATAATGTAGGTGTGCGTTTTCTATGTCCTCTAGTATATAATGTAGGTGTGCGTTTTCTATGTCCTCTAGTATATAATGTAGGTGTGCGTTTTCTATGTCCTCTAGTATATAATGTAGGAGTGCGTTTTCTATGTCCTCTAGTATATAATGTAGGTGTGCGTTTTCTATGTCCTCTAGTATATAATATAGGTGTGCGTTTTCTATGTCCTCTAGTATATATAATGTAGGTGTGCGTTTTCTATGTCATATAGTGTAGGTATGTCCTCTAGTATAGTACGAGTTAAGCTTAGTAACAACAGCATTATTGATATATACTACAGCATATAGTCTGTCTTGTACTAACGTGCAGCACACGTCTGGCATTTGTTATATCGTCATGATCAATGAACAGGCTCTAAACAAACATGATGTCGGCTTGACTGCGTCTAGATATATAACTCTACTTTGTCCTCTAGTATATACTGTAGGTGTGCGTTTTTTATGTCCTCTAGTATATACTGTAGGTGTGCGTTTTCTATGTCCTCTAGTATATACTGTAGGTGTGTGTTTTCTATCTCCTCTAGTATATAATGTAGGTGTGCGTTTTCTATGTCATCTAGTACATAATGTAGGTGTGCGTTTTCTATGTCCTCTAGTATATAATGTAGGTGTGCGTTTTCTATGTCCTCTAGTATATAATGTAGGTGTGCGTTTTCTATGTCCTCTAGTATATAATGTAGGTGTGCGTTTTCTATGTCCTCTAGTATATAATGTAGGTGTGCGTTTTCTATGTCCTCTAGTATATAATGTAGGTGTGCGTTTTCTATGTCCTCTAGTATATAATGTAGGTGTGCGTTTTCTATGTCCTCTAGTATATAATGTAGGTGTGCGTTTTCTATGTCCTCTAGTATATAATGTAGGTGTGCGTTTTCTATGTCCTCTAGTATATAATGTAGGTGTGCGTTTTCTATGTCCTCTAGTATATAATGTAGGTGTGCGTTTTCTATGTCCTCTAGTATATAATGTAGGTGTGCGTTTTCTATGTCCTCTAGTATATAATGTAGGTGTGCGTTTTCTATGTCCTCTAGTATATAATGTAGGTGTGCGTTTTCTATGTCCTCTAGTATATAATGTAGGTGTGCGTTTTCTATGTCCTCTAGTATATAATGTAGGTGTGCGTTTTCTATGTCCTCTAGTATATAATGTAGGTGTGCGTTTTCTATGTCCTCTAGTATATAATGTAGGTGTGCGTTTTCTATGTCCTCTAGTATATAATGTAGGTGTGCGTTTTCTATGTCCTCTAGTATATAATGTAGGTGTGCGTTTTCTATGTCCTCTAGTATATAATGTAGGTGTGCGTTTTCTATGTCCTCTAGTATATAATGTAGGTGTGCGTTTTCTATGTCCTCATAATGTAGGTGTGCGTTTTCTATGTCCTCTAGTATATAATGTAGGTGTGCGTTTTCTATGTCATATAATGTAGGTATGTCCTCTAGTATAGTACGAGTTAAGCTTAGTAACAACAGCATTATTGATATATACTACAGCGTATAGTCTGTCTTGTACTAACGTGCAGCACACGTCTGGCATTTGTTATATCGTCATGATCAATGAACAGGCTCTAGACAAACATGATGTCGGCTTGACTGCGTCTAGATATATAACTCCACTTTATGGGAGATAAGCCTATATGGACATGGGAGATAAGCCTATATGGATATGGGAGAGAAGCCTATATGGATATGGGAGAGAAGCCTATATGGATATGGGAGATAAGCCTATATGGACATGGGAGATAAGCCATATGGATATGGGAGATAAGCCTATATGGATATGGGAGATAAGCCTATATGGATATGGGAGATAAGCCCATATGGATATGGGAGATAAGCCCCTATGGATATGGGAGATAAGCATATATGGACATGGGAGAGAAGCCTATATGGACATGGGAGAGAAGCCTATATGGACATATAAGCCTATATGGACATGGGAGATAAGCCTCTATGGATATGGGAGATAAGCATATATGGACATGGGAGATAAGCATATATGGACATGGGAGATAAGCCTATAAGGATATGGGAGAGAAGCCTATATGGACATGGGAGATAAGCCTATATGGATATGGGAGATAAGCATATATGGACATGGGAGATAAGCCCCTATGGATATGGGAGATAAGCCTATATGGATATGGGAGATAAGCATATATGGACATGGGAGAGAAGCATATATGGACATGGGAGATAAGCCACTATGGACATGGGAGATAAGCCAATATGGACATGGGAGATAAACGTATATGGATATGGGAGATAAGCCTATATGGATATGGGAGATAAGCATATATGGACATGGGAGATAAGCATATATGGATATGGGAGATAAGCATATATGGACATGGGAGATAAGTCCCTATGGATATGGGAGATAAGCATATATGGATATGGGAGATAAGCCCCTATGGATATGGGAGATAAGCCTATATGGATATGGGAGAGAAGCCCATATGGATATGGGAGATAAGCCTATATGGACATGGGAGATAAGCCCCTATGGATATGGGAGATAAGCATATATGGATATGGGAGATAAGCCTATATGGACATGGGAGAGAAGCCTATATGGACATGGGAGAGAAGCCTATATGGACATGGGAGATAAGCATATATGGACATGGGAGAGAAGCCTATATGGACATGGGAGATAAGCCTATATGGATATGGGAGATAAGCCTATATGGATATGGGAGAGAAGCCTATATGGATATGGGAGAGAAGCCTATAAGGATATGGGAGAGAAGCCTATATGGACATGGGAGATAAGCCTATATGGATATGGGAGATAAGCATATATGGACATGGGAGATAAGCCCCTATGGATATGGGAGATAAGCCTATATGGATATGGGAGATAAGCCTATATGGACATGGGAGATAAGCATATATGGACATGGGAGAGAAGCATATATGGACATGGGAGAGAAGCATATATGGATATGGGAGATAAGCCTATATGGACATGGGAGATAAGCCCCTATGGATATGGGAGATAAGCCTATATGGATATGGGAGATAAGCCTATATGGATATGGGAGAGAAGCCTATATGGATATGGGAGAGAAGCCTATAAGGATATGGGAGAGAAGCATATATGGACATGGGAGATAAGCCTATATGGATATGGGAGATAAGCCTATATGGACATGGGAGATAAGCCCCATATGGATATGGGAGATAAGCATATATGGACATGGGAGATAAGCCCCTATGGATATGGGAGATAAGCCTATATGGATATGGGAGATAAGCCTATATGGACATGGGAGAGAAGCCTATATGGACATGGGAGAGAAGCCTATATGGACATGGGAGATAAGCATATATGTACATGGGAGAGAAGCATATATGGACATGGGAGATAAGCCTATATGGATATGGGAGATAAGCCTATATGGATATGGGAGAGAAGCCTATATGGACATGGGAGATAAGCCTATATGGATATGGGAGAGAAGCCTATATGGACATGGGAGATAAGCCTATATGGATATGGGAGATAAGCCTATATGGACATGGGAGATAAGCCCTATGGATATGGGAGATAAGCCTATATGGATATGGGAGATAAGCCTATATGGACATGGGAGATAAGCAATATGGACATGGGAGATAAGCTATATGGACATGGGAGAGAACCATATGGATATGGGAGATAAGCCTATATGGACATGGGAGATAAGCCCTATGGATATGGGAGATAAGCCTATATGGATATGGGAGATAAGCCTATATGGATATGGGAGATAAGCCTATATGGATATGGGAGAGAAGCCTATATGGATATGGGAGAGAAGCATATATGGACATGGGAGATAAGCCTATATGGATATGGGAGATAAGCCTATATGGACATGGGAGATAAGCCTATATGGACATGGGAGAGAAGCCTATATGGACATGGGAGATAAGCCCATATGGACATGGGAGATAAGCCTATATGGACATGGGAGATAAGCATATATGGACATGGGAGATAAGCCTATATGGACATGGGAGATAAGCATATATGGACATGGGAGATAAGCCTATATGGATATGGGAGATAAGCCTATATGGACATGGGAGAGAAACCTATATGGACATGGGAGACAAGTCTATATGGACATATAAGCCTATATGGACATGGGAGATACGCCCCTATGGATATGGGAGATAAACCTATATGGATATGGGAGATAAGCCTATATGGACATGGGAGATAAGCCTATATGGACATGGGAGATAAGCATATATGGATATGGGAGATAAGCCTATATGGACATGGGAGATAAGTCCCTATGGATATGGGAGATAAGCATATATGGATATGGGAGAGAAGCCTATATGGATATGGGAGATATGGATATGGGAGATAAGCCTGTATGGACATGGGAGATAAGCCCCTATGGATATGGGAGATAAGCCTATATGGACATGGGAGATAATCATATATGGACATTGGAGATAAGCATATATGGACATGGGAGATAAGCCTATATGGACATGGGAGATAAGCATATATGGATATGGGAGATAAGCATATATGGATATGGGAGATAAGCCTATATGGACATGGGAGATAAGCCCCTATGGATATGGGAGATAAGCCTATATGGATATGGGAGATAAGCCTATATGGATATGGGAGATAAGCCTATATGGATATGGGAGAGAAGCCTATATGGATATGGGAGAGAAGCCTATAAGGATATGGGAGAGAAGCATATATGGACATGGGAGATAAGCCTATATGGATATGGGAGATAAGCCTATATGGACATGGGAGATAAGCCCATATGGATATGGGAGATAAGCATATATGGACATGGGAGATAAGCCCCTATGGATATGGGAGATAAGCCTATATGGATATGGGAGATAAGCCTATATGGACATGGGAGAGAAGCCTATATGGACATGGGAGAGAAGCCTATATGGACATGGGAGATAAGCATATATGTACATGGGAGAGAAGCATATATGGACATGGGAGATAAGCCTATATGGATATGGGAGATAAGCCTATATGGATATGGGAGAGAAGCCTATATGGATATGGGAGAGAAGCCTATAAGGATATGGGAGAGAAGCCTATATGGACATGGGAGATAAGCCTATATGGATATGGGAGATAAGCATATATGGACATGGGAGATAAGCCCCTATGGATATGGGAGATAAGCATATATGGATATGGGAGATAAGCCTATATGGACATGGGAGATAAGCATATATGGACATGGGAGAGAAGCCTATATGGACATGGGAGATAAGCCTATATGGACATGGGAGATAAGTCCCTATGGATATGGGAGATAAGCCTATATGGATATGGGAGATAAGCCTATATGGATATGGGAGAGAAGCCTATATGGATATGGGAGAGAAGCCTATAAGGATATGGGAGAGAAGCATATATGGACATGGGAGATAAGCCTATATGGATATGGGAGATAAGCCTATATGGACATGGGAGATAAGCCCATATGGATATGGGAGATAAGCCTATATGGATATGGGAGATAAGCCTATATGGACATGGGAGAGAAGCCTATATGGACATGGGAGAGAAGCATATATGGACATGGGAGAGAAGCCTATATGGACATGGGAGATAAGCATATATGGACATGGGAGATAAGCCTATATGGATATGGGAGATATGCCTATATGGACATGGGAGAGAAGCCTATATGGACATGGGAGACAAGTATATATGGACATATAAGCCTATATGGACATGGGAGATATGCCCCTATGGATATGGGAGATAGGCCTATATGGATATGGGAGATAAGCCTATATGGACATGGGAGATAAGCCTATATGGATATGGGAGATAAGCCTATATGGATATGGGAGAGAAGCCTATATGGATATGGGAGATATGGATATGGGAGATAAGCCTATATGGACATGGGAGATAAGCCCCTATGGATATTGGAGATAAGCATATATGGACATGGGAGATAAGCATATATGGACATGGGAGATAAGCCTATATGGACATGGGAGAGAAGCCTATATGGACATGGGGAGAGAAGCCTATATGGACATGGGAGATAAGCATATATGGATATGGGAGATAAGCCTATATGGACATGGGAGATAAGCCCCTATGGATATGGGAGATAAGCCTATATGGATATGGGAGATAAGCCTATATGGATATGGGAGATAAGCCCCTATGTGTATGGGAGATAAGCCCCTATGGATATGGGAGATAAGCCTATATGGACATGGGAGAGAAGCCTATATCGACATGGGAGAGAAGTCCCTATGGATATGGGAGATAAGCATATATGGATATGGGAGATAAGCCCCATATGGATATGGGAGATAAGCATATATGGATATGGGAGAGAAGCCCCTATGGATATGGGAGATAAGCCTATATGGACATGGGAGATAAGCCCCTATGGATATGGGAGATATGGATATGGGAGATAAGCATATATGGATATGGGAGATAAGCCGATATGGGAGATAAGCATATATGGATATGGGAGAGAAGCCTATATGGATCTGGGAGATATGGATATGGGAGATAAGCTTATATGGACATGGGAGATAAGCCCCTATGGATATGGGTGATAAGCCTATATGGACATGGGAGATAAGCATATATGGACATGGGAGATAAGCCCATATGGATATGGGAGATAAGCCTATATGGATATGGGAGATAAGCATATATGGATATGGGATATAAGCCCCTATTGATATTGGAGATAAGCTCCAATGGATATGGGAGATAAGCCTATATGGACATGGGGAGAGAAGCATATATTGACATGGGAGATAAGCATATATGGATATGGGAGATAAGCCTATATGGACATGGGAGATAAGCCCATATGGATATGGGAGATAAGCCTATATGGATATGGGAGATAAGCATATATGGATATGGGATATAAGCCCCTATTTATATTGGAGATAAGCCCCAATGAATATGGGAGATAAGCCTATATGGACAGTGGAGAGAAGCCTATATGGACATGGGAGATAAGCCTATATGGATAAGGGAGATAAGCATATATGGATATGGGAGATAAGCCTATATGGACATGGGAGAGAAGCCTATATGGACATATACGCATATATGGACATGGGAGATAAGCCCCTATGGATATGGGAGATAAGCATATATGGACATGGGAGATAAGCATATATGGACATGGGAGATAAGCCTATATGGATATGGGAGAGAAGCATATATGGACATGGGAGATAAGCCACTATGGACATGGGAGATAAGCCAATATGGACATGGGAGATAAACGTATATGGATATGGGAGATAAGCATATATGGATATGGGAGATAAGCCTATATGGACATGGGAGAGAAGCCTATATGGACATGGGAGAGAAGCCTATATGGACATGGGAGAGAAGCCTATATGGACATATGAGATAAGCATATATGGACATGGGAGATAAGCCCATATGGATATGGGAGATAAGCCTATATGGATATGGGAGATAAGCATATACTGATATGGGAGATAAGCACATATGGATATTGGAGATAAGCCCCTATGGATATGGGAGATAAGCATATATGGACATGGGAGAGAAGCCTATATGGACATGGGAGAGAAGCCTATATGGACATATATGCCTATATGGACATGGGAGATAAGCCACTATGGATATGGGAGATAAGCATATATGGACATGGGAGATAAGCATATATGGACATGGGAGATTAGCCTATAAGGATATGGGAGAGAAGCCTATATGGACATGGGAGATAAGCCTATATGGATATGGGAGATAAGCATATATGGACATGGGAGATAAGCCCCTATGGATATGGGAGATAAGCCTATATGGATATGGGAGATAAGCATATATGGACATGGGAGATAAGCATATATGGATATGGGAGAGAAGCCTATATGGATATGGGAGATATGGATATGGGAGATAAGCCTATATGGACATGGGAGATAAGCCCCTATGGATATTGGAGATAAGCATATATGGACATGGGAGATAAGCATATATGGACATGGGAGATAAGCCTATATGGACATGGGAGAGAAGCCTATATGGACATGGGAGAGAAGCCTATATGGACATGGGAGATAAGCATATATGGATATGGGAGATAAGCCTATATGGACATGGGAGATAAGCCCCTATGGATATGGGAGATAAGCCTATATGGATATGGGAGATAAGCCTATATGGATATGGGAGATAAGCCCCTATGTATATGGGAGATAAGCCCATATGGATATGGGAGATAAGCCTATATGGACATGGGAGAGAAGCCTATATCGACATGGGAGAGAAGCCTATATCGACATGGGAGAGAAGTCCCTATGGATATGGGAGATAAGCATATATGGATATGGGAGATAAGCCCCATATGGATATGGGAGATAAGCATATATGGATATGGGAGAGAAGCCCCTATGGATATGGGAGATAAGCATATATGGACATGGGAGATAAGCCCCTATGGATATGGGAGATATGGATATGGGAGATAAGCATATATGGATATGGGAGATAAGCCCCTATGGATATGGGAGATAAGCATATATGGACATGGGAGATAAGCATATATGGACATGGGAGATAAGCCCCTATGGATATGGGAGATAAGCCTATATGGATATGGGAGATAAGCATATATGGATATGGGATATAAGCCCCTATTGATATTGGAGATAAGCCCCAATGGATATGGGAGATAAGCCTATATGGACATGGGGAAGAAGCATATATGGACATGGGAGATAAGCATATATGGATATGGGAGATAAGCCTATATGGACATGGGAGATAAGCCCATATGGATATGGGAGATAAGCCTATATGGATATGGGAGATAAGCATATATGGATATGGGATATAAGCCCCTATTGATATTGGAGATAAGCCCCAATGGATATGGGAGATAAGCCTATATGGACATGGGAGAGAAGCATATATGGACATGGGAGATAAGCCTATATGGATATGGGAGATAAGCATATATGGATATGGGAGATAAGCATATATGGACATGGGAGAGAAGCATATATGGACATATACGCCTATATGGACATGGGAGATAAGCCCCTATGGATATGGGAGATAAGCATATATGGACATGGGAGATAAGCATATATGGACATGGGAGATAAGCCTATATGGATATGGGAGAGAAGCCTATATGGACATGGGAGAGAAGCCTATATGGACATGGGAGATAAGCCACTATGGACATGGGAGATAAGCCAATATGGACATGGGAGATAAACGTATATGGATATGGGAGATAAGCCTATATGGATATGGGAGATAAGCCTATATGGACATGGGAGAGAAGCCTATATGGATATGGGAGATAAGCCCCTATGGATATTGGAGATAAGCCCCTATGGATATGGGAGATAAGCATATATGGACATGGGAGAGAAGCCTATATGGACATGGGAGATAAGCCTATATGGATATGGGAGATAAGCCTATATGGATATGGGAGATAAGCCTATATGGACATGGGAGAGAAGCCTATATGGACATATACACCTATATGGACATGGGAGATAAGCCCCTATGGATATGGGAGATAGGCCTATATGGACATGGGAGATAAGCATATATGGACATGGGATATTAGCCTATATGGATATGGGAGAGAAGCCTATATGGACATGGGAGAGAAGCCTATATGGACATGGGAGATAAGCCCCTATGGACATGGGAGATAAGCCAATATGGACATGGGAGATAAACGTATATGGATATGGGAGATAAGCCTATATGGACATGGGAGATAAGCATATATGGACATGGGAGATAAGCCTATATGGATATGGGAGATAAGCCTATATGGACATGGGAGAGAAACCTATATGGACATGGGAGACAAGTCTATATGGACATATAAGCCTATATGGACATGGGAGATACGCCCCTATGGATATGGGAGATAAACCTATATGGATATGGGAGATAAGCCTATATGGACATGGGAGATAAGCCTATATGGACATGGGAGATAAGCATATATGGATATGGGAGATAAGCCTATATGGACATGGGAGATAAGTCCCTATGGATATGGGAGATAAGCATATATGGATATGGGAGTGAAGCCTATATGGATATGGGAGATATGGATATGGGAGATAAGCCTGTATGGACATGGGAGATAAGCCCCTATGGATATGGGAGATAAGCCTATATGGACATGGGAGATAATCATATATGGACATTGGAGATAAGCATATATGGACATGGGAGATAAGCCTATATGGACATGGGAGATAAGCATATATGGATATGGGAGATAAGCATATATGGATATGGGAGATAAGCCTATATGGACATGGGAGATAAGCCCATATGGATATGGGAGATAAGCCTATATGGATATGGGAGATAAGCCTATATGGATATGGGAGATAAGCCTATATGGATATGGGAGAGAAGCCTATATGGATATGGGAGATAAGCCTATATGGATATGGGAGAGAAGCATATATGGACATGGGAGATAAGCCTATATGGATATGGGAGATAAGCCTATATGTACATGGGAGATAAGCCCATATGGATATGGGAGAGAAGCCTATATGGATATGGGAGATAAGCCCCTATGGATATTGGAGATAAGCCCCTATGGATATGGGAGATAAGCATATATGGACATGGGAGAGAAGCCTATATGGACATGGGAGATAAGCCTATATGGATATGGGAGATAAGCCTATATGGATATGGGAGATAAGCCTATATGGACATGGGAGAGAAGCCTATATGGACATATACACCTATATGGACATGGGAGATAAGCCCCTATGGATATGGGAGATAAGCCTATATGGACATGGGAGATAAGCATATATGGACATGGGATATTAGCCTATATGGATATGGGAGAGAAGCATATATGGACATGGGAGAGAAGCCTATATGGACATGGGAGATAAGCCCCTATGGACATGGGAGATAAGCCAATATGGACATGGGAGATAAACATATATGGATATGGGAGATAAGCCTATATGGACATGGGAGATAAGCATATATGGATATGGGAGATAAGCCTATATGGATATGGGAGATAAGCATATATGGACATGGGAGAGAAGCCTATATGGACATGGGAGACAATCTATATGGACATATAAGCCTATATGGACATGGGAGATACGCCCCTATGGATATGGGAGATAAGCCTATATGGATATGGGAGATAAGCCTATATGGACATGGGAGATAAGCCTATATGGACATGGGAGATAAGCATATATGGATATGGGAGATAAGCCTATATGGACATGGGAGATAAGCATATGGATATGGGAGATAAGCATATATGGATATGGGATATATGGATATGGAGATAAGCCTATATGGAATGGGAGATAAGCCTATATGGAATGGAGTATGTGGAGAAAGCCTATATGGAATGGGAGAACATATGGATATGGGAGATAGCTATATGGATATGGGAGATAAGCCTATATGGACATGGGAGATAAGCCATATGGAATGGGAGATAAGCATATATATGGGAGATAAGCCTATATGGATATGGGAGATAAGCCTATATGGATATGGGAGATAAGCCTATATGGACATGGGAGATAAGCCTATATGGATATGGGAGATAAGCATATATGGACATGGGAGAAAGCCCATATGGATATGGGAGATAAGCATATATGGACATGGGAGATAAGCCCCTATGGATATGGGAGATAAGCCTATATGGATATGGGAGATAAGCCTATATGGACATGGGAGAGAAGCCTATATGGACATGGGAGAGAAGCCTATATGGACATGGGAGATAAGCATATATGTACATGGGAGAGAAGCATATATGGACATGGGAGATAAGCCTATATGGATATGGGAGATAAGCCTATATGGATATGGGAGAGAAGCCTATATGGATATGGGAGAGAAGCCTATAAGGATATGGGAGAGAAGCCTATATGGACATGGGAGATAAGCCTATATGGATATGGGAGATAAGCCCCTATGGATATGGGAGATAAGCCTATATGGATATGGGAGATAAGCCTATATGGACATGGGAGATAAGCATATATGGACATGGGAGAGAAGCCTATATGGACATGGGAGAGAAGCATATATGGATATGGGAGATAAGCCTATATGGACATGGGAGATAAGTCCCTATGGATATGGGAGATAAGCCTATATGGATATGGGAGATAAGCCTATATGGATATGGGAGAGAAGCCTATATGGATATGGGAGAGAAGCCTATATGGATATGGGAGAGAAGCATATATGGACATGGGAGATAAGCCTATATGGATATGGGAGATAAGCCTATATGGACATGGGAGATAAGCCCATATGGATATGGGAGATAAGCCTATATGGATATGGGAGATAAGCCTATATGGACATGGGAGAGAAGCCTATATGGACATGGGAGAGAAGCATATATGGACATGGGAGAGAAGCCTATATGGACATGGGAGATAAGCATATATGGACATGGGAGATAAGCATATATGGATATGGGAGATAAGCCTATATGGACATGGGAGAGAAACCTATATGGACATGGGAGACAAGTCTATATGGACATATAAGCCTATATGGACATGGGAGATACGCCCCTATGGATATGGGAGATAAACCTATATGGATATGGGAGATAAGCCTATATGGACATGGGAGATAAGCCTATATGGACATGGGAGATAAGCCTATATGGATATGGGAGATAAGCCTATATGGACATGGGAGATAAGTCCCTATGGATATGGGAGATAAGCATATATGGATATGGGAGTGAAGCCTATATGGATATGGGAGATATGGATATGGGAGATAAGCCTATATGGACATGGGAGATAAGCCCCTATGGATATGGGAGATAAGCCTATATGGACATGGGAGATAATCATATATGGACATGGGAGATAAGCATATATGGACATGGGAGATAAGCCTATATGGACATGGGAGATAAGCATATATGGATATGGGAGATAAGCATATATGGATATGGGAGATAAGCATATATGGACATGGGAGATAAGCCCCTATGGATATGGGAGATAAGCCTATATGGATATGGGAGATAAGCCTATATGGATATGGGAGATAAGCCTATATGGATATGGGAGATAAGCCTATATGGATATGGGAGATAAGCCTATATGGATATGGGAGAGAAGCATATATGGACATGGGAGATAAGCCTATATGGATATGGGAGATAAGCCTATATGACATGGGAGATAAGCCTATATGGATATGGGAGATAAGCATATATGGACATGGGAGATAAGCCTATATGGATATGGGAGATAAGCCTATATGGACATGGGAGATAAGCCATATGGATATGGGAGATAAGCCTATATGGACATGGGAGATAAGCCTATATGGACATGGGAGATAAGCCTATATGGACATGGGAGATAAGCATATATGGATATGGGAGATAAGCCTATATGGACATGGGAGATAAGCCCCTATGGATATGGGAGATAAGCATATATGGATATGGGAGAGAAGCCTATATGGATATGGGAGATATGGATATGGGAGATAAGCCTGTATGGACATGGGAGATAAGCCCCTATGGATATGGGAGATAAGCCTATATGGACATGGGAGATAATCATATATGGACATGGGAGATAAGCATATATGGACATGGGAGATAAGCCTATATGGACATGGGAGATAAGCATATATGGATATGGGAGATAAGCATATATGGATATGGGAGATAAGCATATATGGACATGGGAGATAAGCCCCTATGGATATGGGAGATAAGCCTATATGGATATGGGAGATAAGCCTATATGGATATGGGAGATAAGCCTATATGGATATGGGAGAGAAGCCTATATGGATATGGGAGAGAAGCCTATAAGGATATGGGAGAGAAGCATATATGGACATGGGAGATAAGCCTATATGGATATGGGAGATAAGCCTATATGTACATGGGAGATAAGCCCATATGGATATGGGAGATAAGCATATATGGACATGGGAGATAAGCCCCTATGGATATGGGAGAGAAGCCTATATGGATATGGGAGATAAGCCTATATGGACATGGGAGAGAAGCCTATATGGACATGGGAGAGAAGCCTATATGGACATGGGAGATAAGCATATATGTACATGGGAGAGAAGCATATATGGACATGGGAGATAAGCCTATATGGATATGGGAGATAAGCCTATATGGATATGGGAGAGAAGCCTATATGGATATGGGAGAGAAGCCTATAAGGATATGGGAGAGAAGCCTATATGGACATGGGAGATAAGCCTATATGGATATGGGAGATAAGCATATATGGACATGGGAGATAAGCCCCTATGGATATGGGAGATAAGCATATATGGATATGGGAGATAAGCCTATATGGACATGGGAGATAAGCATATATGGACATGGGAGAGAAGCCTATATGGACATGGAAGAGAACCATATATGGATATGGGAGATAAGCCTATATGGACATGGGAGATAAGTCCCTATGGATATGGGAGATAAGCCTATATGGATATGGGAGATAAGCCTATATGGATATGGGAGAGAAGCCTATATGGATATGGGAGAGAAGCCTATAAGGATATGGGAGAGAAGCATATATGGACATGGGAGATAAGCCTATATGGATATGGGAGATAAGCCTATATGGACATGGGAGATAAGCCCATATGGATATGGGAGATAAGCCTATATGGATATGGGAGATAAGCCTATATGGACATGGGAGAGAAGCCTATATGGACATGGGAGAGAAGCATATATGGACATGGGAGAGAAGCCTATATGGACATGGGAGATAAGCATATATGGACATGGGAGATAAGCCTATATGGATATGGGAGATATGCCTATATGGACATGGGAGAGAAGCCTATATGGACATGGGAGACAAGTATATATGGACATATAAGCCTATATGGACATGGGAGATATGCCCCTATGGATATGGGAGATAGGCCTATATGGATATGGGAGATAAGCCTATATGGACATGGGAGATAAGCCTATATGGATATGGGAGATAAGCCTATATGGATATGGGAGAGAAGCCTATATGGATATGGGAGATATGGATATGGGAGATAAGCCTATATGGACATGGGAGATAAGCCCCTATGGATATTGGAGATAAGCATATATGGACATGGGAGATAAGCATATATGGACATGGGAGATAAGCCTATATGGACATGGGAGAGAAGCCTATATGGACATGGGGAGAGAAGCCTATATGGACATGGGAGATAAGCATATATGGATATGGGAGATAAGCCTATATGGACATGGGAGATAAGCCCCTATGGATATGGGAGATAAGCCTATATGGATATGGGAGATAAGCCTATATGGATATGGGAGATAAGCCCCTATGTGTATGGGAGATAAGCCCCTATGGATATGGGAGATAAGCCTATATGGACATGGGAGAGAAGCCTATATCGACATGGGAGAGAAGTCCCTATGGATATGGGAGATAAGCATATATGGATATGGGAGATAAGCCCCATATGGATATGGGAGATAAGCATATATGGATATGGGAGAGAAGCCCCTATGGATATGGGAGATAAGCCTATATGGACATGGGAGATAAGCCCCTATGGATATGGGAGATATGGATATGGGAGATAAGCATATATGGATATGGGAGATAAGCCGATATGGGAGATAAGCATATATGGATATGGGAGAGAAGCCTATATGGATCTGGGAGATATGGATATGGGAGATAAGCTTATATGGACATGGGAGATAAGCCCCTATGGATATGGGTGATAAGCCTATATGGACATGGGAGATAAGCATATATGGACATGGGAGATAAGCCCATATGGATATGGGAGATAAGCCTATATGGATATGGGAGATAAGCATATATGGATATGGGATATAAGCCCCTATTGATATTGGAGATAAGCTCCAATGGATATGGGAGATAAGCCTATATGGACATGGGGAGAGAAGCATATATTGACATGGGAGATAAGCATATATGGATATGGGAGATAAGCCTATATGGACATGGGAGATAAGCCCATATGGATATGGGAGATAAGCCTATATGGATATGGGAGATAAGCATATATGGATATGGGATATAAGCCCCTATTTATATTGGAGATAAGCCCCAATGAATATGGGAGATAAGCCTATATGGACAGTGGAGAGAAGCCTATATGGACATGGGAGATAAGCCTATATGGATAAGGGAGATAAGCATATATGGATATGGGAGATAAGCCTATATGGACATGGGAGAGAAGCCTATATGGACATATACGCATATATGGACATGGGAGATAAGCCCCTATGGATATGGGAGATAAGCATATATGGACATGGGAGATAAGCATATATGGACATGGGAGATAAGCCTATATGGATATGGGAGAGAAGCATATATGGACATGGGAGATAAGCCACTATGGACATGGGAGATAAGCCAATATGGACATGGGAGATAAACGTATATGGATATGGGAGATAAGCATATATGGATATGGGAGATAAGCCTATATGGACATGGGAGAGAAGCCTATATGGACATGGGAGAGAAGCCTATATGGACATGGGAGAGAAGCCTATATGGACATAGGAGATAAGCATATATGGACATGGGAGATAAGCCCATATGGATATGGGAGATAAGCCTATATGGATATGGGAGATAAGCATATACTGATATGGGAGATAAGCACATATGGATATTGGAGATAAGCCCCTATGGATATGGGAGATAAGCATATATGGACATGGGAGAGAAGCCTATATGGACATGGGAGAGAAGCCTATATGGACATATATGCCTATATGGACATGGGAGATAAGCCACTATGGATATGGGAGATAAGCATATATGGACATGGGAGATAAGCATATATGGACATGGGAGATTAGCCTATAAGGATATGGGAGAGAAGCCTATATGGACATGGGAGATAAGCCTATATGGATATGGGA
The DNA here is from genome assembly GCA_014843695.1 of Archivesica marissinica. Classification (NCBI taxonomy): domain Eukaryota; kingdom Metazoa; phylum Mollusca; class Bivalvia; order Venerida; family Vesicomyidae; genus Archivesica; species Archivesica marissinica. The sequence continues at coordinate 17,493,621 of CM026386.1, read as the reverse complement.
GATAAGCATATATGGACATGGGAGATAAGCCCCTATGGATATGGGAGATAAGCCTATATGGATATGGGAGATAAGCATATATGGACATGGGAGATAAGCATATATGGATATGGGAGAGAAGCCTATATGGATATGGGAGATATGGATATGGGAGATAAGCCTATATGGACATGGGAGATAAGCCCCTATGGATATTGGAGATAAGCATATATGGACATGGGAGATAAGCATATATGGACATGGGAGATAAGCCTATATGGACATGGGAGAGAAGCCTATATGGACATGGGGAGAGAAGCCTATATGGACATGGGAGATAAGCATATATGGATATGGGAGATAAGCCTATATGGACATGGGAGATAAGCCCCTATGGATATGGGAGATAAGCCTATATGGATATGGGAGATAAGCCTATATGGATATGGGAGATAAGCCCCTATGTATATGGGAGATAAGCCCATATGGATATGGGAGATAAGCCTATATGGACATGGGAGAGAAGCCTATATCGACATGGGAGAGAAGCCTATATCGACATGGGAGAGAAGTCCCTATGGATATGGGAGATAAGCATATATGGATATGGGAGATAAGCCCCATATGGATATGGGAGATAAGCATATATGGATATGGGAGAGAAGCCCCTATGGATATGGGAGATAAGCATATATGGACATGGGAGATAAGCCCCTATGGATATGGGAGATATGGATATGGGAGATAAGCATATATGGATATGGGAGATAAGCCCCTATGGATATGGGAGATAAGCATATATGGACATGGGAGATAAGCCTATATGGACATGGGAGATAAGCCCCTATGGATATGGGAGATAAGCCTATATGGATATGGGAGATAAGCATATATGGATATGGGATATAAGCCCCTATTGATATTGGAGATAAGCCCCAATGGATATGGAAGATAAGCCTATATGGACATGGGGAGAGAAGCATATATTGACATGGGAGATAAGGATATATGGATATGGGAGATACGCCTATATGGACATGGGAGATAAGCCCCATATGGATATGGGAGATAAGCCTATATGGATATGGGAGATAAGCATATATGGATATGGGATATAAGCCCCTATTGATATGGAATAAGCCCCATGATATGGGAGATAAGCCTATATGGACATGGGAGAGAAGCATATATGGACATGGGAGATAAGCCTATATGGATATGGGAGATAAGCATATATGGATATGGGAGATAAGCATATATGGACATGGGAGAGAAGCATATATGGACATATACGCCTATATGGACATGGGAGATAAGCCCCTATGGATATGGGAGATAAGCATATATGGACATGGGAGATAAGCATATATGGACATGGGAGATAAGCCTATATGGATATGGGAGAGAAGCCTATATGGACATGGGAGAGAAGCCTATATGGACATGGGAGATAAGCCACTATGGACATGGGAGATAAGCCAATATGGACATGGGAGATAAACGTATATGGATATGGGAGATAAGCCTATATGGATATGGGAGATAAGCCTATATGGACATGGGAGAGAAGCCTATATGGATATGGGAGATAAGCCCCTATGGATATTGGAGATAAGCCCCTATGGATATGGGAGATAAGCATATATGGACATGGGAGAGAAGCCTATATGGACATGGGAGATAAGCCTATATGGATATGGGAGATAAGCCTATATGGATATGGGAGATAAGCCTATATGGACATGGGAGAGAAGCCTATATGGACATATACACCTATATGGACATGGGAGATAAGCCCCTATGGATATGGGAGATAGGCCTATATGGACATGGGAGATAAGCATATATGGACATGGGATATTAGCCTATATGGATATGGGAGAGAAGCCTATATGGACATGGGAGAGAAGCCTATATGGACATGGGAGATAAGCCCCTATGGACATGGGAGATAAGCCAATATGGACATGGGAGATAAACATATATGGATATGGGAGATAAGCCTATATGGACATGGGAGATAAGCATATATGGACATGGGAGATAAGCCTATATGGATATGGGAGATAAGCCTATATGGACATGGGAGAGAAACCTATATGGACATGGGAGACAAGTCTATATGGACATATAAGCCTATATGGACATGGGAGATACGCCCCTATGGATATGGGAGATAAACCTATATGGATATGGGAGATAAGCCTATATGGACATGGGAGATAAGCCTATATGGACATGGGAGATAAGCATATATGGATATGGGAGATAAGCCTATATGGACATGGGAGATAAGTCCCTATGGATATGGGAGATAAGCATATATGGATATGGGAGAGAAGCCTATATGGATATGGGAGATATGGATATGGGAGATAAGCCTGTATGGACATGGGAGATAAGCCCCTATGGATATGGGAGATAAGCCTATATGGACATGGGAGATAATCATATATGGACATTGGAGATAAGCATATATGGACATGGGAGATAAGCCTATATGGACATGGGAGATAAGCATATATGGATATGGGAGATAAGCAATATGGATATGGGAGATAAGCCTATATGGACATGGGAGATAAGCCCATATGGATATGGGAGATAAGCCTATATGGATATGGGAGATAAGCCTATATGGATATGGGAGATAAGCCTATATGGATATGGGAGATAAGCCTATATGGATATGGGAGATAAGCCTATATGGATATGGGAGATAAGCATATATGGACATGGGAGATAAGCCTATATGGACATGGGAGATAAGCCTATATGGATATGGGAGATAAGCCTATATGGATATGGGAGATAAGCCTATATGGATATGGGAGATAAGCCCCTATGGATATGGGAGATAAGCCCCTATGGATATGGGAGATAAGCATATATGGACATGGGAGAGAAGCCTATATGGACATGGGAGATAAGCCTATATGGACATGGGAGATAAGCCTATATGGATATGGGAGATAAGCCTATATGGACATGGGAGAAAGCCTATATGGACATATACGCCTATATGGACATGGGAGATAAGCCCCTATGGATATGGGAGATAAGCCTATATGGACATGGGAGATAAGCATATATGGACATGGGAGATAAGCCTATATGGATATGGGAGATAAGCCTATATGGACATGGGAGAGAAGCCTATATGGACATGGGAGATAAGCCCCTATGGACATGGGAGATAAGCCAATATGGACATGGGAGATAAACGTATATGGATATGGGAGATAAGCCTATATGGACATGGGAGATAAGCATATATGGACATGGGAGATAAGCCTATATGGATATGGGAGATAAGCCTATATGGACATGGGAGAGAAACCTATATGGACATGGGAGACAAGTCTATATGGACATATAAGCCTATATGGACATGGGAGATACGCCCCTATGGATATGGGAGATAAACCTATATGGATATGGGAGATAAGCCTATATGGACATGGGAGATAAGCCTATATGGACATGGGAGATAAGCATATATGGATATGGGAGATAAGCCTATATGGACATGGGAGATAAGCCATGGATAGGAGATAAGCAATGGAATGGAGAAGCTATATGGATATGGGGAGAAAGCTATATGGACAGGAGATAACCTATATGACATGCCATATGGATATGGGAGATAAGCCTATATGGACATGGGAGATAAGCCCATATGGATATGGGAGATAAGCATATATATGGAGATAAGCCTATATGGATATGGGAGATAAGCCTATATGGATATGGGAGATAAGCCTATATGGACATGGGAGATAAGCCTATATGGATATGGGAGATAAGCCTATATGGACATGGGAGATAAGCCCATATGGATATGGGAGATAAGCATATATGGACATGGGAGATAAGCCCCTATGGATATGGGAGATAAGCCTATATGGATATGGGAGATAAGCCTATATGGACATGGGAGAGAAGCCTATATGGACAGGGAGAGAAGCCTATATGGACATGGGAGATAAGCCTATATGGATATGGGAGAGAAGCATATATGGACATGGGAGATAAGCCTATATGGATATGGGAGATAAGCCTATATGGATATGGGAGATAAGCATATATGGATATGGGAGAGAAGCCTATAAGGATATGGGAGAAAGCCTATATGGATATGGGAGATAAGCCTATATGGATATGGGAGATAAGCCCCTATGGATATGGGAGATAAGCCTATATGGACATGGGAGATAAGCCTATATGGACATGGGAGATAAGCATATATGGACATGGGAGATAAGCCTATATGGACATGGGAGAGAACCATATATGGACATGGGAGATAAGCCTATATGGACATGGGAGATAAGCCCCTATGGATATGGAGATAAGCCTATATGGATATGGGAGATAAGCCTATATGGATATGGGAGAGAAGCCTATATGGATATGGGAGAGAAGCCTATAAGGATATGGGAGAGAAGCATATATGGACATGGGAGATAAGCCTATATGGATATGGGAGATAAGCCTATATGGACATGGGAGATAAGCCCATATGGATATGGAGATAACCTATATGGATATGGGAGATAAGCCTATATGGACATGGGAGAGAAGCCTATATGGACATGGGAGAGAAGCATATATGGACATGGGAGAGAAGCCTATATGGACATGGGAGATAAGCATATATGGACATGGGAGATAAGCATATATGGATATGGGAGATAAGCCTATATGGACATGGGAGAGAAACCTATATGGACATGGGAGACAAGTCTATATGGACATATAAGCCTATATGGACATGGGAGATACGCCCCTATGGATATGGGAGATAAACCTATATGGATATGGGAGATAAGCCTATATGGACATGGGAGATAAGCCTATATGGACATGGGAGATAAGCATATATGGATATGGGAGATAAGCCTATATGGACATGGGAGATAAGTCCCTATGGATATGGGAGATAAGCATATATGGATATGGGAGTGAAGCCTATATGGATATGGGAGATATGGATATGGGAGATAAGCCTGTATGGACATGGGAGATAAGCCCCTATGGATATGGGAGATAAGCCTATATGGACATGGGAGATAATCATATATGGACATTGGAGATAAGCATATATGGACATGGGAGATAAGCCTATATGGACATGGGAGATAAGCATATATGGATATGGGAGATAAGCATATATGGATATGGGAGATAAGCATATATGGACATGGGAGATAAGCCCCTATGGATATGGGAGATAAGCCTATATGGATATGGGAGATAAGCCTATATGGATATGGGAGATAAGCCTATATGGATATGGGAGATAAGCCTATATGGATATGGGAGAGAAGCCTATATGGATATGGGAGATAAGCATATATGGACATGGGAGATAAGCCTAATGGATATGGGAGATAACCAAACAAAACCAATGATAGGGATAAGCATATATGGACATGGGAGATAAGCCTATATGGACATGGGAGAGAAGCCTATATGGACATGGAAGCTATGAAGGGAGATAAGCCTATATGGACATGGGAGATAAGCCCCTATGGATATGGGAGATAAGCATATATGGACATGGGAGATAAGCATATATGGACATGGGAGATAAGCCTATATGGATATGGGAGAGAAGCATATATGGACATGGGAGATAAGCCATATGGACATGGGAGAGAAGCCTATATGGATATAAAAAAGAAAGCCTATATGGACATGGGAGATAAGCCCCTATGGATATGGGAGATAAGCCTATATGGACATGGGAGATAACATATATGGACATGGGAGATAAGCATATATGGACATGGGAGATAAGCCTATATGGACATGGGAGATAAGCATATATGGATATGGGAGATAAGCATATATGGATATGGGAGATAAGCATATATGGACATGGGAGATAAGCCCCTATGGATATGGGAGATAAGCCTATATGGATATGGGAGATAAGCCTATATGGATATGGGAGATAAGCCTATATGGATATGGGAGATAAGCCTATATGGATATGGGAGAGAAGCCTATAAGGATATGGGAGAGAAGCATATATGGACATGGGAGATAAGCCTATATGGATATGGGAGATAAGCCTATATGGACATGGGAGATAAGCCCATATGGATATGGGAGATAAGCATATATGGACATGGGAGATAAGCCCCTATGGATATGGGAGATAAGCCTATATGGATATGGGAGATAAGCCTATATGGACATGGGAGAGAAGCCTATATGGACATGGGAGAGAAGCCTATATGGACATGGGAGATAAGCATATATGTACATGGGAGAGAAGCATATATGGACATGGGAGATAAGCCTATATGGATATGGGAGATAAGCCTATATGGATATGGGAGAGAAGCCTATATGGATATGGGAGATAAGCCTATAAGGATATGGGAGAGAAGCATATATGGACATGGGAGATAAGCCTATATGGATATGGGAGATAAGCCTATATGGACATGGGAGATAAGCCCATATGGATATGGGAGATAAGCATATATGGACATGGGAGATAAGCCCATATGGACATGGGAGATAAGCATATATGGACATGGGAGAGAAGCCTATATGGACATGGGAGAGAACCATATATGGATATGGGAGATAAGCCTATATGGACATGGGAGATAAGTCCCTATGGATATGGGAGATAAGCCTATATGGATATGGGAGATAAGCCTATATGGATATGGGAGAGAAGCCTATATGGATATGGGAGAGAAGCCTATAAGGATATGGGAGAGAAGCATATATGGACATGGGAGATAAGCCTATATGGATATGGGAGATAAGCCTATATGGACATGGGAGATAAGCCCCTATGGATATGGGAGATAAGCCCATATGGATATGGAAGATAAGCCTATATGGACATGGGAGAGAAGCCAAACAAAAACATATATGGACATGGGAGATAAGCCTATATGGACATGGGAGATAAGCCTATATGGACATGGGAGATAAGCCTATATGGATATGGGAGATATGCCTATATGGACATGGGAGAGAAGCCTATATGGACATGGGAGACAAGTATATATGGACATATAAGCCTATATGGACATGGGAGATATGCCCCTATGGATATGGGAGATAGGCCTATATGGATATGGGAGATAAGCCTATATGGACATGGGAGATAAGCCTATATGGATATGGGAGATAAGCCTATATGGATATGGGAGAGAAGCCTATATGGATATGGGAGATATGGATATGGGAGATAAGCCTATATGGACATGGGAGATAAGCCCCTATGGATATTGGAGATAAGCATATATGGACATGGGAGATAAGCATATATGGACATGGGAGATAAGCCTATATGGACATGGGAGAGAAGCCTATATGGACATGGGGAGAGAAGCCTATATGGACATGGGAGATAAGCATATATGGATATGGGAGATAAGCCTATATGGACATGGGAGATAAGCCCCTATGGATATGGGAGATAAGCCTATATGGATATGGGAGATAAGCCTATATGGATATGGGAGATAAGCCCCTATGTGTATGGGAGATAAGCCCCTATGGATATGGGAGATAAGCCTATATGGACATGGAGAGAAGCCTATATGGACATGGGAAGAAGCCCTATGGATATGGGAGATAAGCATATTGATATGGAGATAAGCCCCTATGGATATGGGAGATAAGCTATATGGATATGGGAGATAAGCCCTATGGATATGGGAGATAAGCCTATATGGACATGGGAGATAAGCCCCTATGGACATGGGAGATATATGGATATGGGAGATAAGCATATATGGATTGGAAGATAAGCCTATATGGGAGATAAGCTATATGGATATTGGAGAGAAGCCTATATGGATATGGAGATATGGATAATGGGAGATAAGCCTATATGGACATGGGAGATAAGCCCCTATGGATATGGGAGATAAGCCTATAGGACATGGGAGATAAGCAATATGTGACATGGGAGATAAGCCCTATGGATATGGGAGATAAGCCTATATGGATATGGGAGATAAGCATATATGGATATGGGAGATAAGCATATATGGATATGGGAGAGAAGCCTATATGGATATGGTAGATATGGATATGGGAGATAAGCCTATATGGACATGGGAGATAAGCCCCTATGGATATGGGAGATAAGCATATATGGACATGGGAGATAAGCCTATATGGATATGGGAGATAAGCCTATATGGATATGGGAGAGAAGCCTATATGGATATGGGAGATATGGATATGGGAGATAAGCCTATATGGACATGAGAGAGAAGCCTATATGGACATTGGGAGAGAAGCATATATGGACATGGGAGATAAGCATATAT